>CM034305.1:27792812-28392812 GCA_019925795.1 Dendrobium chrysotoxum
TTTTTGGACTGGTGGGAGTTGGAGCGAGAAGCTCCAATGATACGACTGTTGCGCCTGTTGACCATCGTAGCAATACTTGAAGTTGTGGGATAAGTTTCCCACAGACGGCGCCAAACTGTTGCGGACTCAAATATACGCGGCGATAGATTTTAATTTTCCGTCTTAGCGTTATACGTATATCCAGCACACAAACAGAATTGAAAGAGTAACACCAGAGTTTTTACGTGGAAAACCCTAGAAAGGGAAAAAACCACGGGGCCACACCCAGTTGAAAGAATTCCACTAGTGTTGTTTGAAATACACGAGGCTGATTCGTCCCTTAAATTCAGGACGATCATATTACAATGAGTATCAGTTACAAGGCCAAGTAGAGTTCCGGCGTCACTTGGGTGTTGAGCAGAATTCCAGCGTCACTTGGAAAGAAGTCCGGCGTCACTCGGGCGTCGGGTAGAATTCTGGCGTCAGGCAGAATTCCGATGTTGCTCCCGTGTCGGGTAGAGCTCCGGCGTCCTTCGGGCGCCCTGTGGTGCTTCGGTGGTGTTCCGGCGAAGTTCCGGCGGTGTTCCGGCGGTGGTCGAGGAGGAGTTGTTCCCTCCTAGACTTCTCTTATCTTCTTCTTCTCTTCCTTCTCTTCTTCTCTTCTTGGCTTGGGTCCCCTCTTAAGAGAAATGAAGGTCTATTTATAGTTTTTCTGGAGTGGCATAGCCCGTAAATATGTGAGGGATCAGGGGCAAATAGGGAGTGATCCGAATGAACGGCTCATATTGAATCCCTTGATCATGAGCCGTTTATTGAGCATCTTAAGATCTTAATGGTATCAGAATTCTGCGATCTTGGGCTCGTTGGATTCGTCTCGTTGAGCCGCTCGATTTGACTATAAGCTTGTCAAAATCGGAGACCGTTTGGTAACTCAAATTGCTGTTCGATGCTTCCAACAGCACTTCGGGTACTTGATTTGGACTCGTTCGGGCTCGTATTGAGTCGAATTTGGTGTTGTTGGATTCGTATTTCCGAGACGCTCAGTTCGACTATAAGCTTACTGAAATCAGAGTTTAAATGGTCTCCGAATTAATTTTTGAAGTTTCCAACTTGAGTTTTTCCTCGAGATTCGTGCCCGATCAAGATAATTTTTCGATGACGTATCAATTATAAAAGATTAAACTGCCCATACTTATAATATAAATACATGTGTGTGTATATATATATATATATATATATATATATGACTTTCTAAAAAAAATTAATTTTCTACTAACTTATAATATCAAAAGTTTACATTATTCACTTATAATTTCTTAACATACATCATAATTTTTACTACAAATATTATAAAATTTAAATTATATTAATTTAATATTATAGTTACAGTCTTTCGTTATTATTTCTTCTATTAATAAAAAACTCACCTTCAACCATACAAATATATTTATATTGGAAAATTAATTTATGTTGATATTATTTCAAGCTTATTTCTGAGCTTGAGAAAATACAAAGAATCGAACACAAATCTGAAGTGGCAACCTACGTAGTCGATGGTTTGATGCAACACCAATTTAAATGTGTATGTATTTAGAAAAGTGTCGCATTGTTCTAGAATTTTGTAATAAATCAGTGGCAGATTATCTGATTTGAAGAAAACTGCATTTAGATTCATTAATATACGTCAAATAAAAGTAGGAAGAGCAGTAATGGAGTAATGTCACCTCCAGAATTCGAATTCCACAGGAGTAACAACAATTTTATTAACCAGGAACTGATCAGAAAGCCAATACTACTTTGAAGCAATAGAACCAGTACATGGCCTGCTTGATACTCAGCTCATTGTTTGGACAATACTTTAGACATTAAAAATTTTTTATAAAGTATAGCCACAATTGGACTACGTTAGACTCTGAAGAGATTGATCATGGAACCTTCCAGATATTCATAATGAATTTATATGAGCATGAACCACTGGAGGGCTTGAAAATTCATCATTAAGAGTCTCAAACGTAAGACTCACACTCATTAGTGCAAGTTAACCGAACAAGATAGTAAGAAACAACATGGGCTTCATGATAATGACATAATGATTACAAATTCCTAAATTTACACCTAAAATTATTCTAAATTTTATATAAATAAAATTCCAACAATTGCTCATCATAGTTATTAACAAATAGCATTACAAATACTTTCCTAACCAAATTATTAACAACCATGCCATCATCTCCTTCACGGTGCCGAAGGTTTAAGCTGAATATTCTTCTCATGGTGATGTCAGAATTGGGATGCTGTTAGAGGAAAAAAATAAAAAATATTTCAGCTTTTTCTATGAAATATTTTTGAAAATCATATTCACAAAATACAATTTTGATCTTCATGTTCTAATTGTATAGTTCACATGCAATTTTCTCTCTAAGTTCAATCATTTCATTAACATCTTCGCCATCACCAAATTCTACTTTGACATCTAACACATTACTGTGTTCAACTTGCTCTCCTACTGTGCATTGATATGCCTTTGGATGAATAAAATTTTCATCAACGTCAAAATCTATAAATGCTGGATTATTTCGTGATATATGTCACTGAATATAATTATGTAATCCCATGGTACCAACAACAATAAGATGCTTCTTCCTAAAGCTATAATTAGGCATATCTCTTAATATTCCCCTTTTCTTTTTCCATACACCAAATGAATGTTCAATTATATTTCTTCACAAGGAATGTCTACTATTAAAAAGCTCCTCATGTCCCCTAATCATTCTACTATCTCTTCTAAAATCTAGTATGTGATATCTTGTTCCCAAGTATGACTTCAAATATCCCCTTTGTAGAGGCTAACTGCATCAACTAAGTAAAACTTTTATGTTCATAAATTTGTTAATTTGTATATAGTGTATCAGAATTAACAAATATAATAATTGAATTCTATAAATTATTAATACCTGGAGGTGGTACATAAAAATTATATCTTGAATCCATCACCGCATGTTGAAATATACGCGCATCATATGCTGAACCCTCCTAACCAGTTGCAACAAATATGAAACACATGCTGAAATCACATGCATCTATCAAATTTTGTGTAGGTGAATGATGACGTCTAATATAAGTAACATGTTCTTCAATAGGGATGTGTGCATCAATGTGTGTGCCATCAATAGCACTAATTCAATCTTTAAAGTATGGCATGTACCGTATGTCATTAATTATTTTTTCAGGAATATTATGGAAAAATTTATCTACATGTGCAATAATCTCCATTGATAACCGAACTAATACTTAGAGACTATTATAAAAAAATCTACTAATCGTCTCTATAGAGTGCTGAAAATATTCACATTTTGATCTAATACTCTCATTATATCCTAAAATATATAAATTTATTACAAGTACCTCTCTACTAGTAGTTCTGCGAGATCCATGTAACACATGGTGATTCCAATAAAGAAAGTAAATCCATAAAAATAACTTGTGACATTTTGAACATATTATGAAATCTATTTGGATGGCCATACAATAACTCACACACTCATTTATCCCCAATTTGACCTAATGTCATGCAAGGACTCTTGCAAACATATAATGCATAGTAAACATAAATTGCACATGTCGTTGCGAGTAATATACGAGTAAATTCTGCCACTCCTTTATGCTCATGAACTTTTGACATATCATCAAGTACATTGTCCTCCCTAAAATTTAACAAATCCTCTGACATTATTGATCTGAAACAATACAAATAATACATATTACTAAATGATATATAATAATGTAGGGATTATTTGTAATAAAAAAAGAGGTCACTAAGCAGATCATGTGAAAGCAGACTACTACAGTATAGGGAGATTAACAGGCCTTAAAATGCTTTGACGATTCTAAAGAAATCCAAAAGTCTGTTGTTCATGCTACTTCATGATGATAAAGTTAAGGATGTTTATAATGATAATGAGTAAATGTTGATTTAACATAAAACGATTCACTCTGTCAAAGCATGCATCAACAAGGATTAATAACCTTGCAGAAACACCAATATTTTACAATGTATTATGGTAATAAAATGAATCATTCTACCACACAATAAATCAACAATGAAGGATTAATAACGTAACATTGCAGAAAGACCAATAAAAAATATAGTAATTGATTAAATTAATGACAAAACATGACAAAATGGAATATCATATTATATGAACATACTAAGTCAAAATTACATCATGATACTACTAACTACAATTGCCCTAATGATTTGAAATAAAAAAACCAAAAATGATAATCATTTAGACGAAGTGATTTTTCCCCATTTTACTAAATTCTCATTTTATCTCGCACAAATTACATAAAAGTAAATTATGATACTATATTTAATATAATATATAACAAATATGTAAGAATAACATGTACATACAAGGGATAGATGCTTTGCAATAGAAAATCTGACATCTATAAAGTTTTGATTGTTATGTACTTTTTTTAAGCAATTTTATATGACATGAATCTGAACTGTTGTAATGCTTAGGATGACGATTCTGATACCGTAAATTAAAATACAGGAAATTGAATGAGAAGTCCTTTATGTTTATTTCAGCAAACTATAGTAACTTCTATAAATATTTATCTTATATGTTTAGAAATAAGACCATTTTGATCGATTCAACATAACTTTATATATAATAATGTAGGGATCATTTGTAGTAAAATCCAAATCTCTCTAAAGAATACTTCATGATGATTGGTTTTCTAATTTTAGATCAAATAAAGAACTGGATATTGCTCAATTGAGAGGTGGTCCAACACAAATCTTAGAGGTGATGTGGCTAATCCTGAAACAATCTTGAAAGCTAGTATAAGATGAAATCGTATACATAATTGAAAATTTGATTAAAGAAAAACTTATGTTTTGCAAAGACAAAATACCCAAAAGCTACATCCCCATTTGCTCAAATAGAAACGATCATGAACTTTGTGATAAGATAAATGCACAAAAAAAGAGACTGAAATGGATATCTTACTTGAGATATTATTTCGTTAACATGAATAAATATACATGTGAATCTTGAATTGCAAATAGATGTCACGATCCCTAAATTGGGAGCTAATATGATTATGGTTTTTTAGTTGCTGTTTATTTTTTGTGCATGCGTATGGTAACTTAGATAAGGTTCTTTTACTCATTAGGCTTTATTTTCTTTTTTGGATGTACTCTTTGAGCAATTAGAGAGTTGTGGATCTTTTATAAGGACTTTGTACTCACTTTTTTTTAATGAAATAAAATGAAACTTTGGTACGGTAGAAACAAATAAAAGAGAATTATTGCAAAAGTGCCTAAACGCCTCTTACTATGGATAAATTATTAGATTTGGATGACATGTGCAAATTTTTAAAAGAGGAGCACTATTATGTCAACCCAAAACAAATTAGTTTTAAGAGATTTTGAGAAGTGAAAATATAACTAAGCTTGTAAAATGAAATCTTTGTAGAAGAAGAGTGATAATTTTTTTCTTAGCAATAGCACTTAAAAACTTAAGAAATCTTTGTGTGAGAGAATTATTCTTTAATGATAGGATATTTGTAACCAAACGAAGATAACTAAGAACAAATGTTAGAATGAGATATATTTTTGAATCATGACTTGGAGCGTGGTAGATTATTATTATTATTTCATTTTCTTATAAAATAATGCGTTTTTATAAAAAATGTATCACTATATAGTTGAATAGATGAACATAGATGGTTAATCGAGAATGAATGTTATCGTGGTGCGAATTATTGAGTGCAAAAATAGATTTCAGTGCTTGAAACCAACATGATATAACATAGATTTTTAACACCCAACATAATGTTAATAAATTAGTTACAACCTATTGAAAGTACAATGAATAATTAGTAAAATAATAGAATATAATTACATCTAGAACAGTGTAAACAAATAAGCAACAACCTAAATAAACACAAAGTAAAGAAATAAGTTATAACCTAAACTAAAAACATGAACAACAACTACAAAAACAGAAAATAAAACATGATGTAATTGTGGATTTGAATTTTGAAGGGATGGAGTTATTAGATGGTTGGTTAATCCTTGTTCTTTCATGGGCAGTTAACAGAAACTTTTATCAAATCTCCTTCGAAGCCACCATAATTTTCTTTCAATAGGCTGAATATCTCCCTATTATCCTTATCTTTAAAGAATTCTGGGACAAAGTCATATAACTCAAAATCATCAAATATATCAAGAATTTTAGAGATCTCTTCTAAAACCTCTAGGATAGTAAATGATGTACATTTGTCATTCGATGTACTTATGGCAGAACTTATAAATTTTGTAGCATCTATGAGATCCTTAACATGATTTAGAAAAAGTTGTTTAGTCCCCAACTTAGGAGCTTTTACTCTTTTCCTTCTACGCAATAATCCGACACTTTGTTGTGATCTATGTGAATCGTAGTTGCTTGTAGGGTCATTTGTAGTGACATGTGGAAGATCTGTTTGTTCGTCTTGAGTGTACTCTTTGTTAGATGAGATTATGTGATCATCAATTAGTTCTGGGGAAAATAGACCAGAATTAGGAATCCAAATATTATCCTAAGTTACAACAATATAATTAAACATAAGATCTAACTTTTCTTTCAACTCTAGTGCTATTCCATTGTAACAAAACTTCTTCGCATTTAGCATAACCTAAAGTACAGTAAATGATTAATTAGGAATCATGCGTTATGTTACTTCAAAGTTGATTTGAATTTAAAAAATGAAGTGAATGATTTAGAACTAGAGAGGCACCTGTAATTTTTTATTCCACCAATTATTAGAAGCATCTACAGTTTTTTTTATTGGATTCCATCCAATTCCAGTCTCGCCACGTATCAAATCTCTCCATGGTTTCTAATCCTTCTTTAATTGGTCCCACTTATTTTTTAGCTGAGTTCGAACATATGTTCTTCCCGTGTGTTCATTAAAATGTTTAAGGAGGTTTTTCTAGCCTTCCTTAGTAAAATGTGTAGTTGGTCCATTCCCCAATCATATTTCTCTTATACAAATATCACAATATATTAAAATAGTATCAATGTCCCACATTGCAGGTGCGCATCCTTCTTTTTGGTTTCCCATCTAGATGTTACCAATATATATATATATATATATATATATATATATATATATATATAGTAAGATGTTAATAATATACCATCCCTTGTATAATTACAAAAAAAAAAAATTTAGCTTAATAAAACTCTTATAACCAGAAAGGTATGACAATTTTTTTTTATGTATAATTCTGTTAAAGTATCGGCTTCTACCACACATTCATATTATGCCGATTTCAACATATTTCATGGATCAAATACAGATTTATAGCATGTGCAACAGTAGAAGAACCTCTTATAAGATACATGCATACCAAATTGAATGAAACTCTCTATGATTTATTGCAACTTAGGAATTAAGATTGTGATTTTTTGTGATAACAAAATATTATTTTTCTCATTTTATTGTTCTCCTACCATATATTAGATATGTCTATGTATTTTTGTGTGTACTAACATTTCAGAAAAATCATATACTACTCTAGATTGTTGAAGACTTCAAGACAAGTTAGAATAGGATTTCATGTAATAGAATTTGTATATCTCTATTTTTTTTTATTTCTTAAGTCTGAGCAAGTGTGATTGTAATTGGGTAATCTTGCACACATACAGGGGGAGAGAGTTAAAACTTAGATTTTTAAAACTAATCTTACAGCATGATTTGACATTGATTTCCTCCATAATACACTTTCTTAAATCTGGGCTTGAAATTTTTGAACTATTTATACTATGCGATGTCCATTCGTATGGACGACTGACATAGTATAAAATTGGGTTCGTCCAAGATCGTACTAAATGAAGCCCTGATTTGTGAACTGTTCGTACTGTACGATGTCAGTTCGTACAGACAACAAATAGTGCACAAAATAAGGTTCGTACCAAGCAAACACCCTAATTTTTTGAATTGTTTGTACAGTACGATCTGAATTCGTATAGACGATTAATAGGGTACGAAATTGAGTTCATACCAGACGAAGTCTTGATTTTGAACTGTTCGTACAATACGATCCACGATCGTACTGTATGATTATAGGATAGTTCTCTTGCATTTTCAATTTTTGAACGGTTTTTCATGTGTTTTCTATATAAGGAGTCTTAAAAACTGTCACAAAAGACCTTTGCTGTGAATTTCTCTTGACGATTGAGTGTGAATGTTTGGGAGAAATTATAAGAGTGAAGTGTGAGAGATCAAGTGAGAGGAAGTTGTGAGGGATTCATAAGGTTGCCTAAAGCGAGAATCTCTTTGTCTTATTCAAGTTTCTACCCATCTCCTTTGGAGGCTCTTGAGAGATGATCTTCAATATTGTGTCTAGGTTCTCTGCCTTCACCAAGAGGGTGAAAAATGACTACAGTTCTCTGCCTTCACTAGGAGGGTGAAAAAGGACGACGGTTCTCTGCCTTTACTAGGAGGGTGAAAAAGGACGATGATTCTCTGCTGCACCGGGTTGGTGGAAGAGAGTTTGTAAAGGCTTCTCCACCTTGCTGTGGGGGCAAAAAGAGAGTCACTTGTGTTTAGTGTATTACCTGGAGGAGTCTCTAGGGAGTGGACGTAGGTCAAGTTTGGACCGAACCACTATCAAATTAGGTGTTCTTCTGTTCTCTTTAATTTTTTCACATTTTTATTTTCCGCACTTTAAATTTTTGTGGTTGAAAAATTCTTTGTGTTAAACATATCTAAACAACTGCATATTTTAAGATCAATGATTTAATTATCTAAAAGATCCAAAAAGGTTTTCAAAAATTCAAAAATTTTTTTATAACCAATTCATCCCCCTCTTGGTTAGCCTTTAGACAATTCTATAAGATTTAATAGCTTACACGAACTTTCATGATTCTTTAGATGTTTTTAATAGTATGTTGTCTAAGTTGTGATTTGGGTTCATTAGCAGCTGGATAAACAAAAAAAAGGGTCACAAATTGGCAATGAGTAAGAAAAAGGAGAAGCATAAAATACCTAGGGCACAATACAGGGAACAACTGAAGCAAGTTAAATGCGTATGGTTGCCGATCAGATGGAAGGTGAATCTGCTATGGTGAGGAATAATGGGGACGTCGGATGGCAGTTGGGAGGTTGGGTCGACGATTGGGAAGAGCATATGCCGACGGTGCTCAGACGGGCTAGCGTCGAGACGGACTTGGGTGAATTGATCGACATAAGGGTGTCTGGTGGCTGCCGGTTGCCGTGGTCGGCTAAGAGGAGAGGAGCGGGGTTCAGACCTAGCGTTCGAAATAGAGGCGATGTGGAGTCCTCTGAATGGAGCAAGCTTAAAAATAACGAAGGTTATTTGTCGTGCGCGATGTTGAAGAAGACGAAGGTCGGTAAGGTGTGTGTCGTCGTGCGAACGTGATGAGTTAATTTGGACATTTTGCTTCCGAAACTCTGATCCGTAATCGAATAAGCAGATATGAAATAAATTTTCTAACCTGCTAAAAAAGGATGTTTATTGAAACGAAATTATGAATAAGTTGTAATTCCAAACAGTTAATAATAACTGATGTCAGCTTATGCAAATGAAAAATAGAGAAATTAAATCTAATCAAACGAGCCGTAAGTCGAATCACTAGTAACTTATCCAAAGCTGATTCATTAGCAGCCTCTCCACAATAGCGGTCCAGAGAACCGAGACTGTGACAAACCCCGGTCGGGCTAATCGAAGTCCCGTTGGCCTGTTCCAGTTCTCGCCATTGGAATAAATCAAACAAATAAGCACAGAGGTTTCTCTTTGCAAGGAAATATAGGTTTCATCAGTCTGTTTTCCGATTCATTGTGAGGGAGATGTACCTATCGCCATCCATCGTGCCTCTCCTTCTTCTTGTTTACTTGCCATTCGTTGCACTCGGCGATCAGCTCAGTCCAAAGAAGTGCGAGAATCTAGGGTTTACTCACCGCGCCCTCTGCTCCGATTGCAATACTTTGGCAGAGTACGTCAAGGACGGAGGTTTGCTTTCTATCTATTATAATCTGTTCAAGGGGTTACAACATTGTGATTTCACTATGCTATCAAGCTAATTTATATGGATTTATTTTAGCTTCTCTATGACCCAATTTTCGGTTCGATTGGCATGATTGTTTTGTTCTCCGTCGCTAACTGTGCGAAAGTGGAGGAATGAAGTTCTGAGTCGGTAACTTACATCTTGCAAGTTTTTTGCTGTGGGTGCTTATTAAGTTGGGGGGTAAAGCTAATGGCTAATGGCGATTGTCAAATAATATAATTTTAAACTATGGGAACCTCTGCTATTTAGAGGATCCACGTGAGGATGCTTTCTTTGTTAGTGAACTTTGGGGTTATTTGGTTGTTTGTGATATTGGAAGTTGCTATTCTTGATATAGACTAGTTAAAATCAATAAGCACCAACTGCACATACCTTGTAAACATTCAGTTATGATATCAATGGTTTCATCAACGTCACTAATCATTATCTCGACTCCTTTTTTTAATAAAATGCTAATTGGAAGATAAATACACTGTATTTCATTCAAACTCATACGTAGACTATTATTTATATAACAAGTTCTATTATTATCCAGAACAAATCACATAAAGGCTTAGAACTGATACTCCAATTAAACTCATAAACAGAGGCTGTTCGAAAGCCCGAACTAATGCTAATTCTCTTGAATGATCTAATCATATTTTTTAAGAAGAGTATAATTTAATCCTAAATTCTTGTTAATCAGAGCGCCAAAGCAACACAAGTAATTAAATTCAAAAAGGTCAAAAATTGCAAATTAGAGTAGGTGCAAAAAAAAAAAAAAACAGGAAAAATTGGGAATCCTAACCATCCCTGAGAGCCATAAACCCTGAACTGAAGTAACCAGAAATGATTTTTGATGAAACAACAAATGACCATATTGAAAGAGAAGGAACAAGAAAAAAAGGAAAATCTTCATCTCATTGTTACCAACCCAAAGAAGGTATCAAAGAGCTTTCGAAAGGCTTGCCCCATTGATGATCACCCCATTTTCCTTGCTTCCTCCAAAATCTACATTTCAAAGGCTTGAGATGGTAGGGTTACATGGCTTTTCTTGCTATAGATTAGTTGATGAAACTGTGCAATAAGAAGTATAATCCATCAAGTAACATTGTAATCTCTCCAAGTTCATGTAAACAATTAGTACATTGCTGAAAGTCATCAACCTAACTTATAATTACCAAAGTTCATTAGCATCTTAATTAGGGTAATGCAAAACAAGTCCAGTGGCCTCACTATCGAAGGCCGAACCCACCCTTCTTTGATTCCACCCGAAGCAATTGATACAATTACCCTGCCATGAGAATTACCCCAATAAACCATCTTTAATTGTAATTGCTCTGCAATTTGTGCTTTCTTTGCATCTATGGTCTACTCGCCTTATTAGACCTCCAAATATCATTACAGAAAACCAAAATCCCAAGACCATGTTGCTTGCCACCTTTCTAGTCTTTATTTCATCATTCTTCCTGTCAGTTTTATTAGTCTTTTGGGTGGCTGTAGCTTGCTGGGATGTTAATTTGGCTATAGGAACTTCAAGTGTGAATGCAATTCTATTGGCCTCTTCAAGCACTAGTTACAGAATTTCTTTCTAGCAATTTCATTTTGTCAATTTTTTTCCAGTCCTTTTCCATTGAGTAAACTTCACTGTCATCTGTCAAACTTAAGCTCGGTGCTTAAAGTTTAAGCACCGTTTGTTTTATGCATTATAGATTTGCTTTAATGTATTAGGGCTTTAGGCACTATTATTATGGTTGATCCCGTTGGAACAGTTCTTTTGATTTTCTTTGTGGTTGATCTTTGTGATACCTATAAGAATTTTGTTGCACTGATCCCTACTTGAGTGTTGGTTGTGAACCCCTACTCTATATGCTTTTATTGGAACTTTTGGCTAGATAGAAAACATGATATTGTTATTAAGGCATTATGTGGAGGCGCCTTGTTTCTGTTGTTCTATGTTTGAAGCATATTGTTTTTGTTGAAGCCAAATTACCCATATTCTTTATTTTAGTTCTAGACTTACAATGGAAGAATTTCATCTGTCCTGGATAAACGTAAAAAACAGGTGGGATATCGGTTCATGCCAGTTATTTTAGCTTGTCTTGATCATAATCTCTCAATTACATCTTGTGTACTTGATGAGCATATGCATGATATTAGATTTATTTTATAAATGACAGTTTTTGTAGTGAGCCACATGAATATGATTAAGCTCACAAGTGTCATTTACCATTGCAGAATTAGTATCTGATTGCCGTAGGTGCTGCTCAGATGATACAAATGATTCCTTGAGTAAGGTAAAAATCCTTTATATCTATCTATGAAGTTTTGGGAAGCTAGCTGTTTCCCACTTGTTTCGTTGGTCACCCAACATGATTGTTTAGTTTTCCATTGTAAACATTAATGAAATTCGTTTAAAGCTTATTAACATTTTTTTCCTTTGAAATTTCATAATTTTAAGATAATATAATTCATGTTTTTCTGAGTTATAATAATTTCAAGGCTTCTAAGTTATGTAAATAAACATTTCTTCATACAAAGTTGGGTGACTTTTGATGTTAGATGCAGGCAGTAATATAATTTTTTACCATTAAATACATTTTGTTTTGGAAACTCATATTATTCACAGTTAGGGATCTATGATTTGAACTCTTTCATGTTTCAACAATAGCATATTGTTCCACTGAGTTTAAACCAAAAGAAGGAAGGGAGCAAGTATTTTCACAAATTTATGGTGAATATTTTTGAAATTTTGTTTTTTCCCCACTTTTACTATTGAAACTAGCAATTGTCTTTTATACAAGTTAGTACTTGTGATAAAACATATTGATCCCACTCATAGGTGAGAAAGGTTGGACCTGACGTTAGGTTGGCAACCGATAATATAATTTATGTTAATATTTATGAAATAAATTCAAATTTTAATTTTTATAGTGCCAGGATGCTCCCATAAATGATGCTCTCTGACTTAACTTGATTGTGGAAAGAACTTAGGAAATTTTTGCTAGAACTCGTGCATAAATAACACATACTATTGAACTTGATTGTGGTGAAAGTAGACAAAAGATTAGTAGGATGTCCTCAACAAGTGGGCCTCAATGATAGTGAAAAGTGAACAAGGGTTTGGTAAGTGTAGAGCTAAGATTAGAAATGCTATGTGCAATTTGAGGTAAATTATAGGTTAATATCTTGTTGAAAATATTTACAATAAAATTGAGATTGATATGGAAATAAATAAAGAGCTAAAAGATAGCATTATGAGGGTTTAATAAATTTGGTGATATAATGATCACTATTGAGTTAGTTATCATCATGACTTAAAATTATGCAATTAGAGGTATACCTCAACGGTCATTTCAACGCAATTTAAAAAAAAAAAAGGCAATGAGACATATGCGTTAAGTTTGCTAGATGAGGCTTACACCTTAGTGGAGGTGAAGCGCGCTTGAAGGTATGCCTCAATGCAATTCTAATGTAATTTTAAAGAGGCATACGCCTAAAAAATTAGAGTAGATAATTTTAAAATTTTATTTGTAAATTTTATATTTAAATTTAACATATTTATTATACCTAAATCAAATCAAACTAGAGAAGAATCTCACAACCTCAAACTCGTAGCCACGAGACCCTTATGTCCTGTACCTGATCCTATTGCATTGTTGCATCGCGTCATCGTCTTTGCTATTGCACTGCTGCTCCTTCTCCTGTAACTCCTCTACTCTTGTTGTTGGAAACTCATTTTCTTATTTTTTGTATGAGGAAGGAGAAAAAGCATCTAACTATAATTATGATTTTAATGGAGACTATCAAAGTGATGAGATTTGAGGTGACTTTTGAATTCATAAATTATAACTTTAGGTTTCTTGTTTATGTTGAACTGGGAGTGAGAGAGACAATTTATTTAACATTGTTTGTAACCTTGAATTACTTTGAATGACATAATTTTGATTTTTTATGGCCTAATTTTAACATCTTACTTTATTGTTGGTTTGCTACTTATCATTTCATTTTTTTCAATAATTTAATGGTTTAATTCTTACACGTCAAAATACCTTGAGTCTTACACTCTCATGAGAAAAGAAAAGCATAAATATCTGATTGCACAATTTCATACCTTGGTTAGGACATTAGCTTTTCAAGTTGAATTAGAAGATAGAAAAATTGAGCTACCGAAGACATTGATGAACTATTGTAAGTTTATAACATATATAGGTAGATGGAAGGAAAATGATTTTGGGTGACTTTACACTAACATGTATGTTATAATAGTATGGGCTATGATAGAATTCATTCTATGTATGAAATAATCAATAGAAATGCTAACAGAAGTTATAATTAATTTCATAGTAGCTTATGATGAATTCCTACTATAAGAAATGAAAAGAGCACATGTTATTACTTTAAAAATGGACCAAAATGGTCCCCAACTCTTTTTAGGGACTAATTTGGTCCCTCAACTTCTTAAAAAGGGATATTTTTAATCCTAACATCAAATTTTGGGGTTAATGGTGTTAAATCAATGGGTATTTTGGTTAATTTTTAATAAATTATTTATTAAATATAATTTTTAAGTAATAGTATTTTTTTTATAAAATTATTAAATAATTCTTTAATAAGAAAAATTATTAATAATTCTAGTTTATAATGATCCTAAATTAAAACTAGAATTATTAATAAATTTTTTTATTAAAGAAATATTTAATAATTTTTTTAAAAAAATTACTATTATTTGAAAATTATATTTAATAAATAATTTAATTAAAAAATAACTAGAATACTATTTGATTTAAAACCATTAACATCAAAATTTGATATTAGGACCAAAAAAGGCCCTTTTTAAGGGGTTGAGGAACCAAATTGGTCCATCAAAAGAGTTGGGGACCATTTCGATCCCTCACAAAGAGTTGAAGGACCATTTTGATCCTTTCTCTCTCTCTCTCTCTCTCTCTCTATCTATCTATTTATCTATATATATATATATATTGCAAAGATTGTAATGTCACTTCAAGAAAAGTTTGGTTGCATAACATAGAGTATTAGTTATGGATCTATATTTTAGGAGTATTAAAAAAATGATCAAAATAAATAATCCCTAAACCAAGATAGTAGAAGGCGAAGATGAGTAATTGTTAATCTTTCAATTTGGTTTGGATTGGAATAATTTAGCCATTCAAAACTTGATGCGGGATAAGATGACTAGTTTCATTTTGAAGATTATTGTAGAAGTTTTAATTGATTCTAGAAATAGTTTGTACATTTATAAGGAAGCTTGGTGGTCGAGTGAGTAGGTATTAATGATTATTAAGAAAAATATATGTATTTTTAGGAGTTGCTAAAGATATTTACCATTGAGCCTTTGAATGATTATAAGAAAGTTAAAGGGCATGCAAAGAGGGTAGTAAGCAAAGAAAAAGCTATAATTTTTAGTAGTTTATATAACATACTAGGTTTTTAATAAGGATAAAAGAAGATATGTAAAGTAATTAAGGTAAGAGATCTAGAGATTTTGATCAAATTGAATGCATTATAAGGGAAGATAATATGATCTTTGTTAAAAAAATATATATTAAAGATGAAAAATGCTATTTTAAGAAATTATTTAATAAAATTTAAGAAAGAAATTGTTTTACAAGATCATCCTAAAAAATGATGATCTGTAAAAAAATGAGATGGATTTAATTCTAAAAAAGATAATAAAGCTAAGGCTTTAGGATAAGATGAAATTCTTATTGAGATTTGAAAATTTATTTGTTTGTTTAACAAATTTGTTCAGTGGAATTTTGTAGATTATTGGGATATCAAATGATTTGACAAGTATTTTGGTACCAATATATACAAGCAAAGGAGATTGTCAAAATTGTGGTGATTATCAAATAGTTATGGCAGAACTTAGACTTAAAAAAATTATGTTGGTATCAAGTATTCAATCTAGTTTAATGCTTAGAAGATTTACTAAAGCAATTTTATATTAAGACAATTATTTTAAAGACGTATAAGTAGAGAAATGATTTTAAATATGGTTTATATTGATCTTTCGAAGGCATATAAGTGAGTACCACATGAAATGATTTCGTACACATTACCATGAGAATTTGTATTGTGCATATTAAAGAAAAAATATGTCAAAAAGTATGCTGGAACTATTAAAAATTATGTATGATAGAGTATTGATTTGTATTAGAAGTAATTGCTGGACGACCAAAGAGTTTCAAAATATAGTTTGATGATCATATCAAGGATCAACATTAAGTTCACATTCATTTGTATTGGCTATGGAGTTGTTAACAATATTATTCAAATTGTGGTGCCTTTGTTTATGCTGTCGTATAAGCCAAATCCTATTAGTGAGATATCCTGCTGCATAAAGTAGAAAGCTAAAACAAAGAAGAAAATATTTAGAAGATAACAAAGATATGATTAGTAGAATAGAAATCAAGTATATGAGATGCAATTTTAGTTGGTTTGATATCGATATATTTCAAATAATGTTATTAGAAGATAAATTAATATATAGATATGATATGTTTAATTATCTTGAATCTTTTATATAAAAGAATGTGCATATAAATGAGAATTTAGTTTCTAGAGTTAATTCTATGTGATTTGAATGAAGAAGAGTCTGTGAAGTATCATGTGATAAGAGAATATCATTGAGACTTAAAAATAAATTATATAAAAGCGCAGTGAGGCCAGCCATATTTTATGGATCTTTCAATGGTAAAAATTGCTCATAGCTAAGTTGAGGGTGACATAAATAAGAGTCATACGGTGGATATATAGTTAAACTAAGAAGAATAAATTAAAGGATGCTATGTTCAAGGGAAAGTGATAATAATTGAAGACAAAATAAATAATAAATCTAACTGGTTTGGAAATGTACTACAAAAGATAAAAAATGTCCGTTAGATGAGAAGATAAAATTAGCTTCAAAAGGTTAGGAATGAAAGGGGCTTGAACGTGAATACAAGTTAGTCGGAAGATTTATAAAAGATTGGTTTAACACTTCCTGCATCACTCAATAGAAATAAATTGAAATTAAGGATTCCTAAAATCCATCTCAAATAGTTGAGATTAGGCTAATGATTTAGCAATACTTTGGAGCCAAATTGGATTGCCAAACCCTACCAATAGTTATTGGAGAAAAAAATAATCCTGTTATTTTATCTTTACAGATCCTTCTCCTTCAATGTAGCTTATTAGCCGTTGTTTTAGCTATTTCTACCATCCTACGGCTAGCATCAAACTTGTAGTTGCTAAAAAAACATATGTTGAAGTTAATAAAGCTTTGCATTGCGATCAATGGTATTGACATGCCATTATTATTTGCCTACCTTTCTGTTCTGTATTATGGAGAAAGTCCATTTCCCTTACTGAAAGACAAAGCAATGGTGGTCCAAAAAATGTAGTGGACAAAATATGAAATTTTCAATCAATTCATATTCGTTGAACTTTAAATTCTTTCTTCTGTAATTTACAGAAACTTTTGGTTGAAGTAAATGGTATTATATTATGTTTTGATAATGTTTCCAAATAAAAGCACCAAATTCAACCAAAGAAACCTATTTATATGGTTGCAACGTGGCTATTAGATGAATGATCTTAGATACTATATTGCTCTACACTCTACCTTCTAAAGATTACAGTAGCATTCGTAGCTGTCTGGAATCTAAACCTTTTTATTGATTTTACTTTAGTTTGTGGAGGTGCCCCATCTCAGCTACCATATTTAAAGTGACAAGGCACATATTTCTAAGATTATTAGTTCTATTTTTTTGGAGATTAATCGCTTAAACATCCCTTCTTGACAAAGTTGAGGTGGCTTGGCTTTTATTTCAGGTTTCATTTTCTGGTGCTATATTGGAGGTTTGCATGAGAAAGCTGGTTTTCTACCCCGAAGTTGTGGCATTCATTGAGGAAGAGAAAGACCAATTCTCTTCTGTGAAGGTTCAGTATGTGTATGCTTCACCTCCAAAACTCGTAATGCTTGATGAAGATGGAAATAACGTGGAAACAATAAGGTATGTTTGGTTAGGCCATTCCTTGTGTTATATGCATCGTCTTAAATTTTATTTCTAAGTGCATTCCATTGTTTCTGTTAAATTTTCCCTCCAATGTGAGAGTGAATGAATACGAGAATGAATGAATATTGTTTGATTAGGTTAATTTTGTCCTTCGTCAATTTGTTTAGTCTTTATAAATTTGCTATGCAATTTATTGACGGGAAAGTTCCTTCCTAAGTGGCGACTTGGTAGGTGTCTCAATACAGTTTCAATTGAGCTATCGCAAACTTGTGTATGTCTCACTCATAAATTTGATACATCCATCTTTTGATACAAACTTGTTAACAGAGAATGACGCACCTTGGTTCAAAGTTTTCCTTGGATTTATAGTGCGTAGCACACAGTTCGACACCCACTATTTTAAATATGAGACACAATATTAAACCATTATAGATTAAGATATGTATTAACATGATATGCTATTAAATTGAAAGATAAACCATCATGATAATGAAAACAATGAAAGTAATGCTTAAATTTGAGAAATTGATACCTTAATCACTCAAAATAATAGCAAATTTAAATAACCAAAATAACAATTGTCAATTTAGTTGATGAATTGCGGTGAAGAATTTGTTGTAGATGTTGAGGATTGTTGTTGAGGGGCTTATGTTCATATGGAGTCTCTTAGAGATACCTCCTTAATCAGAAAATTTTGTTGGAATTGCAAGGGAATGCTTTCTTTGGGAATGTGGGCATTCACTCTTCATGAGTGAGTGTAGGGGAGATCGCAGCTTAGGATCCACTAGAGGCTCGAATCTACCTCATAGCCTAGCTGAATTGTGTTCTCAAGATTGTTGAAGCCACCAAGATCGCCTTCTTGAGGGATCGAATGTGCTGCAATAGGGAAAGGATATGTGATCATCGAAGTTAGGCCTGGATTGCCTTCCCAAAATCATCGAAACAGAGCTTAGATCATGTTCTTGATATCGTTGAAGCCTCACTTGGATCGCCTTCTCGAGCTTGGATCCCGTGCGGGTGTGCCGATATGGTATTTAAGGCACTATTAGGGCACCTTTAATTAATAAAATATATGATAAATTAATAAAAAAAAAAATGTTTATTTTAAAATTTGAACCATAACAAATAAATAGCATGTGCTTTGTGGTTTTGTCATTATGTGCTATTGCTCATATATGATACAAATAGCGCATGACACTTTGAAAATATGTGCCAAGCTAAACAAATGGGATTCATTCCAGAGAACAACACACTTTATAAGTGTTTACAAATGACTTAATTCAAATTCAAAGGGGGGGAAGAGTTATAGTGGCCATCTCCACATGTGATTACATGTGACTACCTTTCTATGGAATAACCATCACATGAAATAGCTACCTCCAACCTTCATGGCTGGCTCCCTTTTTGTATTTAATTAATTATAATATATCATTTGTTATATATTAATACCTTGCGCCCTTGACATGTATGCTATGGAACTTGTAGTCTTTGTAATTAGTGAAGTTAGTTTCATTTGAGCGGACCTACTCAACTTGATCTACCGTATCAAGTATATTTAAATCTTTTTGTTATTTTATTGTTTTTTCTTAGTTCTGTTGCCTCTTATTCAAGTGACAAGCCTGTCTGGCTGGAATGGTTAAACATGCAGTGATAAGTTTATTTGAGGAATGTGTGGCTTATATGGTAAAACAATTTTTTAGGAAGATATTATCAAAAGTCCATCTATTAAACTGCGTGGCTTGATACAGATTCACTTCTCAAATGCTTTGATTTGATAAAATGTGCTTAGAAATTTCCAATTTTGCTCTAGCTTATGGTAATTTTATTTCATATAAAGTAACAGTAGCACACCATCAACATGGCTGTACCAAACAAAACCTAATGACCTCTATCAACTTCCCATGTGTAGTTATTGTTGGCTCTCTTTAACATGACTTCAATGCTAAGTTGCAGGAACTACACCGAACAAAATGAGTTAGTGATGGTGACCTATATTACAAGGAAACTTAAAATACTAGGGATTTTTGAGCTCAATGCTACCTCAATTAGTTTAGGACGAGAAGAGGATCACCCTTTTTCTTGGAGGAAGGAGGCGGGAGAGGATAAGTGAGAAAATGAGGGAGAGTGGAAGGTAGAATGATACAGAAGGAGAGAGTAGTAGATATTTGGGGAGGAGGGAGGAGCTACTTCATTTGTTATAGGAGGAAAAAAGCTTCATCCCTTTTTTAAGAGAGTGAGAGTGGGTGTTAGAGTGAAATAAAAAGAAAACATGAGAAAGGGATGCATGATAGATATGACATAAGGAAGGGAGGGGCATGATAGATATGATGGAAGGAGGGAGTGGGGAGAGATGGAGGGAGGGAGATCGATAAGATCGAAACATGAGTACAATTAGCAATTTATCATGTTGTATTTTATTCTCTTATTAGGCTTCCACTCTCTCTATATCTTATATTTGTAATCATCTGGTGCTTTGCATAGGTTTATGACCATCCTAAAATATTTTGAATATCATTTCGATCAAGAAGCTTAGGTGGCCACCATATTCATGTTAAATCAAGGGATTCTAGGCTAGAAATAATGAAAATAATTTATCTTTATATGTTCCTGGCTATAAGTCAAGGCTTAGGTACAAGTTGAGGGTTATTTATGATGACTTTAAGATGAACTTGCTAGTCATACATTAAAGACCAAAAAAAATAAAAAAGACGTACTAACTTTTTATTAGCTAGGTCAAAACTTCTTGATTAATTTTAAATTGTTTAAATTATCCTCGATTACATAGTGAAGGATAATAAACAACTTTTATGTGTTTTAATTAGCATTGCATGTCACATTAGAATTATGTTATCTATTAAAATTTGTCGGGGTTGAATATAAAAGAGAGGTATATTCACCATCATCTAGCTAAAAAAAAAATATAAGAGATGCTTATTAATCCTTGCATTTTATATTGGTAACGAAGATTATCAGCAAAGTTATCCTTTACTATTATATTACAGGACACTGGCCAAACAAAATCTAAAAAAACCTTTAAATGTCATAATTATCATATCTATAAACCATTGCCTTCATTATTGAAATTATCATCAATGATCATCTTATGGCAATAAGCATCACATTAAACATGTTCATATTCACTTAAATATGTTCTTTTTTTCTTTGATTAATTCATTGATAGTAGAATAACCTTTGACGTGGATCTCAATCCTTTGAGCTACATGCCTAGATTCATTATAGTTATAAACATAGTATCACATTAGCCATTTGCATTATGCTTACATCTATGTGCCCAAACTCCTTATGATTGAAACAATCATATCACATTAACATCCCTCTTAAAAGTTAAAAATAGTCTTTTAACCACATTTCACATTATTTTGTACACACCGTTGTTGGACAAGAGGCGTGTTTCATTTTCAATTGAAAAAAGATATGAATGGACGTAGTGGTGGTGATTTAGAAAGTTTTAGGGTTTATGATTCATGAATACGAACATAGGATGATGTGAGCAAAGAAGCACAATATCAAAATTTATAGTTTCTTAATTTTTTATTTGGATAGAATATAATTTTGATGCCAAATTAGAGAACACATTAAATTCAGTCCAAATGATAATATAAAAATTGTGTAAAATTTCATAAGAAATCTTAGAACGAACATAACATTCCGTTATAATTTAGATTGATATCATAAAATCGAAAGCATGAAAAAATCTGTATGTATTTAACTTGATGAGTTCCTGATTATGCACACAACAACAACATCAAGCCTTTATCCCACTATGTGGGGTCGGCTACATGAATCTTTTTTCTCCATTGTGTTTTGTTAAGAGTCAAATTCTCATTTAAATTTAATAAAAAAATATTATTTTTAATATTTTCTAGAAAAGTCTTTTTAGGTCTATCTCTACCTTTCATAATACAGGTCAAATCCAATTTATCTACTTTCCTAATTGGGTCATTAGAAGGCCGTTATTTTATGTGTCCAAACCATCTGATTATGCTCACAAATTAGTCAGAAATTACTTTAGGTGAGAGAATGAGAGCAGAAATCACCAATTGGATGATGTAGGCCTCATGCCATTATAAGTTGAAGCATCCTTAGGAAGTTGTCGGCAATACAAACAAAGAACTTTAAAAATCTACATCAAACAACACAATTATGGTATTAAATCATAACCTTCTTTAACTTGCAATAAAAAGTTTCAAAAATAGGAACTCATATTTTTCAAGTTCCAACCCAAAACATTTGTATTCCATCAAGAACAATAAGGCTTCAACATTAATTTTGACTAGACAGTAAGTTTACAGAGCTTCAGAATCCCATTTTTAGCAATTCTCTACAATTTTCGGGCTTTAGTAGAGAACAAAAGGAGATGAAGGAATTTCTTGGCTTATTAAACTTTTTAATACTGTTTAAAAGACCAAAAAGATGTCAGATGAGTGGAGAATGAGTGTGTTAATCCTTATTTTTAAGAATAAAGGTGATGCACAAGATTGTGCGAATTATAGAGGAATTAAGTTAATGTGTCATACTTTAAAACTATGGGAACGAGTTATGGAGCATAGGTTGCGGCGTGATACTAATATTTCTCAAAATCAATTTGGATTCATGCCGGGTAATCTACTATGGAAGCAATACATTTATTAAGAGGTTTGATGGAGAAATATAGAGAGAATAAGGAGGATTTACATATGATATTTATTGATTTAAAAAAGCATATGATAAAGTTCCAAGAGAAGTGCTTTGGAGAGTTCTTGAAAAGAAAGGAGTTAATAACGCTTATATTCAAATCATTAAAGATATGTATGTAGGAGCTATTACTTGTGTTCAAACACAAGGTGGTTTGACCAAGTATTTCCCTATTTTGGTTGGATTACATCAAGGATCAGCCTTAAGCCCATATCTTTTTGCTTTAGTCATGGATGTTCTCACTAGACATTTGCAAGAGGATGTATCTTGGTGTATGCTTTTTGCTGATGATATTCTTCTTGTTGATAAGACTAGAGAGGGAGTTGAGGGTAAACTAGAATTGTGGAGGTCAACCTTAGAGTCTAAAGGTTTTCGCTTGAGTAGATCTAAAACGGAATATATGGAGTGTAATTTTAATAATAATAGACCTAGTGAGGGGATTGTGACTTTGCGTGATCAAGTCATTAATAAGAGTACAGGTTTTAGATATCTTGGATCTATTGTTCAGAGTGATGGTGATATTATCAGCAGAATCCAAGTTGGATGGTTGAAGTGGAGGAATGCATCGGGCTTATTGTGTGATAGAAAAGTACCTCTCAAACTTAAGAGAAAATTCTATAAGATGGTGGTGAGACCTGCAATGTTTTATGGTGCCGAATGTTGGCCATTAAAAGAGAAGCATAATTCTAAGTTAAGTGTTGCAGAGATGAGGATGCTCAGGTGGATGAGTGGCTTTACCCTTAGAGATAAGATACGAAATGAGCTTATTCATGAAAAGGTTGGAGTAGCCCCAGTGGAAGATAAGATTAGAGAGAGTTGCCTTAGATGGTTTGGTCACATAAAACGGCGGCCTCCCGATGACCCGGTTAGGAAAGTAGAGGTCTTAGATTTGACATATGTTAAGAAAGGTAGAGGTAGACCTAAAAAGACTTGGTTAGAAAATATTAGAAATGATCTTTCTTTATTAGATTTAAATGAGAATTTGACTTTTAATAGGACACAATGGAGAAAAAAGATTCATGTAGCAGACCCCACATAGTGGGATAAAGGCTTGATATTGTTGTTGTTGTAGTAGTAGAGAACAAAAGGAAATAAGCTAGTTAAATCAAATCTATCGTGCCAAAATTAAGTGTATAAGGAAACATAGCATCCTATTTTAACTTCATAGGAAGGGGATGAAGAAGTAGGAAGTAGTCTAATCGCAAAGCATGTACACAGGGCTCTTCGCTGAGTAGCGACAAGGCTATTGTGGCCTGAACCGTAAGACAATTGAAACAGAGAAAGCAACATCAATGCTATTGTATGCAGAACTAGAATGCAAAGCAATAACTAGCAATACGAACACTAGCAACAGCATGAAGCATTAAAGATAAAACATGACAGTGATAGTGAATAAGGATTATACATCACAGAAGCTGGGTAGAAAATAAGGTATCAACTCTCACAAGGGTCTCAGAACACCAAATCGATGGCAATAATAATGATAATAATCTTCCAAAACATGAAACCTGATGTATGCTGAAATCAAGAATTGGAAATTGAACTTGGGAATCCAAGAGATTAATTGAAAGAACATGCTGCGGTGAGCCAAATCTAATGAGGTAATCAATATACTAGAAAACAGATCATTGTTATAATAGGAACCATCATCATGGTCATGCTACATACAAAAAGCAAATTAAAAAGCAAAAATTAAGATATCGAGACAACTAAAACAATATAATCACATATAATGGGCTCCAATGAATAAAGAATTTTATATTCACATCATTTTATCCGGCCTGAAAAAAAACAAGGCTCGGGTGAATTAAGTTTTTGTTGATATTTGTCAAATAAATGTTGGCATAACTGATTTGTTTTCTTGCAAAGTTAACCCATGAATTATCATAAATAGATCTATTCTTCCAAAGCTCAATTACTCCTGATTTACACTCTTAGTAGTGGACACAATCTTTATATAAGATAGCTTATGATGCAATCAATATAAAATTGTCTGGTATGGTGCTAGACGTGAATTCACTAGGGAATAGAAATATTGAATAATCCACAATCTTGGTCATGAAATACAATTAAATTTAATACATTGAAGTTTTGAATAATATTAGGTAGAATAAATGTTGAATTTCATTTTCTGTTTTAAGGCAATCATCATTAGCAAATTGTTTAAAATATCGACATAATTTTACTTTCTCATTGAGATTCTATTTATGAGTTTGTAAGTTTAATAACTGAGAACTGAAAATAAATTATTCTCTATTTGATTTGTTGAGATGATTTCAATAAAAGCTTCATCAAAAGGTAGATTGTCACATTTATTAGTTGATTTAACCACTATATTAGCCATTATTTACTTAACTTCATATTCAATAATAAATTTAATACCACATAGAAGCTCATATTCAAAATCCATTTACCTTATAGGTTCAAATATGATGTTCACTTCCAAATTTCATTTCAATTTTTATATAAGGTTTAGATTCAAAGTGAATATTTTACTTGAATTTGATTTTTGGCTCAATTTTTGGCTTTTGTTCATATTCATGTTTTATTTTATTTTTAGGAATAGTCTCAATTTTTTCTTTGTGGTTCAAGTTTGTGTATAATTTTTGTCTTAATGTCAAACTCAATTTTGATTCAAATGTGTACTCATGCTCATAGTCAATTCCATGCTCAAATTCCATCTCTTGTTTAGGTATGGTTTGATGTTTATAATCATGTTTTAGTATTGATACATATTCATATTCAATGCAATCAATTATAGATTGATAATGCAATTCTAAATCTTCTTCCACATCTAATACATCATCGGAAAATCAAACTTTGGGTTGCTGCTTGCTTCATCAGGTTGTTTGCAATGGTCAATTGAAACTTTGAAGGCTTTGCAACTTTCCATATTCATCTCGTTGAGCAAATCTAGTCTTGAGAGATGAATATCCCAACATTTTAGCAGGCTATTTTAATTCCAAAAAAATATTTGAGTTTTCTAATTTTTTTACTTCCAATTCTTTAAATAGTTGATCTTTTGCAGTTATTATTTTTTTGATATTATCTTCTGTTACAATCATGTTATTCCATATACACTATATTTATTGTAATTTTGCCTTTGTTGGATTTTTTTGAATGAAGTGTAATCTTGGAAAAGATTGGAGTAGCTCCAATGATAGATAAGATTGGAGAGAGTCGCCTTAGATGGTTTGGTCACATAAAATGTTGCTCTTCGGATGACCCGAAGAGAGTAGATATATTAGATCAGGCCTACGTCAAGAAAGGTAGAGGTAGACCTAAACAGATTTGGTTAGCAACTATTTGAAATGATTTTTTTTATTAGATTTAAATGAGAATTTGACTCTTATTAGGACACAATGGAGAAAAAGGATTCATGTTGCCAACCACCCTTTGTGGGATAAAGGCTTGATGTTGTTGTTATAAGTGTGATGTTGGAGGCTTTGTTTGATTCTCTTTTTCTTCATGGCTTTGGTAAGCTTCTCAAACTATGTTTGTGGGGATTGTTTGAGCCCATATGGAGCTTTGTTCAACCTACATACATAGTTAGTACTAAAATCTCGACTAGAAGGGATTCCATATAGGCTTCTTATAGTTTGTTATATAAAAATGCATTTTTTACATTCAACTATTGCAATTTAAGGTTGGCTGTCAAGGATTAGGGGTATAAAAAAATGACCAGACCCGCCAACCTGACTCGAAAAATCTTGGTTCGAGTTGACCCGTTTAATAAACGGGTCGGGTTTGGGTCCAAAATTCTGACTCGTTTATTAAATTGGTCGGATTCGGGTTGACCTGTCAACCCGATTTTGATCTGTTTAAGTTATTTTTAATGGTATAATTGTCTTATTTTTTATTAATTAATCTATAATCATTTGTTAAAAAGTTTTAATTTTTTTAAAAATCAAAACAGGTTATTAGGTCAGGCTCGGGTCATTCGGGTCCACATTTGTGACCCATATATTAAATAGGTTGAGTTTAGGTTGATCAGATTCGAGTCGGACTAATTTCAGGTTGGACCCGAACCCGGCCTGTTGACCCATTTTGACACCCTACTAAGGATACAAGTATTTGGATAATTTGTAGATTTGCTACTTCTATGAAGGTTTCTCTATAATCAATTTTATGGTTCTAAGTGCAGCCTTTCATCATGTGTCTAGGTTTATACCTTTCAAGTGTCTCATTTACATTATATTTGACATTGTATACCCACTTACAATGAATTAATATTTATCCTTTTGATAATTCTACAAAATACCATGTTTGGTTGTCTTTTAGGGTCTCTTTTTTTTAATCATGGCTTTTTTTTTTTCATTTTTTATTCTTAAGTTCTTTGGATACTCCTTGGAACCTTGATATTATTTATCTCAGTCAAAAGGGTTTTCTGGGAGGAGGAAATATTGGAAAATGAAAGGAAGTTGGATATTAGATGTTTAGTGCATGTTGGGGTTCCCTTTTTCTAGTGTAACAAGAAGACTAATATAATGATGGGTTTGAATTTCAAGGATAGAGATTATACCTTCACTACTTGGTGATTGATCTTTCACATATTCACTATTTGGTGAGTGTTCTTTCACATAGTCAAATGGCTGAGCATAGTTTGATTCAATGTTGGGCTCTTTCTTTCTTCTTGAATGTACTTGTGGTAATGGTTTAGGTTTATTTGATAGGATTTTGTTGGATTTATTGTTTGAGGATTTTACTTTATATATTGAGAATTCTCGGGGTTACTTGAGATTTTTTGGGTTGGTTGTGAGATTTATGTTTAAGAAAATCAGAGTTGTCAAGATAACATACTAGGAGATGAATATTTTTCTTTTTTTTTTTGGGAATTAGTTTGGTAACACTTACACACTTTTTCAGTCGAAGAATATCATAGGAGGATGCATTTGAGATAGGAAGCTTGTAGAAATTTAGGAAAAGCCTTGGCTGAAATTCGATTTCAGCAATTTCAGAAAACCAATGATAAGAAAATCAGGAATAAAATGCACGAATACTTTTTTTTATTGAAAGTGTTATGAAAGAAAATACAAGATAAAAGTGGATCTTCAATTGTAGAGGAAGATTTGGCTCTCCCAAATCTCTAGACGCCGCTTGAGCCGCAAAACCTAAGAGAGATATCAAATTTCAGCCAAATTCAAGATGTCCTAACCGTAGCAAAACATATTACTTAATACATAAAATTCAAAAGAAAATCTCCAAACAGCCGTACTTTGAAATTTCCCTCCTAACTCCCTAAAAAATCCTTCCTAAACAGCTCTGTTGGCCTTAGCGGTTTGATCAGGCGTATAGGAGGTGGCGAAATTCCGCCTGTTATGTAAGAGCTGGTTCCGTATGGACCAACTGGACCGGTCTAACAGCATCTTATAGCTTTTGGATTGAGATTAGTTTTTTTTATTGTGTTGATGGACATAAACAAATTCCCTCAAAGGTTTTTAGTAGAAGTAATGAGTGTTGTATGCTTGAGAAAATTTAGTGAGGTTTTGAATAGGTGTTTCGTTTTTTATAAAATTCTAGTAGGGAGAAAATTTATTAGAAATGTAGCAATTAAAGTGGCTTCCCTCCAATAAACTTTTTGAACATTGTTTTCAAAGTGTAGGGATTTAGTGGTTTCAAGGAGATGATGGTTTTCCTTTATGTTATCACATTTTGTTGTAGTGTGACAACATAACATAATTCATGAATGATATCATTTTCATGTAGGAAAGAGGATAAGGTTTGATTAAAATGCTTCTTTACATTATCAGATCTAATATGTTTGTTATTGTGCTAAATTTGGCAATGATTATTTTATGGAATATGGCAAGAATTTTACTTGCGGCAAATTTATTTTTTTATGAAAAAAATGTCCATGAAAGTATCAAATCGTTTGGTCCCATCAATATTAGTGATATGAAATGCTCACTAGGCATCAATGTGCATTAGGGAAAAAGGCATTGATTTTTTTTAAGGAGCCTAAGCGGTAGGTAACTGTCTGATGTTTGGCTATCTGACACACGGCACTCTTTAACTCATAAACTTTTATTTTAGTAAATAATGTAAAAAAAAAGGATTGTAGTATATTAGAAGATGGAGGACCTATTTGAATATGATGGAGCCAAGTTTAGGCTTTTTGTACAATTTTTAGATAAATGAGATTTGAGTAGGTGATTATTACTCTACTTGTGCTCAAATAATAGAGTTCATCTCGTTCCTTAGCTCAATCGTCTTCCTTATGGTTTGATCATGAAATATACAATGGGCAGGATAAAATGTTGCAATGCAATTAAGTTTAGATGCCAGTTCTTGAATAGATTATAGGTTCATGAATGATTTGGATATGTAGACAACAGATGATAATGGAAGGGAAGATGCGTGCTTTATGGACCCCTTTATCACAATATTGACAAGGCTTCCATTGGCCACTATTATTTTTTGGTTTGTTTGGCTAGTATATAAGAAGAGAATTCGGTGAAAGAGTTGATTATGTGATCAGTTGCTCCTTATTCTTTTATCCAAAATTTATTTGAACTAATACTAGAAGCACAACCAAGGTATGCAGTGAAAAGCTTACCTAATTGAGCATGGTGCACGTATCTATTAGTTTATCAAATGTTTGTCAAATAGGTTCGGAGTTTCTTTTTTTAATGCTTTATTTTTTTTATATTTGTAGCAATTTTTTTTCTTCAGGGATGCAGAGTTTGTGTGATGATGTTTGGGTTGGTTTTGATCTGGATATTTGTTTTTGTTGTATGGAGGCTTCTTTTGGGATTTCCAGCAGTTGTCTTTTTGTATAACCCCCTTCTTACAATAGTTGCAAAATATACATTCTTGATTATCGAAACTTAGTGGCCTAGTTTATTTTTATATGGCCCGATTCTGCTTGAATTTGGTGTAGGAACAAGTAGAGCAACATCTTCACCAATGGGTGGTGTTTCTAATGTAACACCACCTATACTTTTTCACTTCTAATGGCAGAAAATACTTCATTTAGGTTAGAAAGGGGCTCTTTTCCAAGTATTTAATTGCATATTTAGTTATATTCAATATTCAATTCAGCTAAGAATTCATAAATTCCCTACTACTATAAAAGTTTGTACTTTGTAGCATCTTATTTTGATACACTAATAATAATCAAACTCTGGCTACAAAATTTTCATTTTATAATATTTGGTAATCGAATCTGTACCTTGTTGGTGTGAATTTTAATCTTCTCATAAACTAAGGCAGCATCAAGCACTTTGGAATATGTTTACTTCACTGCGTCCCAGATATCCGTGGCTATGATTAGGAACATGGATGTTAACACTGACTTTTGTTATCATTGAATTTTATAGTGAGAACATAATTGAGAAGGCTTCTACATCCCATCTGACAATTAAGATTATCTTCGCTTTGGTATGGGGCCAATACTATGGCCCAACTTTCTCTTTCTTTTGAGAAAGATTTTCATAATTTGGGACCAAATGAGGTAATTTCTTTTATTTAATTTGAATGAAGATTAAAGCTTTTGATGCTCACTATGTTTTAATTAGGACCATTTGAGTTGTCAATACTTCTCATATGAAAAAAAAAATCCTTCCTATGGTAGCAGTTGTCCTTGTGGTGCAGCATGTGCCTTTGTGACACCAGGTGGAGGCAATGCATAAGGGTGTGGGAGGCGGACAATAGGTGGTGGAAGACAATAGATCTTGGAGGCAGGCAACAAGTGGTAGAAGACAATGAGGCAGTCAACGAGTGGTGGGGAAATTGTTTGGACTGCTGCAAGGAATTTTGCTTTAAGGGAAAACCACAGAAGAAAAAAATGCTTAGGATTCCTTTGTTTTTTGAGCTCCGATACCATTAAGAGAGGGAAAATAATTTAATTTTTTTTATTACGGTATTATGCTTTTATTTATACAACAAAATTCTACGTTATTCTTGGTAACTTACACTTTTAGAAACCACCAATCATATTGAAAATAAGGAAGATTTTCTACAGCTCATACATTTATTTTTCGGAAAATCTGAGAGATTTTTGCCCCTTGTAGAGGCCCACGAATTGCCATCCTATTCACAATGATGGACGACTAACTTTGCGATTCCACAAGTTGTCGAGCTGGCCACTAGAACTGCCAACATTTGAGTTATAGAACCAATATATATTTGTGAAATTTCTGCCATCCACAACAATTGATAAAATCATTTTTTTGCATATTTAATACGTTCACCTTATTTTTATGCTACCTTCTTAATGGAAAAAAAGGCTTGTGTCCAGTATTCATGCTTGTGTGTTTGATTGGAAGTTGTTAAACCTTCCTTTGGAGTTTAACGAACTCAATGAATCTGTAAGTTTTGAATGTGCATTTTCTTTGATTGGTTCTCTGTCCTCTTAGAAAGATTCTTACAACTCTGAAAGAGTTACTGCAACATACTGACAACAAAAATGTTTTCTGTTATGCGCACCAGAATTGATAATTGGAAGCGTGAGCACATACGACAATTCCTGAAAGAGAAGGTGAAAGCTAGTTTGAAGGAAATCTAAAATTTCTTCGCATTCCCAACTAGTTATAATTTAAGTCTTGACTTCAATTTTTATTTTTGCAAAACACGAGGTATCGAAAGACTCTGTATTGAACCTTAAATAAGATGAATCGCTGTAGCAAGTGACATTTATTTTGTTATGTATCCACGAGGGAATGGCTAACAGCTGTGTCCTGGTTGACATGTAAACAGAATGTTTTGTAGGGCTTTCAAAATTGATCAAATACATTTATTATGTGCAATATTTTCTATTGAAAGGTTGGATGCTATAAATTTTGATGATAAATGCTTTTGTTATTTATTTATTTATTTTGTTACTGAAAATGAGATCATTATGAATGGAATTTTGAGAAAGATTATGGTGCTTAAAAGCAATGTCAGCATTTAACTACTTTCATTTAGATGATGATTTTAATGAAATTTATTATTATGTGATGAATTTAATAAAACTTTTGATTTGTAGCTCTAAGAAATGAAAGGAGATGTTACACTCGAAATTGAATTAATTGCGTGAATGTCTATTTGCTCGAATAGCATTTAAAATTGTAATGATTTTCTCCCTGATGAGAGAGAGAGAGAGAGAGAGAGAGAGAGAGAGAGAGAGAGAGTTTCAATAAAATTTACAAATTTATTTTTCTAATAAAAGTACGTGGTATCATTATTTACGATATTGGCTTTTAGCGTGGATCAATTGAAATTATGTTAAAAAAAAATGAAATTATGTTAATTTTTATTTTGACAAGAAATCAATTAGAAGTTGATGAGTTATATGTTACTTGCATTGAGAAGCCATCTCAATCTTCTCTTACATAAAGGGTAAGTTGACTTGATGGTAGTGGTAGGCTTTATGAGTGGATTGATGATTGGAAATGGCTATGAATCTTTAATTTATGATATGGAGGTGTGATTTAGAGTTTATGGTGAAAAAATAAGGCCTTTAGAGGGCAAAATTATTATGTTCGGCGTCCGGATTCGTACGCGTTATGTCACCCGGGGCCCGGTGCATCCAGGTGATGTGGTGCGTCCGGATTCACCTCCGGGAGAGATAAGGAAGATGTTATGTTGAGAATAATTAAGCAAGCACAAGATAACTAATATTTTTTACTAAAGAATGATCAAGCCCGACCACCAAGCTCCAGCTACATGAGAATAGTTTTTTCAAAATTTATATCATTCTATATATATATATATATATATATATATATATATATATATATTCTTATACTACTATCAATTAAAAAAAAAGAGGGGAAAAAGTAAGGGAAATGGGGCTATATGAATACATGCCTGGAAGCTTTTTCCAAAGCTTATAACTCCTTGAAATCCAGTCATCTCTTGGTTTAGTGAACGAAGCTCCATTGTAAGATGAATTATCACATTTATTATACATAAATAACTTGAAGGGCTCACAAAACAAGCTTTAGTTGTCTTCCTGATGATGTGACAAGGTGAGATAGCAATGTTTTGATTTTGACTAAAATTTTAGCACACATAACCATTGGTATTATACATTCCTTCATTATATTAAAAAATATATTTACATTAATAATTCTTCTTTGTAACATATTAGAACATTACACAACAATAATATCATAATTAATAAAATATAAGATATTGAAGCTTTATTCTGCATCAACTTTCTTTCACTTCAAGAATTCTACCTTCTTATATTGAAGGGACAAGCAATCATGATATAGTAGGACAATAAAATGCATTGATTATAGAAGGGAAACATACAAATAATAATATGAAAAGGAAATGAAATCACTTGAGCTAAGATAACCATTTTCTCTTTATCAACCAAAAAAAAAAAAATTATAATCTTATTGCCAATCCAAAAAGGGTTAAGTGAAGTCACCAAATCAATAATCAATTTGAGTGGCCGCCACGTCAGTGGCGGAGCCAGAAACTTCTTATAGGGGGGCCCAAAAAATTTTTTTTAAGAAATTCATGATTGTGTGGAAGACATGGACCTCTTTGCAAGTACAACCTTCAAACTTAATATTGAATATTATAAATATATTCACTGATAGAATTTCACAAACCTGGATCAAATGGAAGATTTTTTAAATCTACTTCCAGATCTTTTGATGATTATATTACTACTCGGCTTCTTTTCTAATTTTGCTCTTCGTTATTATTGTAGTACAACTCAAATGATTATGATACTAAAACCGTGTGCAATGTTGAATTTAAGTTTACTTACCAGCGTACACAACTTGGAAATTGATTACAATAGAGGCATCAGAGTTAGTAGTCTATAAATAGCAGCAGCTTTACATACCCACCAAAAATAAGCTACAGTTGTTATAAGCTTGAATAAAAAGAAACTAGATTTAAAGCAGTAAGCTAGGCAAACAATACAATCAACTGACACCACTGCTGCCATTTGGCAGAATAATGTCTCAGACTTCACTAACCAGAAAGCATCAGATGCTTTCCTAAAGGGCTAAACAACACTAACTTAAAGCCTTTTCAATGCAAGGAAAGAGGCCCTACATCCACGTGATGAGTTCAGGGTAAGTAGATTAGCGTATTCCTAATGGGATCAAAGCATCTTAACCTTAGGCATTAGCTTCTTCATTTGCCTAGAGCATTCTTTCTCTTCCTTCTTGCGAATGGCCTCAGCACTCAGCTTGGGGGGGGGGGGGGGGGGGGGGGGGGGGGGGGGGGGGGAAGGGGCACGTGCCCCCCTAGGCCCCCCCCCCCCCCCCCCCCCCCCCCCCCCCCCCCCCCCCCCCCCCCCCCCCCCTAAATCTGCCTCTGCGCCAAGTTGATGTTTTTAGGGGTGATTGGAAAATAGAATTTTTACATTTTGCTGATGAAGGAGAAGTCAAGATATGCATTTTTTGGGAAAAAAGAAAAATACATAGCATGTAAGGATAAAAAACTCACCAAAGTCCCCCATCAAGAAAATAATCATCAAACTCCTCTTCATATATGTTCAAATAAATCCTCTTTAATATCAAATACTAAAATGATGGAGGATGGTGAAATGTATTTTAATCATGATTTTATTGGATAGAATGTTTGGCCCACTTTAGGGAGAAGACACACCACCACACCAAAAAACAAAAGCAACTAAATTGCTACTAAAATCTTAGTTTTGCTTCTATTAAACGTTGATGGTGGTGGGAGGCTTTATGGTTAATTTGGTGGTTGAAATGACTATATACGTTTAATTTAGGATGCGTAGGCGTGATTTAGATTTTATAGTGAAAAGGTAAGGTCTTTGAAGGGTTGTGGTGTTACAAGAGCCAATATGAGCTCAATTTGAGCTAATTTGGGCTAATTTGGTTTCTCTTTTGGGAATGGATTTAATAAACATTAAATGGTTATAAATGATTATGAGTATTAAGTTAGGATATGTTGATGTGCTAGGGAGTTTTAGAATGTTTAAAGGCTTGTGGGATGGTGGAGAACATGACTAAGTGAAAGGGAGCCTAGTCTTGATTGAGAGATTCTAAATGGGTTTGGGGCAGGTTTTGATGGCATTGGTTGTTGGTGGCTAGTATTATGAGATGTCTATGATGTAAGGGAATATGATAGAGATATTATAAAGAGAGTTTATGTTGAGAATAATTAAGAGAGCACTTGATAACTAACTTTTCCAACCAAGGAAAGATCAAGATCAACCACCAAGCTCCAACCATAAGAGATAATTTATCCAAATTTTTTATTCTAAAAATTTAAGTCTTTTTTTTGATATGATGGAGTTTCTATAGCAATAAAACCACTTCAAAATATTCACACACATGGTCACAAGATGATTCAAACTAGATTTAAATTCAGCACAAAGAAAGATTGGTATTTTGCACCAAGAATCACAATCAAGCTATATCTCTTTAGATTTATGAATAAGATGTAAAGATGAGATTATGAATCAGATAAACACAAGTCTAAATAAAGAATTATAAAGTTCATACAACAACTTTGGATTAGATAAAGACAATTTTAGTAAGAAGTCACCAAATCTTTATCCAAGGTAAAGCCTTCACCCCACTAGGTTTCCTCGAAGAAAACTCCAAGAAAAGTTGAAAGATCCTCCAAGGAAATTGAAAGAATTGCTTGAGGATGCCTTTAGGTTGCTGGACATTCAAGTGGAGAAGGAATTGAGTTGGGGAGCTTTAGGGTTTCTCTCACAAAAAGATTGCAAAATTCGGCAGGGGAGGATGGAGCAGAATTTCAGCCAGCAGAAGGAGAGCTTAGGGTGGAATTGAATTATTTTAAGCCTTAAGTAATCCAAGGGATTAGAAGGGAAGATTGTAAAAAAGTAATTTGAACCAAGGGAAAATATTAAAATAAAATTTGATCAAGTTTAATCAGGCCTTAAAATAAAATAGGAGGGAATTAATGAGGGCTAGAGGAAAAATTGCTAGGAAGAAAATCCAATGGGAAATTTCGGTCAAAGAGGATTAGGAAAGAGGGAATTCAAATCTTCCAATGAGAATCGATCTCATGGATTGATGAGGTGTAAGAGGGATCAAATTAATTTAATAAAAATATAATTAAAGGCATTTAATAGAGGGGTCCAAACAAGGGAGGAGGGATTTCGGGCAAGGAGATGGACGAGGGGTAGGAAAAGAATTTTGGAATGGGAGGAGGTTAGTTAATCATTTAATAAACTTAATTAAACTCAAAAAGTTTAATTAACATAATTAATAACTAATTAACACACAAACCCAACCATGTATTAATTCAAATGAAGAGAACAAATGAGGAACAAAATATAAAATTTGTATGTGAGTTATTTTAAGAAAGTTTTTGGAATTTTAAAAATTATAAAAATTAAAGTGTAAATTCCAAAAATAAATAATGTGAAATGATAAAGTATGAAAATTGAAATCACACGAACTCATGAGACATACCAAAAAAAGGAATGGTAAGCACAATATGAACTAGTTAGGAAACTTACCATAAATAAACCTAATTTTATATCAAAATAAAAATAGTTATCTAATGCATTATGATATGAAATGAAATATGTATGAAATCATTTAATTAGTGAGCACATTCATTTTGATTAAATCATTGTTAAGTGTTTCCAAGAAAAAAGTATCCCAAACCTTTTCTCCACCTAAGCTTTAAGCAGCTTACTCCATGGTTTGTCTTGATCATCTGTGAATACCTAAAACACTAATTTGAAACATTAGTCACACCAAACATGTGTTTATTATCATCAAAATCAAAGTGGCCTACACTAAGGCTCGTGGTGCTAACAATCTTCCCCTTTTTATGATGATAAACCATTATTTATAAGGGTTATAGAGTGAAGGTGCAAAGTGACCTTCATCTATACATGGTAAAAATATATAGCAAGAATTGCTCAAAATGCCTTAGCAAGAAGGTAAAAAATCAATATTCATAATAAAAACTCTCTCTAAGTCTATGCATGAGATAAATTAAGAAACCAAATCGAGTGAAATCATACAAATAATTGAATATTTTCTTCCCCTTTATCAACATGAAAAAATAATAATAGCATGAAAATCATGAAAAACAAAATCAAAGAGAAGGATCTAAAATTCCAAGCATTCGATGTAAAGTACAAAATCTTTTTTATTGTAATGGTTTTGCAAAAAAATATCGATGATTTAAAAATCAGTATAAACAAAATAAATGCAAACATCAACTTTCAAAACATGATCACGAATGAAATGATGTCTCACTTCAATGTATTTGTTCTGTGAGTGTTGAATTAGATTCTTTGTTAATCAGATAGCACTAGTGTTATCACACTTCACAGGAATGTGGTCTAACCTAACACCAAAGTCTTTTAACTATTTCTTTAACCAAAGGACTTGAGCTACATAACTACCAACATCTTGTATTCATCCTTAGTAGTGGATAAAGCCACATAATACTACTTCCTAGAGGACTAAAACACAAGAAAAGATTCTAAAAACTGGCATGTTCTTGTGTGCTTTTCCTATCTACTTTTCATCCACCATAGTCGGCATCAGAGAAAACAACCAAGTCACATGTTGCAAAGTTTTTAGGATACCACAAGCCAAGCCTACTAGTGCCTATAAGATACCAGAATATTAGCTTAACTGTCATTAAATGAGATTCCTTGGGGGCTGCCTGAAATTGAGCACACAAACAAATAACAAATATAATATCAGGTTGACTGGCAGCAAGGTATATAAATGATCCTATCATGCTCCTATAAATTTTTTGGTCAGTGGGTTTTCCTGATTCATCTAAATCTAATTTATTAAAAGGCCTCATGGGGGTTTTACTAGATTTGAATCTCTTCATGTTAAACTCTTTAATTAATTTGAGAGTGTATTTAGTTTGACTGATGAAGGTGCCATTTTCAAGTTGCTTCACCCGAAGCCCCAAGAAAAAGTTGAGTATTCCCATCATACTCATCTCAAATTCACTAGCCATCTAATTTGAGAACTTAATGCACAAAGATTCATTGGTGCTTCCAAATAAAATAGCATCTACATATACTTGAACTATAATAAGATCATCACCTTTATTCTTAAGGAAAAGGGTGGTATATACTCTACCCTTTCTAAACCCATGGTCACTGAGGTAAGCACTCAATCTCTCATACCAAGCCCGTGGAGCCTGCTTTAAACCATATGAAGCTTTCTTCAATTTGTATACATGATTAGGAAAATCAAACTAGGGGGTTTCTCTACAAAGACATACTAGACAATAAACCCATTCAGAAAGGTTTTTTTGATGTCCATCTAAAAGAGTTTAAAGTTTCAATAACATGATAAGCAAGGAGCAACCTAATGGCTTCTAGTATTGCTACAAGTGCAAAGGATTCTTCAAATCTATCCCCTCAACCTATGTGTTCCCTTGTGTAACTAATCTAGCCTTATTTCTAACAACCACACCATAATCATATAACTTATCCCTATAGACCCACTTTGTTCCAATAACATTATGATCATCAGGTCTTGGGACTAATTCCAAAACATCATTACTTACAAGTTGATTAAGCACTTCTTCTATAGAAATTATCCAATAATTATCAGAAAGAGCTTCTTCAACATTCTTAGGCTCAATTATGGGCAACATGATTAACCTCATCCCTATTATGCCTCCTAGTTACTACACCTTGGGATGGGTCTCCTATAACCAACTCCTTTGGATGATTCTTCTTAAACTTTCATTCCTCAGGCAAAGAATCATTCACTTGTTCTTCCAAATTAATCTTTTTGATTTTTGATCACTATATCTTTCCTCTCATCTACTAAATTCTCATAAAAAATCACATGGATAGATTCTTCAACAATAATCTCCAATAACATCACCAAACTTAGAATCAATTCTTCCAAGATTTTCCTTTCCATTATTTAAGATGAAATATTTGCATACAAAAATATAGAAATAATGAATCTTAGGTTTCTTCCGAAAGAATAATTCATAAGGAAATTGGTCTCAAATAAACTTTATTAATCACATAATAGGCGGTATTGACGGCCTCTGCCCAAAAATATTTAGGAAGATTGTATTCATCCAATATAGAACTACTAAGTTCAATTAATATTCGATTCTTCCTTTCAATAACTCAATTTTATTGGGGAGTCCTAGGTACTTAAAATTATGCCTAATTCCTAACTCTTTAAAAAAAGCTTCGAAAGATTTTGTTTTCAAATTCTCCACCATGATATGATTGAATTCTTTTAATCTCTAAACCACTTTCTTTTTGAATTAACTTCACAAAATTTCTAAATTCATCAAATCAGTCATTTTTATGAGCAAGGAACTACACCCAAGTAAACCTAGAAAAGTCATCTATAACAATACAATAAAAAGTCTTGCCACCTAAACACACAGTACTAATGGGTCCAAAAAATCAAGATACAAATGCTCTAATGGTCTAGATGTAGAAATAATAAATTTATTTTTAAAAGATGACTTATGATGTTTACCATGCACACATGAATAGAAAATATAATCAGATTGAAAGTCTAGGCAAACCAATAAAAGCATCTAATTTTGAAATCTTGTGTAGTGTGTGCATATTGATATGACATACTCTCCTATACCATAACCAAGTTTCATTAGTTATGCTTTTAAAATAAACTAAATTTGAATAAATAAATAAATATTCTAAATCAATAAGCTAAATATTTTTAAAACTTTTTGCAACAAAAATAACGTTTTCACTTTCTTTAACAACAAAAAAATCCCTATAAAATGAAACTTAAAGATCATTATCACAAAGCTGACTAATAGATATCAAATTCAATAAATACATTATTTAAGGTAGGGGAAGAGTTACCGAAACTACTGATGCTGATGGTCTTTCCTTTAGCATTATCCCCATAAATCACATGTCCTCTTTCATGACTTTTAAGTTCTTTGAATATAGCTTTATCTCCAGCTGTATGCCTTGAATATCCACTATCCAAGTACCATATGCTTTCTTTAATTTTGCTATGAAGGCATTCTTGCAAAAATTAATCAAAGGTTAACTTTTGGAACCCAACTAAATTTAGGTTCACTATTTTGAAAAGAAACGAATGGAGGAATGTAACTACTATAAGTGCTAGAAGTAATAGGCAAAGATGGAAGTTTTGGTAACCAAACATAAGTTGATTTACTTCTAACATTCTTTTTCTAAGACATGCAATAAAAATAAATGTCCTTTATTTTCACATGCATCGCACCATATGCTAGAAATAATATTTGTTCTTGTAGTGTAAGATCTATCATGAGAGACTTTTCTATTTCTATTGCTAAACATGCTAGTACAGTGGACATGAGAAAGTGTCTCAAATCTAGCTTTGAGAATCTTATTTTCATTTTAAGTATACTAACATGCTTGGTTTTTTAAATAAGAGATTCATTTTTAATTTTCAAAGTAGATGAATCAATAGATAAAACATGAAATTGAGAATCTAGTTGCTCATTCAAAATCTTATAAGACTTATATTTTTCCTTCAATTTTTTAAATGCAACTAAAAGTTCATTGAAAGCATCATCAAGTTCATCATAAGAGATTTCATCATTTACCTCTTTTGGATATGAAGATTCTTCTCCATTTACTATGAGGCAAAAGGTTCTCTTCCTCTTCTAAGCTTTCCTCACTTGACTCATCCCTATTTGTATTTGCCCAAAGAGCTTTCTTATTCTTCCTAAAGTGCCTCTCATTCTTTTTCTTCTATTGTTCATTATATTTCTTTTTTGGGTTCATGCTTAAGCTCAGAGTATTCTCCTTTCATGTGCCCAGACTTGTTGCAGTTGTAGCAAATGATTGTATCCGCAAAAGATTATTTTTTAGAGAAGGCTTATGAGTTTTGGATTTCTTATACCTGAAGTTCTTCTTTATCAAGAAGTTTCCAAACTTCTTTGTAAGCATTGCCACCTCCTCAGGTTTTAGTTCACATAAAGAAGATGAGGAGTCATCACTTGAGTCCTCAGCTTGAAGAGCTATGGTCTTCTTGGTTTCCTTTCTTAGGTTGGCCTCCATTCCATCCCTTTGAGCTATAACATGTTCATATGCCATCAAAGAACCAACAAACTAATCAAGTGCATAAGTATGTAAATCTTTAGATTCAGAAGTAGCAGTAACTTTAGCATCCCCTTCTTTAGGTAAATAACACAAAATTTTATGAATAAGTTCTTGATTGGTGTATGTTTTGCCAAGAGAATGTAAAGTACTAATGATCATTATGAATCTACTGCACATATTAGTAATGCTTTTAGAAAGTAATATTATAAAGAGGTCATACTCATGCACAAGTCTATTTATATGGGCATCTCTAACTTCTCTAGTGCCTTCATAAGTAATAATAAGTTTGTCCCAATTTTTTTTAGTAGTAGTAAGCATGAAAATTCTCATATAATCATCAAGAAGTAAAGCACAATACAAAGTATTACAAGCTCTAGCATTCAATTCATCTAACTCACAATCTTGTTAAGTCCACTCATCAAAATATATATTAATAATTTTACCATTTAAATCTTTTGTTGGTGTGTGATATGGATTTGTGAGCATATTCCACATTCTATAGTCTTGACCAAAGTGCTAATATGGTTCTTCCAATAGTCAAAAGGAACCTTATTAAGGAGTGGTGGATGATGTGTGGACTATCCCTCGGGTAGTGGACATTTGGGAAAGTTGATTGACATAGCTAGGAAAGGATATAAACTCTAGGATTGTAATTCTCTCTGATACCAATTGAGAAACACTATGGCAACTAGAGAGAGAGGGGGGGGGGGGGGAGGGGTGAATCAGGTTATAGACTAATTTGAGCGATAATTTAAAAGATTTATTTAATTTGCTTTATAAAAAAATTAGTGATGTGAGTGTAATATAAAAAATAAAGTAAGTCACAATAAAGAGAACACAAAGAATTTTTATGTGGTTCGACCCAAACCCAAAATTAGCCTACTTCACACCTTGCCCGGCCCAAACTAGGATTCAACTAAAACTAAATCCTTTGGTTACAAGTAACCGTACCTCTCTTACAATAGAGAGAGTATTACCTCATAAAACAATGATATCCTCACAACAATAATACAAGTCATAAAAGAAAGGTAAAAGTAATTGTAATAATTTAGATCTCACAAAGGAATAGTTTTCAAGAAATTGCTATCAAGCCCCATACAAAAACAAAGTTTAAATTACAAAAAAATAAATCCGTTTGCTCACTAATTATTATATGAAGATACAAATATGATGAAATGAAGTTTCTAAATGTATTTGCGAAGAAACATGCAAGCAAAAAACTTTTAAAATAAATTTCCAAGACTAGGTAATGTGGGCAATGAAGCAATGTAAGTACTTGAAAAATGCATGCTATTTTGCAAAATAAATATTGCTAGAAAGTTTATAAAAAATATATTACAATGACAGTAACTCATCACAAAAAAAAAATTATTTGAAAGTTAAATTCATTAGTCACACCAAATATATGTTTGTTATCATCAAAATGAAAGTGGCCTACACCAAGGTTCATGGGGCTAATAGCTTGTATTATAGAAATTGTTATGGCCAATCATATGTTTTGATTTACATAAGAAAATATGTGTAATTAAGCTTGATGCATATCAATTCATCCCTTTAGTTATAACTGCTTAATTATATTAAATTAGAAAACATATTGTATGACATGATATACATCATGCCATATGAACAATTTCATTTTTGAATTAATATAATTAAGAAAAAAGATTATGTGATGTTTTTAATTTGAATGTAACTATAACTATATAGTATGATTAGTTCATAATTATTAATTTAAAAAACACTTAATTAATTAAAATTGATTTGGTTGGATTCTTGAAATTTGAAGCACATAGTATAAGAAAATTTATTTTATCAATCTATATTAACAAAAGTTTTAAAGTTAATTTTTTATTAAATCCACTCATGTATATATTAGTTGTGTCACTCCCTGGGATCTAAAGTGGAAGAATTCCTTTCCTTTTCTCTTTATTATCTTTTTAGTTAATTCCATTCATTTTTTTATTTCGGTTAGCAACCAATAATCATTCACTTATAACCAAATAAGAACTGGTAAAATATGATTATATTCTTATAGTCAATATTTATATTCTACAACCATTATCCAAAATAATATATACAATAGCCATGACATGCTAAAAAAGAATACATATAACCAATGAACTTAAAATAAAATAACAACTATCATTATTGCTAAGCCTCAAACCACAGGTTCCTTACCTTTACCTAAAATCATATAAAACTATATAAGAGCATAAAAGCCTACCTAGTAATCAAAATTCTCTGATGCCTTCAATGTAATGAAAAAGAATCAATATGCTCTAGTTCTAGTCAATATCAATCAATCAGTAGTATACATCAATATGATTAGTAAAAAGTCTTTAAATCTATAACAAGGGTTACAGTGAAATAATATTAATTATCTATTAGTTTCATGCTAATGGTTCTACTATATACTTCTATTAATCATATCAATTATTATGGCATGTATAACTATTCATCAGTATACTATATCAATCAATTTATCAATCTGTTCAATGCACCATCATGTGAATGCAATCATGAATATAATTATAAAGAGTAAGGTAAGACATCTAGCTTTAATGTAGTGTTTTCATCCTTCCACCCTAATTGTCATTGAGTTGGTCTTCAATTTTTAATGTAATCCCAATTGTCGACCAATTAGCCATTGGTCTTTATCTTACCAATAATATTCGTTATTATAAGTTAATTCATAGGTGGCTTTCAATAATTATTTAAGAGTCGTCACTCAGTACCCATCGGCATAATTCAATCATCAATTATATATTATAATCAGGATAACACCACAAATCATCTTTAAAGGAAAGCCCATCACCCACCCTCTTATACAGGGTATTTTATTTAATAGCCAACTTGTATTAATTATAGTGTTAACAGCCATCCTTCCTTCCTTACATGTAAATGCTACATTCATCTTATAGTTATAATATCATTTCATTTATAAATGCAATGATATATGAAATACAAAAAATTTATTAAATATGCAATATATGTATAAAAGCATAAATGCCATTTTACCTAGTGAAATTTAGAAATATTTCAATAAAAATGCCCATATTGATGACATCTATCTCATACCAGAAGTTATGCTGTAAAAAATATTAAAATGGGAGATATAAGATTTTTATCACTTTTAGGAGAGAAAAAACACAATAAACTCTAAATCATTGAAAAATAGGTGTAGAGTAAAGGTTACATACTATAAGTTGAATAACCTTCCCAACAAAAATGACAAACAAAAATGCCCAAAAGTCCCCTTTCTCTTTTCTATATCATTTCTTCTTCTTCCTCTTCTCCCTTTTCTTTCCCGAGCAAGCTAAGCATAATGAGGAAGAGATGAGGAAGCGATGGCTTAATGCTTAGGATTTAGAATAAAATATATATAAAAATATTATTAGTGTCCTAGCTCTGCACCACTCTGACCCAGCACCACAGAGCTATATGTTGAGTTCATAATTACTATAGAATTGAGGCTTAAATGCCATGATGGTGATTTCTAGCATTATTGCTCTCAAAAGTTATCACCTTAGCACTCATAATCTCAACACCACAATATTCCAATTCAAATAAAAATTTAAATATTCCATTTTAAAATACATTTTCAAGTTTTGGGTTGTTATAATCTCTCCACCTTAAAAAAATATCATTCTCAATTTTTTTATATCAGATAATTAGGGAGAGAGCATTCTTAAAATATAATTGAATTTATAATATGCTAAATAAAAATTGATTTAAAAATAAATAATCTATGTCATATATAAATCACTTAAGAAATCATAAAAAAACTCAACATATAAGAAAAAAATAAATTATATCAGTCGTATCATCAGGCACTTTAGGGACCTCCTTTGCTGACTTTAAATATCTTCTTCCACACTGAGCATATCTGTATCCATGTCCAGGCAATGAGCATTCTACCATTCAGTGCCCATAATCATCGCACCTAAAACATTTTCCTTTCATCCTATAGTAGGGTCCCATATATATCCTCCCACACCAAATACATGACAAAGTGGCTTGTGCTCTAATAATCTTGCCAGGCCTTTTCTTACTACACTTCCTTATTTTCTTATAGCTCTGTCTAGACTATTTTAACAGCTTATCACTTATCTTTTGAGCAATCATGCCAGCAAATTTTTTCCATATTTTCAAATGTTACTAAAAAGGATTCAGTATCAAATTCAGAATTCTTGCCTTTCAGTTCCATTTTCTTGACCAAAAAAATCTTTAATATAAAAGAAATCCTTCAAAAAAAAAAAAAGAGAACAAATTCTTCAAATTAAAACAAATCTATAAAAATATTTAATTAATGAATAATGCAGTCATTAATATAGCTCTAGCTACAAGCAAATAGTTCCACTAACCATTGCTCTGATACCACTTTATCACGCTCCACAATCTAAAGTGGAAGAATTTCTTTTCTTTTCTCATTATTATATTTTCAGATAACTCCATTTATTTTTTCCTTTTAGTTAACAAACAATAATCATTTACTTACAACCAAATAATAGCAAAAAAATATTATTATATATTATATCCAATATTTACATTCTATGTATAATAGTCATGATAGGCTACAAATGAATATATAAAACCAAAGTACTTAAAATAAAACAAAAGCTATCATTACTACTAAGCCTCAAACCACAGGTTACTTTCCTTTCTATGAAATCAAATAAAATCACATAATGAGCATAAAAGCCTAGCAAATTACCAAAACTCATCGCTGCCTTCAATAGAAGGTAAAAGAATTAATATGCTCCAATTCAAGTCAATATTAATCAATCAGTAGTATGCATCAATATGATCAGTAAAAAGTGTATAAATCTATAATAAGGGTTACTGTGAAATAAAATCAATTATCTATCAATTTTATGCTGATGGTTCTACTATATGCTTCTATCAATCATATCGATCATTATGTCATGTATAACTATCCATCAATAAACTATATCAATCTATCTATCCATTAGTTTAATGTACTATCATAAGAATGCAATCATGAATACAATTATAAAGAGCAAGACAAGACATCCAACTTTAATGTGCTGTTTTCATTCTTCCATCCTAATTGCTTTCCAGTTGGTCATTAGTCTTTAATGTAACCTCAACTATCAGCCAATTGGCCATCGATCATTAGCTTACCATCATTATTCATTATCGTAAGTCAATTCATAGGTAACTTTTAATAATTATTTAATAGTCATCACCCTCTACCCGTCGGCATAATTCAATCATCAATTACAGACTGCAATCGGGATAATACCACAAATCATCTTTAAAGGAAAGCTTGTCAGGCCACCCTCCTATGCAGAGTATTATGTTTTAATAGCCAACCTGTATTAATTGTAATGTTAACAGCCAGCCTTCCATACTTATATATAAATGCTACATTCATCTTATAACAATAACATTATTTCATTTATAAATGAAATGATGTGAAATATAAAAAAATATAAAATATGCAATATCTTTAGAAATGCATAACTATCATTTTGCCTGGTGAAATTTAAAAATATTTCAGTTAAAATATTCATATTGATGAGATCTATCTCATACCAAAAGTTATGCGATCAAAATTCATTTAAATGAGAGATATAAGCTTTTTATCACTTTTAGTTGAGACAAAACACAACAAACTCTAAATCATTGAAAATAGGTGTAGAGTAAAGGTTACTTACTATGATTAGCATAACTTTACTAATAGAAATGATAGATAAAAAAACCCCAAAAGTCCCCTTTCTCTTTCCTCTCCTCTTCTTCCCTTCTCCCTTTTCCTTTTCGAGCAAGCCATGCATAATGTGGAAGGGATGAGGCGGTGGTGGCTTAATGCTTAGGATTTGGAATAATATATATATATATATATATATATATATATATATATATATATATATATATATATATATATATATATATATATATATAGCATCGTAGTGCTTTGATCCAGCACTGCAGTGCTACATGTTGAATTCTAAATTACTGTAGAATAGAGGCTTCAATGCCAAGATGATAATTTTAGGTGCTGTTGCGCTCAAAGGGTTATGCCTCAGCACTCACAATCTTTGTACAATAATGCTCCAATTCAAATAAAAATTCAATTATGATTTTAAAATATTGTTTTATATTTTGGGTTATTACAAGTTGTTTCACCAATTTCTTTGCCTGAAATATGACTAAAATAATATAAAAATATTACTCCAAAATTTGAATCTTGATGCTCTCAACTTGAGTAGCATCTAAGTCATTTTGAAACTTTAATTTAGTGAATTTTGAGCTTGGCATTTTCTTCTTAAACTATAATATTTATTTGAGTCCTTTGTGTTCTAGAATTGTACATAACACCTTCATTTTAATTCTCAAGTGTATACATATAATTGTGGGTACTTAGCCATGTACAAAAGTAAATTAGTTCAAAATGATCTCTGCTGAATTATGTTTGTAATCATCTAAACTCTATAATGCAACTCTAGGCTCATGGGGTCCATAATCTTCCAAATTTTTTATGATGGTAAACAAGAGTTATGTACACATGACATGGGATTTTGTAACTCACTTGACTTTATGACTAAGTAAAATTTATAAAAAATAAATAGATTATAGGTGTAGAGTCATAAAGCAAAATTTAATTTTAATTTAATTTTTTTTAATTTTATATAAAGATGCTAACAACACAAAGATGTAATATAATGATAATGTAAGCATAACAAAAGTATATAATATGGTAAACTAAATAAAAGTAGCCCATATATATATATATATATATATATATATATATATATATATATAAAGAGACATAAAAGTACCACTCCCTTTTTTGAAATATCAAAAAGTAAAATAAAGTACAAAAAATACATATCTAATATATATAGAGACTTGATCACTCATCTAAGGGGACTTAATTTTGGGATGATACATGAAGTGTCACAGATGGGAAAATTAGTCATAAAACTAAGTTTTATCCTCATTATATTGATGGTGCTTGTACTCCTACTAGAGATTCTCCTATGTGATCTTAATATCCGTTCTAAGCACATGTCATGAGAAGTGTATCATCTAACCATCCTATGGGGAACTATAAGAAGTGTGGGTTGGAGGAGCTTGGGGGGGTGGTGGAGAAGCAATGGTGGCTTTTTTTTTTTTCATTATTTCCATCAACATTGAAGACTTTTCTCTTCTTTCTAGAAAGTAAGTAGAAACTGTATGGACAACTGAGAGGGAATATGGACAAGTAGGTTAAGATTGTGAGTTTGTACTTGAATTTTGGGATATAAGAAAACACATGAACAAGGGCTAGATTTTGACAATGCTTGACCTAGGGTTATGAATACATATTATTTTTAATATATTGAATAATCATATTCATGACATTAAATTTTATATGTGTAAAAATTTGGCCATTTTTGTGAACTTATCAACAACCAAAAAAATATTAACATATCTATGAGGAATTCTTGGCAAACCTAAAATGGAATCTATGAAAAGGTTCTCTCATGGTCAATAAGGGATCAAGAGAGCAATGTATTTATTAGCTTTTTTGCTTAGATGTTTTGGAAAGTGTGCAGCTGATACAATAGATAATAACATGTTAAATATCTCTTTTTAGAGAGGGCTAAAAAATATTTATTCTATCAAGATGATGGTTTTATCCATGCCAAAGTGTCCTGCTATACTCTAAGAATGAAGTTCAGTTATTAGAAAATCTCAAAGAGATGATCCAGCGATATAAAGTTTATATTCTCAATAAAGATAGTCATGAAGAATATAAAAGAGTCCAGTTAGAGTAAGAGGTTTATCTTAATGAACATGATAAAGAAGATGGAAATCATGGAAAGTAGTATGATAATCTTTTAACCATTAAAAACCAAGGGGTTCATGATTCTATAGAGGAGATGACTAAAGTGACCCGTGATAATGCATCAATAGCTTTATTCTCTATATATGGTTAGTGTTTTAAAATTAAAGAATAGTCTTATAGAAATTTAACCCATTTTTCATGCTTGTGGTTAAGTTTTCTTTAGATGTTGATAAACTTAAGGGAATGATGGTCAAAATATATGATAAATTCATTACATAATAAGTAATGTTTACAGGTTACATTTTGATAAAATTAAGGTAATGATAGTCAAAATATAGGATAAATTCATTTTATAATAAGTAATCTTTGTAGTGTTTAAAGGATTGGATAATGACATAAAATTTTATATTATAAGTGGAGTAATGTTGCTTTGCCTCATTTAATTTTTTACTAAAATAAGCAATGAGAATGGATCCCAGAGACACTACATCTATACTAATCCCAGAGACATCATAAGAGACTTCAAAAGGCTTAACAAATTCATGTAATAGAAGGATAAGTGAAGAGGTCATGATGAATTTAATTTAGTCAAATGCTTTTGTTGTATTTGTAGTCCATACAAACTTATCCTTTTTAAGGAGGTAGGTCTGTGATAGCCTTTTTCTCCATTATGTCCTATTTAGAGTCAAATTCACATTTAAATCTAATAATGAAAGGTAATTTCTAATATTTTCTAACCAAGTTTTTTTTAGGTCTACCTTTTCCTTTCATAAAATAAGCCAAATAAAATACATTTATTCTCCTAATTGGGTCATCAGAAGGCCAAAATTTTATAAGACCAAGCCATGTAAGGTGACGCTCTCTAATCTTATATGCCACTAGAGCTACACCAACCTTTTCATGTATATGCTTATTTTATATTCTATCTCTAAGAATAAAGCCACTTATCCACCTGAGCATCCACATCTCTACAACACTTAATGGTTACTCCAGCTATCCCATATCTTATAGTTGTGATATCAGGAAACATGATGTAGATACATATAATGAAAATGATGAAAAAGATGCAATCTCCATAGGGCTATCAATTATTATGCTATTAGCAGTACCACTATTAACAACTATAATACTCAGTACTAGTACGAGTATTAGTACTATTATAGAGATGGATTAGTATTTAAAGTTCTTTTAAAGCTTGAATCCCCTTATGTTTAGGGGAGGGGTGGATGCAAGAGTTATTATGGATTGAATAAATAGAATAACGAAAATTTTATATGACATGAAGTGACCTAGAAAAAGACAATTGCCTTTTGCTATTTTTGGAGAAGTTTCAAGGTAAACTTGAGGAGATAATCATTTGGGATGAGTTTGAACAAGCATTTAGAGATTGGTTTGTCCCTCCTTTTGCTTGACAAGAAATGTAAGAGAGTTATGCAAATTTAACTTGGGGCTTCATGACAATTATATAATATGAGTTTGAAATCACATCATTATCAAGATATGCTCCACAATTAATAAGAACCCCAAATGAGTAATGTCATAGATTTGTGAGAGGGCCAAGGGATTAGCTGTGTCATCTTTGAATTCCCTTTTACATTAAGGATTTTACTAAATTGGTTAAACTAAAAGATTATCAAAGGCATGATATGAATATTATAAGATAAAGATGGGAAATAAAAAATAAAAAGAGGCTAGATAAAGTTAATCAGGTAAGTAATTCAAAAAAAAAAAAAATTTATAAGCATAACCAATATCAATAAGCAAGTTAGCTTATTACTCCGCTTTGTGATACCTCTAGAAAGTTTCATCTAATGAAGTGCTTGCTGAATTTGAGAAGATGTTATTTCTATGGGGATCCTTGCTATATAAAAATAAATTGCTCATAAAATATTTAGCATGATAAAGGACTAAAAGGAGTACATAAATTAGAACAACATAAAGGTGGAAAACTAATTCTAATCAAAATAGTATTTAAGGAGAAGAAAGAACCATCTAGTGGCAATGAAAGAGAAGTACTGGCACAAGCATTTTCTATAACATCTTAGGAAGCTAAGGAGTCTTTAATGGTCATGATGTGTTTGATTAGCATTTTTAATAATTATATAAGTGTTCTTTTTTTAACCTGGAGCTTCATATTCTTTCTTATATGAGGTGTTCTTTGATAAGTTGCATGTGAAATTATTCCACTTTAATCTTGGGTTGGGTATCCTATTACCTACTGGAGAGAGCATAATTGTAGATACTATATACTTTGTGGATATTGTGATAACTAGTAAACAATTCATATTTGAGTTGACTTTATTACAACTGTTTAAGTTTGATATAATTCAAGGTAAGAGTAAGCTAACTAAATACTATTGCTGACCTCATTTTTGTATGAGGTCACCAAGACTTATCCAAACTCCTGATTAAATATCTAAGGGTTGACATTTTGCCACCTGTCAATCAGCTAGCCAGTCAATTAGTTAATTTAAATTCTAATCCATGCTTCAATCATCCAGCCTGCCAATCAAATTCAATCATACATCAAACTCATAATCAATTATTTAATCAATCAAGTTAGCATGCACTTCCAATAATCATCCAACATTCAATTCCACAATCATCTGTAATCATATCTTCAATCAGTAAATCAATCATATATAAGCCTACAAGTTATTAGTCAATTTCTCATCAATCTTCAATCATTTAATTAAATATCCAATTTTTAGTTAAAGTTCAATCACATCTAACCACCACTTCAATTACCAGAGCACCTGCAGCATTCTGCTATAGCCAGATAAACCAGTGCACTGACCTCTCTGATCTTCAATCATAGTCTATATCACTTCACTAGGAGTCAATCATGGCATACTAATTACCACTGAAATATGCAATCACCTATAGATTTATGTACCCCAGTTGAGTTAGCTCAACTGATCATATACAACATTCACCTTCAATTAAATTCCAAATGAAATATGATCTTCACTAAACTTTCCTAAATAACTCTCCTAGTTAAATGGACCTGATTGGTCACCTTGACCAAGTCAACTGGACCCAAGCCTGGTTAAATTGGAACTATTTGAGCCCAATCAATATTCATGGCTCAATCAAACCCATTAAACCCTCAAGACCACTCCTTTATATGGTCTCAACCTCCCTAATTCTATTATAAGTCAACCCATGGTGGATTTGACTTGGTCAAACCACCATGGGTTGTCAAACTTCACCATATAAAGACTCACTCACTCATGAAATAGATTTAACCACTTAGATCCCTTGAAAATCACTCAAATAGCTCCCATATGCTTTCTAAACTCCACCTCATTAACCTTGACTAAGTTGACTGGTCAAACCAGTCAACTTATAGTCCAAAATTCATTTTCAAGGTCAAACTACATTAACCCGACCCCCCTTATTTGAAATCAAATCAATCCAGCCACTCAAATGCCCATTTGATCCACCTGGACACCACCTCAGCTTCCTTGACCCCTTTGACTAGTCAACGGGTCAATAAAGAACCAAGAAAGCTTGTTTGGTCAAAGCTCTCTCCCCCATGGGGTTTCCCTCCAAAACTCCTATCTAGATCATTTAAACTAAACCTAAATCCCTCCTAGGCTCTACTTGAACCCAAAGGTACCCCCTAGCTTAGCCTAACGGTCTATGGTCCCCTCCCCATGTGAGAATGACTTAGAGTCATTGTTCATCTGAGGCAACATGCTCCCCTGTCCTCTAATGGCTTGAGCCAACTATCCTCCATCCAAGGACTCCATCTAATTGATCCTAACCATTGAAGCAAGCCCCAATAGTTGGAATAGGCTAAGAGACGTAAGGGGAGTCATTCTAAATTCATTCCTTCCAGAGTCATTCTCTAGAGGATTTAGGATTTCTCTTTGCTTTCCCTGAGTCTCCTCTTCATTTTCTTGTCGATTCCTGACATTTAGGAGCTACTAGTGGCAAAATTAATAGAAGATTGAGGCCAATTTTCTTTCAAGATTGGAGCCTTCTGAAAACTCATAGAGGAGCTCTCAATAAGAAGAACTTATCCTTCCTCACCTTTCAAAATCATTTGTGTGAAGGTAATACTAAAAGCCTAGGCATTTATCTAGGTTTTAAAATAAATTACTAAATATAGCATCAATGGCCTAGAAAACTATTCCCCACTCTTTATTACGTCCTATTCTATCTCAATTCAAGTTTTAGAGTCATTTGATTTACTATTTTAAGAGTAAGAAGCTAAATATGAATATAGGGTTTACCGTTGTCACGCGGGAAAGATGAAATCCCCACCATCTATTTCCTTTATTTTAATTTGGACGGTAGAGATTGAGTCTTCTCTACTTTTCTCTCAACCGTGTGATTGATCTCAACCCCAGGATTTGATCTCAGCCATTAGATCAAAGTTGCGGTGGATCCAACGACCATTAACCGTGCCACACTAGTTAAGTGAGCTATGTCAGCTAATAGTCACCGTCCATATGGCTTGATCATTTGCTGTCATGTGGAATGTGTTCACATAGTTAGCGCCACCGGTTAACTGTGCATTAAACACTTTTAAATAAATTCAAAATATCACTAGAACTTTAAAATTTTGTAGAAATTTGATTTCATAATTATTTTTGGAGTTCTTGGGCTCTATGGATTTAGAATAAAGATCTCTTTCTTTTAAAATTAAAATAAAATTCATTTGACTAATATTTTAGTAGTTATTTCCAAAATACAAAAAAATCTTACTTTAATTATATATATATATATATATATATATATATATATATATCATTTGGGTCTAAAATTTGGCAGAGGTATATTAGGATATATTTCTATCTTTCCTTGATTTTTCCAAGGTTTTTTGATGTAGAGAGTATTAGTTTATGAATTTACAAAAATCTATGTCAAATTTTGATCTAGATTTTTGAAAATTCATAATTAATTCAATTCAAATCCAATAAATGCATGCTAGGGCTCTATGGAATCAGTGAGAGATCGTCTTTCACTTAAAAATAAACTTAGGTTATGATCATGCATTATTTGAGGGAAAATTACTTTTAATGGTATATTAATTTTTGTATACAACCCTCAAATTATGCATGATCATAACCTCAAATTGAATAGAGTTTAATTTGGGGATATTTCTTACCTTTTTAAATGCCCTCAACCCAGTTTGATATATTCAATTCCTTATAGTTGAATTTTCAAATTCATAGGTCACTATGTGACCTGTGACTTCAATAGTTCACTATAGGCTATTCCATAGGGTATTAGGATACTTTATTTTGTTATTGATTACTATGATGTGATTGAAATATGTGTACAAAAGGGTTAGTGACAATGATTTTCAAACCTATTTAACTCTAGTGACACTTAAGGACAACAATTAAGTTGCATCTTCGTGAACTTAGCAAATCTTATGACTCATTACAAACATCCATTTTGGGTGAAATATAAACTTAGAAAACTTAGTGTCATATACTCCTTGATCAAATATATATTGTTTTGATATTAATTGACCTTCAAACAACGTTTAATTTTCAATTAACCCTTCATTAAGGGTTTAATTCCAATAAATCCTAATAAATCAAATAAAATTCTTTAAAATATAAAATTAATTTCAATCAACCTTAAATCAAATATACAACTAATGAAAATTGAAACTCAAATTTAAATCACATTAAAATTTCATTAATAATTAAAATACCCTCAATTAAATATTAATAAAGTAAATTCACTAAATTTAAAATAAAATTCAAAAAAATAAAATAAATTCAAATGAAAATAAAATAAAAATTAGAAGATTACAATTTTAATTTAAATAAATTTTTAATCAAAAATTAATTTCTTTAATTCATTAATTATGTAATTTCATTTATAATTAATTAAATATAATAAATAAAATTAAAAAAATACATTAAAAATTCAAATAAAATTCAAAAAATTATAATTCTAATTTAAATAAAATTTTTTAATAAATTTTAATTTTTTTCATTAATAATTAATTAATATTAATTTAAAATTTAATAATTAATTAAATTTTTTTGAATATTATAATAAAAATAAAAAAAATTTGAATTGAATTTTAAATTCATTTATAACAAATTAATTTGATAATTTAATTGATTAAAATTATTTTGATCAATTAAATTTGATGATTAATTTGAATTAATTGAATTCAGGTTTTTATGCCTAGTGTTTGATTCATTTTGGAGGGCACTTTGTCATTCAATTTCAAAACCTTTAATACACCCTTAATAACCAAAAGATGCCCTATGTGTTGTGTATGATTCTTTTCAAGGAGGCTCTAACACATTGGATTGGGGGATCTTCAAATAATTAATAATACATCGACCTTATGCATCATACTGGACTCCATTTGGAGGGTATGTTGCATTAGATTACAAGGTCCATTCTCCATCTCTAATAATTTTTTGGAGTCCCTCATATGATCAACTATCCTACATAGAGGATGGGTGCTCCATTTGAAAGCCTTAAGACTTATAAATTAATAACCTTTTACACTTTAAATGTTATTAATCTATCAGTTCTTTAAAACTAAACTAATAACTTTAACATTTAAAATTGGAATAATTTAATAGTCAAACACACATCACTTAAACTTTAATTAAATTCCCCTTCAGCCTTTATTGAATAAACATTAAAAATACATGTAATTTAAATAATAAATTCCAATAGGACCTATCAAAGCCACACAACCTCTTACACACTCTTAGATGATTTGCTAGGACAACCAACTCTAGCCTATGTTAGGCTGGTGGATTGATTTAGTTTGATTGTAGGTGTCTTTGCCTAGAGGGAAACTATATGTGTTTTTTTACATGCCATATTTACTTTTCTATCAGTGCACTAGAGAGCAGAGTGAATGAATTCAGGATAATGCAATTTAATTTCATTTACTTTCCTGTATATATAACTGTTCATCTTGCACCATCATAACTGTATTTACATTCTGCTCTTTACATTTTTGCAAAGTAGAATGTTTCTAGACAAATAATTTATATTGAAAAGAGAAATATAAATTTAAATTTCATAGATTTCTTATATATAGATCAAGTTGTACAGAGTCATATATATATATATATATATATATATATATATATATATATATATATATATATATATATAAGTGGGGCTCCAAAAAATAATGTCCTCTTTTCAAAGGGGATATTCTTTTGGAATTCCACAGAAGACTTGGAGCCTGAAGAACATAAGCAGTTATATTTGATTCGACATGTATATAATAGGATTAGAATCCAGGTTTATTATTGGTGGAACCTGGCCACCATTACTTTACTCCATACACTGGGTTGTACTTTATAATTTTATAAATTATTATTCATGCATCATATGCATGATATGAGTAGATTTTATTTTCTTATAAGCATGTTGTATTACATTTGATTTAAATTCTTTAACAACTCCTTGATTATTAGGATTGAGCTTTCTTAATCTTGTATTCATAAGATGATTTATTGTGATTAGGATTTTTGGCTGGCAGCTCACTCTAGGCAAGTGGTAAGTCCATATTGTATATACAATCTCTGCACATACCTTCTTTAATTCAAATCAAAATTTTTAGAGTTCAATTTCAAAAATTTATAATCTAAAGCCTGAGCATCAAAATTTAATTAGCCCAAACATTTTTTTAAACTTATATGTATTTTAAAATTATTTTGTCCTCATTTTAAATGAGAGTATTCTCTTAGGAGATGTAATTAACTATAGGGGCTTGCCCTTATAGGGAGTTTAGATCCTAGAATAAAATAAACCCTACTTCAGTTTCTTTTCTAAGGTAGGGGAAAAATCTATGAATGTAGACTAGCCTTAACTATATTTTAAATTTAATTTCATAATCAAAAGATAGATGGATATTTGATTTGCTTTTGCAGCGAATTGAATATCTTTTATATTTGATTATGGAAATAAATTTGTAATTTATTCTTCTAATTGGAACGATAAGAGAATGTGCTTATCATCTTTTGGGATGATTTGTATATTCCCTATGCCGTATCTGATTAGGGAAATGAATATATTTTTTTCTTTCAAATCGATAGTAGAACATTAGTCTACCCGTTGAGGTGGTATAATGTTAAACTATATAGATTTAATTGAAAGAAATCATTATAATATATTTAAAGTAAAGCTTATGGGACTAAAAGCATAAAGAAAGATGTAGAAGAAAAAATTATCTCACAACTATGTTACCATTGAATAATGGAAGAATAGGATCAAGTTTAATTTGCTTGGCATCAAGACATTTTATTTTTAATCTAAGAAAACTATTATAACATCTTTAATTAATTATATTATGTTGACTAAGTGGAGATAAGTTGGCTAGTTAAAACTCTTGGCTAAATTAGAAGATATTAAAGAAATAACTAGTGATGAAAATAGTATTCTAGTAGTGAATGAATATATTTATGGTTTTCATGAAGAGCTTAATGGTTTGCCTCTATAAAGAGAGGTTGAGTTTATAATAGAGATCTAACCTAGAACTGCACCATTTGCAAAAACACCTTATAGAATGGCTATAAAGGAATTAGAAGAACAAAAAAGTTAATTATTAGAGTTGATTGAGAAAGGATTCATTAAAACCTAGAGTGCTCAGTGCTCCTGTATGATTCATAAAGAAGAAGCATGGTACAATGAGATTATGTATAGATGATACTGATCTTAATGTGGTGACTATGAAGAACAAATATCCACTTCCAAGGATTGATGATTTATTTGATCAATTAGTAGGCACTTATGATGTAATTTTTAAAATTTATCTCAAATTTGGATACTATCAAGTGAAGTTAAAGGATGATGAAATTCTAAAGATAGCTTTCAACATCAGGTATATGCACTATGCATATTTAATGATACCTTTTTAGTTATCTAATTCTCCAATAATATATTTGGACATGATGAATAGAATATTTCAGATTTATCTAAATCAGGTTGTGATAATCTTTTATTAAAGTATATATTATTTTATTCCAAAAGTAATGATGAGCATGCCTATCATTTAAAGGTTATTTTAGGTTTATTGAGAGAACTCAAATTATTTGCTAAATTTTCTAACTTTGAGTTTTGGTTGAGAAGTATTATTTTTATGGGACACATAATTAATGGTGAAAGTATATCAGTTAATCCTAATAAGGTTATAATTATTGTGCAATGTCTAAGGCCAACCAAAGAAACTATGATTTGAAGTTTCTAGGATTAGCTAGCCACTATAGAAGAATTACAAAAGGATTTTCACTTATTTTTTTTCCTTTAACAAGGGTCACTAGGAAAGTTGTTAAATTTTAGTGACCTAATGAATGTGAATGGAGTTTGTAAAAGCTTAAGAAATGTTTAAATGTGCACCAGTGCTAACTACTCCAACTAGTGCTAAGGAATTTTATATTTTCAATGAATCTTATCTAAAAGGTTTGGATTGAGTTCTAATGCAGAATAAGAAACTAATTGCTTATACTTTTAGATAGTTAAAGGCACATAAAATAAATTATCCAACGCATGATTTAGAGTTGGCTGCAATAATATATGCTTTAAGAATTTAGAGGCATTATCTTATTGGGTAAGGTGTAAAGCATTCACAAATCATACGAGCTTGAAGTATATTTTCACCCAAAAGAAATTGAATTTAAGGCAAAGAAGATGGTTGTAATTGATAAAAAAATTATGATATGAACATCAAAATTATCTTAGAGAGGAAAATATGGTAGTAGATGCATCGGGAAAAAACATTAGAGGGTATGTATATTGGATTCTAACTCAAGATTTCTAATTAAAGATGATAATATAGAAAGACCAATATTCATGTAGTTTATATCAATTGATTGTGTACCTTAGTTTAGAGGAAAAAGTGGAGGGGCTGAAAGCTAGTAGGGAATACCAAAAACTAATTGATCAAATTTAAACAAACAAAAAAGAGCTCATCCTTGAAAAGTATGGAGTGATAAAAGAAATGGCCATCTTTTGATTCCAAGGGATTCTGAGTTGATTCAAAAGGTTTTTCATAAAACTTATTACTCAGGTTACTCAATACATACTTGTATTACCAAAATGTATAAGGATTTGAAATCATTTTTTTGGTGGCTTCGAATGAAGAAAAATGTAGCTAATTTTAAGAAAAAAATGAAAATAATGTCAAGCAGTAAAAGGTTAGCTTCAGAAGCCCAATGAAATAATATAGTTATTTCTAATACCTAAGTGGAAATAGGAAGATATAGCTACAAATTTTATTCCAAAATTTCTTTGATCTAGGAAAAAGCATGATAGCATCTAGGTGGTGATTGATAAGCTAACAAAATTAACACACTTCCTACCTATTTATTAAACTAATTCAATTGAGAAGTTGCAAAATTCTATTTGTAAAGGACATTATCTGACTACATAAAATTCTAAAGGTTATTCTCTTTGATAGAGAAAGCAATTTACCTCTAGAATGTGAAAAAGTATTTATGAAAGCATGAGAACTAAATTACAGCATTTCATCCACAACTGGATGCCCAATAAAAAATAGTTATTCTAGAGTTGGAATATTTACTAAGACTTCATAATTTAGATTTTGGTGGTAACTGGGAGGATTATATCCCATTGATAGAGTTTGCTTATTATAATAGCTATAAATCTAGCAAAAAAAATAGCCCTTTATAAAGCTTTGTATGGGATAAAATGAAGAACTCCTTTTAGTTGGATTCAAGTTGGTGAGACACAAATGATGGGTAAATAGCTAGTTGATCAAATTATTAAGATTATTAGTTTAGTCAAAAATAGATTAAGGGCTACATAGGATTATCAGAAAAAATATTATAACCCAAAGCATAAAATGACTGAATTCAAGATGGAAGGATTTGTAATCTTAAAGGTTTAATTGATGAAAGACATATGTAGATTAGGTCAAGGAGAGAAGCTGAGTCCTAAATATATTGTTCCTTTTGAAATAATCAAAATAAATTTTAAAAGTTTCCTATAGGTTAGTATTACCTATATATGGCTAATATACATAATATTTTTCAAATATCAATGCTCAAGAAATGGGTTACAAATAAAAATTAAAGAAACCACAAGATGAAATTAAGGTGCATAGCAACTTAACTTACTTTGAAGAACTAAAAAAGATATTATAATTTTATGTTAAATAATTGAGAAGTAGAAATATCCCTTATGTGAAAGTCAAATGGATGCATTAATCAAAAAAAGCACTCTAGGAAATAAAGGATGATTACAAAATCAGCTCGTGATAACAAAGACACCAACCACTTCCACATACTTGATAGATTCTAAAGATGAAAAAAGAACTATATTTGATATATGTAATCAACAATGAATTTCATAGATGGTTAGCTAACAGAATGATATATGTACACAACCTTTATAAAATATTGTTAATGCCTGAAACTCTAATGCTTTACTTAAAGTTTTGTCTCCAATTAGATAATTTGCTTACATGTATTTCTAATGTTCACTCAATATTTCATATTCAACAATTTCAGGTAACCTATTAAGCTAATATATGAGTATAAATAAAATTTTATGCAAAATGCATTCTATCTTGATGTAATTTATCTTGCTAAGTTTTTTCTCACACCATATTATATTAAATGTCATTTCAAATAAAGGATAAGGTAGAACCCAAATAAGATTCATATTTTAATATTTTAATCTACCCTATCTTTTATTTGTATAATTATCTTATAATATAAATGTTTGGAAAATGTGTCTATTATGATTATAATAAAATCCTTTGATATCATGCAAAGAGTCTCAATTATTTTAGTTTTTTATAGTTTAATAGTTGAAAAATATTATTTTGGAAAGGCTTCCACTCTAATTAGTTATGGATTTTTTTACTTCATCCCATTTAGTATTTATGCTATACAAAATGATTAGGGGGAATTACCTCTCTTCCCCTCATGATGGCTTAGAGGGTTTTTTATGGGGTGTAATAACTTGCTTAGTGCAAATATTGATTAAGGTTCTTTAAATGGCCTTGGATTCCTTTTTACAAAGTAATTATTGATTGAATTTATTCATTAGCAGTAAAAGTGATAGGTTATCTCATATTATATTGGGTGGGCACCCTCCGATCATCCTCAAGAACCAAAAGTAATGGGTGATATGATAGTTGACGAATACATGTTTCCCATTGAAATGATATCCAATGCTCTTTTAAATCATAATAGCATAATCTTTTAAATATAAACATAGCTTGTATAACACAAATATTGATTAAGATTCTCTAAATGGATTCAAAATCATTTTAAATAGTAATTATTATTTGAATATATCATCTTATATCAAAAGTGAAAAATGATTTCTTATCATATCGGGGGTGCCCTTCCATCATCCATTAGCATTGAAAGTTGTAGGTGGTTTGATGGTTAACCACTACTTATCTCTCATTGAAATGGTATCCAATGTTAGTTTAAATAAGAGCATCCCACTTTACTAGCAATATGCTCTAACTAAAGTTAAATCATAATTACATAAAGTCATAATTTTGATTGATAAGTGTAAATAATGTACTATTTTATGTGCTATATTTTAGTGAAAATGTTTTGTTTAATTGTGTTGTGTAGGAAAAATACTAAAAAAAGGATAAAATTCTAAGTGTCATCTAGCACCGCGATGTCAGACAAAACAATGCCATGGTGCCATCAAAGGCACCCCTAGAGCCCCATAATATTGATGTAGTGGTGCCAAATTCTCTGTTGGACAACACTGCGATGATAAAAGAGTCAGCTTCGCAGCACCCAGCTTACTAGCTTCAAGCGTTGCAGCATCACACCTCGACACCCAAATTATCATTCTGGTGTCGTAGTGTTTGAAATTCAGTATCACCATAGCATGGTAGTTGTAATTGTTTAAGGGCATGACCTGTTAGTGAAATGATATGTCTATTCACTAAGTAATGGATCCACATCAGCAAGCATCGTGACGGAGCCAAAATAATACCACAACGGTGTTAATTCATTTTTTGTGCACAACAACACTGACCTTTTATGCGCTGCAATGCTAGTTTCCTACTTTATGTTTTCCTATAAATAATTGATATTTTATGTTTGTAGGAGAGTTCAATAACTTGTTTAATTTCAATACATTTAAGAGTACTTTTCCAAATCCCTCTTAGGGTGACAACTAAGGGAAATTAGCAAAGTATATGATACAATCGTTAGTGTTAGTCCATGTTTATTGGAGCAACTCTATACATTAAGGAAGAAGGGGTGTAAAGGAAATTCATTGAACCTTCCTTGCAATATCATTCTCTTATATTTTCTTTCTTCTATGATTTCAATGGAAATGAGTTTGCTTATCTTTTCTTTCATGTTTGGCTAAGTCCTTAGTTTTAGATTCATGATGTAGATAACATATTAAGTACTAATGAAAGTTCTTGTGCTCTAAAGTTAAAAGATATTTTCAATATTATCCCACTCTTTATTTAATGTACATAGTGGCTATATATATAGTTAAAACCTAGTCTGATGTATTGCCTCAACAGAGGAATGCAAGAACAACCAATAATATTGGAATAGTGTGTTTGCATACCTAGACATAGGATGTAAAACATGCTAAGTTCTTAAGAAGATGATATAACTGTAGGAGATAAGCAGACATCCTTTTCACCCCTACAAGCTCGATAGAGATCTAGGGATGCATATGCTCTGAATCACGTAACAATTAAGAATTTCATTAGGAAAGATGTGCAATTTATATTCATTAATCCAAAACACTTTATTCTAATATTGTATTCATTATTTTACTATTTTTATTCAGTTATTAAATTTCCCCAACAAATATTTTTATTGATGTGGGATAATTTTGCAATTAGAGTAAATAGTAGTAGTTGATTGCTAGCAAGCACACTTCCTTGTGGGTTCAACACTCTACTCTATCATTTTATTACTTAATTCAGCACATATACTTACGTACATTAACTGGGATTTATTAATTTATATCGAAGAAAACCTTAATATTATTTAGGGAAGATAGAGCCTTAAGTATATATTTTTATAATTCAGAATTACACTCCAGCATAGCCCCTTCCCCATAAGCCATCAGATACCATCCATATCATTATTAGTTTACCATGTTAATCGACCACAAATCATCCACAAAAGCCCTCCCCTCCTTTAAACTATCACTCCCTAGCGTACTTTAGATCACACCTCTTAACTGAGAGACATAAACTTATATGAAGCAACCAATACTAGATTCTCTATTTATGAGTGATGGTATATCAGGGAAGCACAAGTAAGAAAAGGAGAGCTCAAAAAGGCAATGCTAAAAATATAGTTTGCTAAACAAATCCACAACTATATGAACATCATCTAAATATAGCCAAGCTATGGGGTTCTTATTAAGATGTATATTCTAAAAAAATAATTAGAAAGCACTTAATTATGACTCAAAAAATAAAGTTAATATAAAATCATTTACATTTAGGGGATAATATTAGAAGTAACCATCCACCAATATATGGCAAAATAGTAGCTAGTTTAGTGTAAAAGGTTCATCCTAACACTAGATATTGTTGGTGTTGTAAGCTTAAGATATCTATGATTTATATGCCTGGATCATCATCTACTAACTACACTTGTTAAGTGTTAATCTCCTATGGGAGATGATGATTACTTTAAAAGCATTAAGATCATTCTCTTCAAATAGGTTGATGGGGAAGAACTTTTTAGGCTAAGCATCATTAGTATAGGTTTACATTAGCTGAGTTGGCCGAATTATTGAGATAAACTACTTGAATCACATCCAATTTCGAAGCTCATTTACCATGATCAACCATTCCCCACATTATATTAAAGTTCAAAAAGGGTCAAGCTAGTGCCCAAACTTATTTATTATTATGCTAATTGCAATGGAATTTCACTTATAATTCATACATGAATGTTTCTAGTTTAGAGTTAGTATGATGTGTTGGTGCTTATATATTAATTATCATAGAAAATTATTTAATGCCTGATATATTGGGTTTGGGAGTTCATTTATATTATTTACCTTTACTAGAAGATTTAAAAATGTTTTCATCTATCATATTAGGGGATATAGTACTAGCATAATTATACAGAGAATTGAAAGAAGCTACAAAGCCTAATATGGTAAAAATGGCAAGTTGTTTGCATATGTTCTAGGTTTATTCTAGAGAGAAATTACATATAGGCTGATCAACTGTACATATACCTAATGTGTGGGTACGGGCTATGCAAATAGATGAATACGTGTATAAAATAGAATATGTTTTTGGGTCAATTAATGCTTAGGTTATCTTTAATATAAAATTCCCATTAGATATACAAGTATACATATCGATCAAGTAATGAAGTGACTAAGAGAGTGTCGAGCCCAAGAGGAAGTATTCTGTAAGATTGTAATTAAATTAGTATTGTCTACTATAGATGCAAGGTTTATCCTACTGAACAAAATAAAAGGGTTTGAGTTTCTACCAATTACAAAGAATACAAAATATGATAAAATACTAATATATAAAATATATTTTGGACTAATGCCTGTAAAATAATAATATTTTCCTAATAAGACTCTTAATTATTAATATGGATTAGAGTAAATGCATCACTAGATCTTTATCGTGCTTGTAGGGGTGAAAAAGAATATTTATGGCCTTCCTATAATTCTAATGTCTCCATAAAACATAGAAGATTTAACATTCTATGTCTAGGTATGCCAACATTCTATTCCAATACTTCTATTTGTTTCAATATTCCTCCACTAGATATCAACTATACGCATGGCCATTATATGCATTAAATTAAGAATGGGAGATATTAAAAATATTCATAATTTCATTCAAGGTATAAGAGTCTGTATTAGTACTTGCATTTTGTTTACATCATTAGCTAATAACTCAAAAATTAGCCAAACATAGATAAAATATAAAGCAAAAACATCTTCATTTCAATCATAGAAAAAATATACATGAGAAACAATAAGAAAAAAATTTCACCAGAATAGTACAAATAAACTTATCCGCACTCCTTCCTCCTTCAAGTGTAGATTGCTCACATAATATAAGCTATTTTCTCTAATTAAAAAATCTTGCACTTCCTTAGCCTCCCATAAATTTTACTCTAATGGGGCACTAATGAACTACACTAAAAATTGCAGCACACTATGAAAGTATGAGATGCACCAAGAGGAGGGGTGAATTAGTATTTTAAAAATAAATTCTAAACACGAGTTCTAGTTTTTAAAGGATTTTTTAGATTTTTTTAAATAAAAACTTAACTAGTCAAATGCAGAAGCTAATGATTCGTTCATAATTATAATAGTGATGATAGAATTTTAAATCTCATAATGACAAGCTAAGATTGGATTTTTCACCAAGCAGTAAACACAAAAAATAAATGTATGAAAAGTAAAATATGGAAAACAGAAAAAGAACACTAGAAATTTTTATAGTGGTTTGATCACTTGACATACGTCCACTCCTCGGAGTCCTCCATTCCGAGAGTTGCATCACTAAAAGTTGACTCTCCTTCTGCTCCCACAGTAAGGAAGAGAAGCCTTTACAAAACTCACTTTCACCTTCCCTGATGTGGCAGAGTGCCAGATGCTATATCACCCTCCTGGTGATGGCAGCAAACCTTCTCCTTTTTCTCCCTCCCTGAGAAGGCAGAGAACCACGAGGACGTTGACCTTGAAGCCTCTCTCCTTAGAGAGCTTCCACAAGACTCACCAAGGCCACAGGAGGAGCAAGCATGCAGCTAGCTCAGAGCAACCATGTGATCCCCTCACATTAATTCTCCCTCACACTCAAGCTCACCTTCTCCTTCCTCTCACAAATCTTGGATCTCTTCAAAGCTCCCTGTCAAGAGTTCCTTCAGTTATCACGTTCCTCTCCTTCACACAGCAATCACAACAACAACTCTCTGAATAAGAAAAACTTCTTTTTAAATTAGGCTTAAAAAATTCTAATAATTCAATTTAGCTGATATTGTTCATACAGTACGATCCAATATCATACAATATGATCAGTTCAAAATCAATTCTGTCCAGTATGAAGGCAGACGAACAGTTCATAAAATTTATGCACATCATACAGTACGATCAAGAGATGGTACTGGACAATTATTTTATTTTTATCTGTTCATACGGGATGACTTATGGGATGACCAAAATTCATCTTTGTAAATTATCCTGCACTGTACACTTCATACAGTACAAATAGTTTAATTCAGATCATCATCTTGTACGATATAAATATTATCCAGGATGAATAGTTCAAAAAACTGTGGTTTCGTTTGAGACGATCTATGGGAAGACCAAAAATCATCTTTGTAGTTCATACAGTATGATTCATATTGTACAGTACGAATGACAGTAATTAAGAAACCATATTTAATTGCTTAAGTATGGGGGATAACTTTGGCAAGATTTCAAATGATCGTATAGTATGATTAGGATTATACAGTAATTAGTTCAAGAAATCAAATTTAAAATCTTACCTAAACTATGCTAGCAGCTAGGGTTTTCAGATGGAAATAAATCATACAGTACGATCACGATCGTACAGTATGATTAGTTCATAAACTAATCATTTAGAATTAGCCATTAAGCCTGAGTTTTAATGATAGATCGTATAGTATGATTAAAAATCTTATCTTAAAAAAAAGAGAAACTCTTCCCCTTTGTGTATGTGCGTGGTCATGCCGTTTGCATACACTCTTTTATGGCAAACTTAAAAAATAAAAATTAAAGAAAATATAAAATAAAAATTCTTTTACATCCTATTATACCCTATCTTGAGTCTCCAGCAGTCTTGAGTGGTGTGTATCTTACCTGAAATATTAGTGCTCACAGACAAAAATAAACATCTATATTTTTCAAGGAAGAACATAGTAATTCAGTCAATATTATTTGTCATCATCAAAATTAGATGCTCAGGATCCTGGATTGCAATAATCTCTTCCTTTGTGATGATGTCAAATAATGTTATCTGATAGGCAAGATAAATATTATTTCTTCCTTAGCTCCCCCTCACTAGATGATGGAATTTAAAAGATGGGAGGATTTACAAACAATTTTTTTTAATTTAAAAATTTTTGTTATTTTTTTTAATTTTTAAAACATAAACAAAACATAACGGGAATAAGAAAAAGTACAACATAAAAAAATATACACAGCTTGAAAAATATCATAGCATACAAACAAACGAGAACATAGAACATTGTAAGAACATAATATAGAAATTTGTCCCCCTTTTGACATCAACAAAAAGAGGAGAACACACAAAACATGGAAGTAAAAATAGTACGAGAAAAAGAAATACACGACACATAAGCAAAAGAAACTAGTTGTCAGGATCTTGATCAAGTGGTGGTGGTGGTGGTGGAGGTGGCTGATAGTATTAATGGATGGATGTGAATTATTGATCTATCGAGGTGAGCCATTTATCGTATATTATCTTCATACTATCATTGTTGTTGGTCAATGTGGTATTCCAGCGAATTTTCCAGTCGATCAAGCTGTGAATAATATCATCCTGAGGGTAGGTAGGGTAGGCAGGTCCAGGTGGTGGTATTGGTGGTGGTGGAGGTCCTTCTATAGGAGTAGCTTTCCCTTCTTCATCAAAATTTGGATCAGGGTGCTCTTGCCCCCGATGGAAAAGAATATGAAATGAGGCATCTGTGTAAAAGATAGGAAGATTATTTGGTAGAATAGGATAGCTGAGTTGATATTTGGCGTCGAGGATGTATCCTATGATATATCCTATTATAATATTTTATTTTCATTGGGCACTAGGATATCGAATAGCAAACAGGTTATGAATGTAATCTAAGATCATTTGGGCTTCATCAAATTTGATGGCTGACATGGTTAAGTAAGCGACTATAGATAGAAGCAGGGTAAAGTGTATGCGATCTCCAGCTTTTGGTATAATGGATGTTCGAAGAATGTGCTGGATAATGCGGGCATTTTGAGTTAGAGTTTGGACAAGTGGTAGGTGTTGGTTTGTGGGCACATTCCTAAGTATCATATTAACTAAAATCCAATCAAAGTGATTGGTGAGTAAAGATTTGGGATGAGGTCCTTCGGTAGAGAGTCCAATATGTTCAGCTAGATCAGCTTTAGTGATTTCCACATTTCATTTGCATGCAAAGGAGGTCAAGGTTGTGCATTTGAAATCTATCCTAAGATTTACTAAAAATTTGTAGAGTTCAGAGTGAAAAGGGAAGGCCAGGGTAAGAAGAAACTAGAGAGTGGTGGAGGTGAAAAGATTCATAACCTCAAAATTTAAAGCGGGTTGGTTAAGCATGCATGATGAGTGTTCTTTGCCTCTTTGAACTTAATTAGGCTTTTTTATAAGCGACGGAGAGAAAACAATCATTGTACAACTGAGAGGAAGAAGAGCTCCCCTCGATCAGTCTACCACATTTGCTTCCACCAGCCACTGGATAGGAATAGTGAAGGAATGAGAGATTTAGAGAAGTTGAGAGTGAGTTGAGCCAAAGAAATCCTTCAATTTATAGATTTTTTGGATGATCGTATAGTATGATAGGGATTCGTACAATATGATCAGGTGAATTAATTCATCTGGATGACTTATCAAAAAAAGGAGTCAAATCATACAGTACGATCGAGATCATACTGGACGATCTTAAGAGATTTCATTCATCCTGAGGAGTCATCTTGACAACCTTTGACAGGTATTGTATAGTACGAACAGGTGTTCGTCCAGTACAAAGAGTGATTATGATCATACCGACCAAGTTTAAATTCATCCCCAACTAGTTTGACACGTGGATCATACCATACAAAGAGAGGAATCATACAGTATGATGATCAATAATGTGTATCGTATAGTACGAGTGGTGGTTCGTACAGTACGAGTGGTGGTTCATACAATACGATGTATATATCAATAAGTAAATCTTGATCGTTGATGGAATCAAGGGTTGTGATTTGTGTATTTATGAGGATCATACAGCAAGATTGTGTATCATTTACTACGATATACACAAAAATTCAAAGTTTTGGTGTCACTAAGATGTGTGTGAGATGATCAAGAAACCCCCTTTTTAATTTTCTAACAAAATAAGAACACAAAAAAGGGTACAAACACATGAGTTTTAAAAATAATTTTTTTTATTTTGATTAAGCATGATGTCTATGACACCCAATTTTATCCTCAACGTGCTAAATATATCATAAGCTAATGGTTGTGTTAATATATCATTCAGTTGATCTCTGGTAGCTATATGGTCTAGTTCGATATCTCCCTTGGCTATATGATCTCTTATGAAGTGATGTCTAATATCCATATTCTTTGTGCATGAGTGTTGAATTGGATTTTTAGATATGCAAATTATACTAATGTTGTCACACATAATTGGGATAGTTCCTACAAGTAGTCCAAGATCTAAAAGTTATTATTTTAAGCATAAAACTTGAGCAACACAACTTCCTACTGCTATATATTCTACTTCAACCATTAAAAGGGCTACCAAATTTTATTTTCTATTAGACCATGAAACTAAGGATTGTCCTATGAATTGACATGTACGAAAGGTGTTTTTTTATCTACCCTACATTCTATAAAATCAAAATTTGAATACCCTAAGATTTCAAATGTAGTGTTGTGTCTAAGATTTCAAATTCCTAAGTTCAGGATGCCTAGAAGATATCTTAGCATTCTCTTGACAACAGTCATGTGGGATTCTTTTGGGTCGGCTTGAAATCAAGTGCAGAGACCTACACTAAACATTATATTCAGTCTACTGGCAGTTAAATAGAGAAGTGATCCAATTATTCTCCTATACTTCTTCTGGTCTACTAACTTTCTATTTGGATCTTTATCAAATTGAATGGTAGAACTCATGGGAGTATTCATGGCCTTAGTATTGTCCATTTCATACTATTTTAGAATATCCTTGATGTACTTAGATTGGCTAAGGAATGTTCCATCTTCTATCTATTTTACACTGAATCCAAGGAAGTAATTAAGTTCTCTCATCATGCTCATTTCGAACTCGTCACTCATTATTTTTGAAAATTCATCGCATAAGGTTTTCTTTGAAGATCCAAATAAGATGTCATATACATGAATCTAAATAATGATCATCTCATATCCTACCCTTTTTAAGAAGAGGTGGTGTCCACACTACCCTTAACAAAGCCTCTATCTAGTAGGAATGTGCTAAGTCTTTCATACTAGGCTCTAGGTGCTTGCTTTAACCCATACAGTGCCTTTTCAATTTAAATACATGATTTAGAAATTGTGAGTTTTCAAATTTAGGGGGGGTTACTCAATATAAACATCTTCTTTGATTACCCCATTTAGGAAAGCTCTCTTAACATCCATTTGATATAAGCAAAGGCTAAGAGTACCCTTATGGCTTCTAATTTAGCTACTGGGAAAAAGGTTTCCTCAAAATCTATTCCCTCAATTTGGTTATACCCCTTAGTTACTAATCTGGCCTTATTTCTCACTACTATTCCAGAGTCATTCATCATATTTTTAAAGACCCACTTTATTACAACCACACTTTATTCCTCAGGTTTCTTGACTAATTCCCACACATCATTCCTAATAAATTGGTTTAGCTCTTCTTGTATTGCTAGGATCCGGAATTCATCTCCTAAGGCTTGATCTATGTTGGTGGGTTCAATTATGGAGATAAATACAGAATGACTAACTTCCTTCCTAAGTTCATGCCTTGTTTTTACACCTTTAGATGGGTCTCCTATGATCAACTCTTTAGGATGACTAGAAGAATATCTCCAATCTCTAGGCAATCACTCCTGAGATTCTACTATATCTTCTATGGCAATGGTTTCTACCCCTTGAATGACCTCAACTTCTTCTTCTTTAGGATAAGGTTCAGAGGTCTTATTCGATTCATCAAATACCACATGGGTAGACTCTTCTACTATAAGGGTCCTCTTATTGAAGATTCTATAGACTTTACCTACAGATGAATAGTCTAAGAAGATGCCTTCATCAGATTTAGGATCAAATTTTCCTAAGGGTGACTTACCATTAATTAAGATAAAGAATTTCCATCAAAAAACATGTAAGTGAGAAAGATTAAGTGTCCAACCCTTAAGGAGTTCATAGGGTATCTTATTAAGTTTGGGTCTAACATTCACTCTATTTAAAACATAACAAGAAGTATTTACTGCTTCTGCCCAAAAATATCTAGGAAGAGTGTATTCAGCTAACATTACCCTAGTAGATTTAACCAAGGTTCTATTCTTTCTCTCAGCTATTTCATTTTGTTGAGGGGTCCTAGGGCAGAGAAGCTTTGTTCTATTCCTATCTCTTTACAGAATAATTCAAACCTATCATTCTCAAATTCTCCACCGTGATCACTATGAATTATTGAGATTTCACATCCTAGTTTCCTTTGAATCTAAGTGGAGAAGGTTCTAAACTCTTCAAATGACTCATTCTTATGTGCTAAAAATTTTACCCAAGTAAATCTAGAGTAGTCATCCACTATTACAAATCCATAAGATTTCCCTTTTAGGCTAGCTGTACTAATAGGTCCAAATAGGTCCATGTGAAGAATTTCTAGTGGCCTAGTGGTGTTGATATCCTTAATTAAATGAAATGATGATTTCACTTATTTTCCTAGTTGGTAGGCATCACATAGGTGGTCCTTAGTGATGTCTAACTTAGGTATGCCTGTAACTAGATCTTTCTGAGTGATATTCCTAAGTATTTTTATGCTAGCATGACATAGTCTCCTATGTCATAGCCAAGAGTCATCATATATTATTTTTAAACATAAAGGGTTTGAATTTTTAATGCAATTGAGGTCTAACATATAGACATTATTTATTCATTTTCTTTCTAACACAAGTTTATCATTTAAGCTAATCATGTATTTATTAGAAAGAAACTTTATGTTAAACCCTTGTCACACAATTGACTAATACTTAACTGATTATGTTTTAAATCATCAACTAAAAGAATATTTTCAATTACAAAATTTTTAGAATTTCCAATGATGCCTGAGCCAACCACTTTCCTTGTTGTGTTGTCTCCTAAAGACACCTTGCCTCCTGACCTAACCGCTAGTGTCATGAACTGCTTCACGTCTCCAGTCATATGTCTCGAGTAACCATTGTCTAGGTACCACATGCTCTCACTAAATCTTTTATGAGAGCACCCGTACAATGTCAATCAAAGATTAGTTTTGGGAACCCAAGTGAGTTTGGGTTCCTCCTTATGCTTGAATGAATGAGATGTATACATGTTATACTGTGATGAATACAGCTTATGTCTCCACACTAGATGTGTCATATGGTGAATTGTATAAGTGCAGGCTATGTGACCTAGCATGCCACAAGAGTAACACCTAACACTGAGAAATAGGTTCACTAACCTATGTGGGTGATGGTGCCTCTTCCTAAGTTTATGTGATGCATGCAATGTAGAGGGGTTATCCCATTGGACATGTAAGGGTAATGGTTTATTATTTTCTAATGCTATAAACTTTGCTCTTAAGTATTCATTTGTACATTTGTAGCTTATTACTTCTCATTTCAATGTATGCTCATTGCTATCTAGTTGAGATGCAAGTTCTTCTAATTCCTTAAATGCATTTTCTAGTTCAACATGTGATGATTTTAAAGAATCGTGTGTAATAGTTAATTCAACATGCTTCATGTTTAATGTATCAAATTTATCAAGAAGGGATATGTGATCTCTATCCAAGTCAGAATGTTCTTTAACTAAGCTAGCATGCTCTTTTTATAAAGTATTAAAATCAGTGTTAAGACTAGCATGTATTTTCTTTAGCTTTCTATACGAGTTATGAATTTTTTTAGAAATAACTAACAGTTCATTATAAGAGAGTTGACATATCTCATCTTGATCTGATTGATCAAGGTTATCGTTAGTCATAAGACATAACTTCGTTACCTTTTCCTCTGCTTCTTCTTCTGATGATTCTGAAGCAGAGTCAGCTCAAAAAGCTTTTTGTGTTTTTAGTTTGCCCTTATTATACTTTGAATTCTTCTTGCCCTTCTCCTTGGTTGGGCGAGTCTTTACATTGGGGCAATCAGCTTGGAGAAGACCTAGTTTCTTACAATCAAAGCAAATTGTGTCAGATGCAACTTTAGTATTCTTTGAGCTTTTACCTTTGTTCCAGTTATTTTGGTGATGCCATTGCTTTCTTTTCAAAAAATTCTTGAGCTAATGAGTCATCAAGGCTATGTCGTCATCTTTCTCCATTATAGAACTTCACTTTTAGAGCCACAGTTTGCTCCTTCTTCTTTTCTCCTGCATCACTTTGCCTTTGACTCACTCCTTGCTTGTAGGCAATGAGCGACCAAAGAAAATTATTAATTGAATAAATATTTAAATCTTTGGACTCAGTTATTACAGTTATTTTTGCATCATAAGAGCTAGGTAAACATCTCAAAATTTTATTAACTTTTTTAGAATTAGATAACTCTCTTCCTAAAGCATACAAGGATGTCACTATCTGGGCGAATCTAGTGTAAATTTCAGATACAATCTCGCTAGGTTTCATGCAAAAGAGTTCATAATCATGTAGTAGTATGTTTAGCCTAGAATGTTTAACCTCACTGGTTCCTTCATACGTGATACACAATCTATCATAGATCTCCTTATCAGTACTATAACTAGACACTCGCATATAATCTTCTAATTTTAATGCGTAAAAGAAATAATTCAAGCTTTTTACATTTAATTATGCGAGTTTCCTATCCTCATTACTCCATTCATTAAATGATAAAATAGTTTTAATGCCATTCATGAGACTAAAAGGTGTAGAGTAACCTTCTTGAACCAACATACACATGCGATAGTCTATAGATTGTAAAAACTTAGACATGCAAATTTTCCAAAAGTCAAATGGTATATTGTCAAATAAGGGTGGACGGGTTATTGAATAACCCTCCACAGTGTTACAGTTACCAAACTGTGCCATAGATGTATGTTTCTAGGTTTTCTAAAATACTATTTTGAAATCTTGCTCTGATACCACTTGAAAGTACAAGATGTGCCAAGAAGGGGGCTGAATTGGTATTTTAAAAATAAATCCTAAACACGAGTACTATTTTTTTAAAAAAAATTTAGATTTTTTAAAAATAAAAACATAACTAGTTAAATACGGATGCTAATGATTCATTCATAATTATAATAGTGGTGATACAATTTTAAATCTCACAATGAAAAGCTAAGATCAGATTTTTCACCAAGTAGTTAACATAGAAAATAAATACACAAAAAGTAAAATGTGGAAAATGGAAAAAGTACAATAGAAATTTTTATAGTGGTTCGATCACTTGACCTACGTCCACTCCCTGGAGTCCTCCACTCTGAAAGTTGCACTACTAAAAGTTAACTCTCCTTTTGATCCCACAGCAAGGTAGAGAAGCTTTTACAAAACTCACTTTCCCTTCCACCAATTTGGTGGAGTGCCAGATGCTATGTCACCCTCCTGGTGATGGCAGCAGATCTTCTCCTTTTTCTCCCTCTTGGAGAAGGCAGAGAACCTTGAGGACGTTGACCTTGAAGCCTCTCTCCCTAGAGAGCTTCCACAAGACTCACTAAGACCATAGGAGGAGCAAGAGTGCAGCTAGCTCGGAGCAACTGTGTGATACCCTCACACTCCTTCTTTCTCAGACTCAAGCTCACCTTCTCCTTCCTCTCACAAACCCTGGATCTCCTCAAAAGCTCCCTCTCAAGAGTTCCTTTAGTTATCACATTTCTCTCCTTCACATAGCAATCACAATAACAACAACTCTCTAAATAAGAAAAACTTCTTTTTAAATTAGGCATTAGAGAACCCTAATGATTTAATTCAGATTATGCTGTTCGTACAGTACGATCTAATATCATACAATACAATCAATTCAAAATTAATTCCATCAAGTACGAAGGCAGATGAATAGTTTAAATTTTATGCACATCTTACAGTACGATCAATAGATCATACTGGACGATCATTTTATTTTCAATTGTACATACGAGATGACTTATGGGATGAGCAAAATTCATCTCTGTAAATCATCCCTCACTATACACTTTGTATAATATGAATAGTTTAATTCAGATCATCATCCTGTATGATATAAATATCGACCGGGATGAATTGTTCAAAAAACTATGGTTTCGTTTGGGATGATCTATGGAACGACTAAAAGAAATCTCTATAGTTCATACAGTATGATTCATATCGTACAGTGCGAATGACAGTAATTAAGAAATCATAATTTAATTACTTGATTATGGGGGATAATTTTGGCAAGATTTTAAATGATCGTGTCGTACGATTAGGATCGTACAGTATGATTAATTCAAGAAATCAAATTTAAAATCTTACTTAAATTATGCTGGCAGCAAGGTTTTTTAGATGAAAATAAATCATACAATATGATCACGATTCTATAATATGATTAGTTCACAAACTAATCATTCAGAATTAGCCGTTAAGCCTAGGTTTTAATGACAGATTTTAAAGTATGATTAAAAATCATACAGTACTATTTACTTCAAAAAAAATTTATCTTTAAAAAAATAGAAACTCTTCCCGTGTGTGTGTGCATGGCCACCCCATTTGTATAATCTCTTTTGTGGCAGACTCAAAAAATAAAAATTAAAGAAAATATAAAATATAAATTCTTTTACATCGTATTCTATCCAGTCTTGAGTCTTCACCAGTCTTGAGCGGTGTGTATCTTATCTGAAATGTTAGTGCTCATAGACAAAAATAAACATCTATAATTTTTAAGGAAGAACATAGTAATTCAGTCAATATTATTTATTATCATCAAAATCAAATGCTCGGGATCCTGGATTGCAACACACTACTTAAATTGATAGAACTCCTTAACAAAAAAAATAAAAAAACTATTTATAGTGAATGCAAAAATGGCCTTAGGTACTATAATGCTTGATATGGTAGTGCCACGATGTCATAAGATAAATTAGCACCTTGGCACTATTGGGCTTACTCCGTCATGGTGCTGTGATGACTTGGTGATTCTATTAATTGAACTATTATGTCGCCCGACTAATTCAATATAACTCCATCTTACATCAAATGCTTCACTGTGGTTTTTGTAAAAGTTTAGTACTACAATGATTGAATGTGAAATCTAGTGATGTGACATTATAATGCTTGATGCTCCGATGCTCAAATTCTCGAGACTCAGGTGCTACGATATGGATTTCTGACACTACAGAGCTATGAAGCATTATGGTGTGAATTTTTGATGCTACAACGCTAACCTTGACTCCATTGGGAACTAAATTATTTTCCATTTTTCCAAGGCTATGATGCCATAATTCCTTGATCTGGTACTGAGGCATTAAAGATGTTGCAGGTTGGTAGTTAAATTGCTATGGTGCTGGTTTAACACTTATGAATTTTTTCTCCTTTTTTTGAGCATTTCCTAGACAATATCAACTAAACACTGCATTTTATTGAATTTAAAGGTAAGAAATAGTACCAAATTTATACTTAATAAATTCCCCCAAGCTTAAACTCTTTCTTGTCCTCAAGCAATGATGTAAACACCTATTGATTAGCTTAATAGCCCAAATAAAATTTGATAATTTTAAATAAATTAAATATAAGATAGTGCATCTTAATTTAGAAGTAATTTAGATAGAACAAAGTTGTAATGTTAATTAAAAAATCATAAATAATTAGCCTAAGTAGTCATCCTTATTATTGCTCTAATTGAATCAACTATAAGTGTTTGTGTGAGATTGACTTCTAATTTTTGAAATGAATAATATATTATTTAGAGATTAGTTATTCGTGTAGTTAAATTAGAAGATCATTAGTGCACCATCATATATATTAGTTTACTTACCTTATTCTATTTGATTTAGGTATTAGGATACTTTTTGGACTTGAGATTCAAAAGATACCAATTTTTGAATGTACTCATCATTTTTCTTTTCACATTTCTCTATTGATTTTTCATATTTTTCACTTTTTTATACTTAAAGTACATATTCATGATTTTGAATATTAATTTTGCTTTTATCCCTCCAACAACCCTAATTGATTTTATGTAACGAGTTAGTAAGATTACTAATTCCATAGTTCAGTTTACAATGCTCTTCATAATTTAGGCTACACACTTCTTTTACCGAAACTAAACTATTCATTGTTTAATTTAGTAGCTATTATAAGATTGTATAGCTTCTAAGTTCAAGATAAGATAATGACTTAAATGATCTTCCGTAGTTAATTATTAAGGTTTTCAAATTATGAATTACTATACTTTGTTAATTCAAATTATCATCTAAGATTTTATAATTATTCTTAATTTTAGATAATTTATTATTATTTTTTTATGGCTAAATAAACAATCAAAGTGCAAGCTAGAGGATAATTTTTAATAGTTAAGCATAAATGAGAATTTAATCAAATATAAATTATGCACAACAAAAATAAGTAAAGATTATCACAAAATAAAAATAATATAACACAAAAGAAATGAAGTAGATAAATAAAAAGAAATTCAAACATAAAACATAATTGGGTTGCCTCCTATCAGCATTAAGTTTATAGTCTTCAGCCAAATTATACCAATAGTTCTTTTGGAGGATGAACCAAATTAGTGCTATTTCTTAGATGATATATGTCCCCTCCTAAATTTTGATTCAATTTATAGCCATTGACTTTAAAAATCTGCAAGCTTTTCTTATCCTGAATTTCAATAGCTCCATAAAAAAATTACTTTTATAATAGTGACTGGTCCTAACCACCTAGATTTTAGTATTCCTAGAAATAAGTTTAATCTAGAATTAAAGAACAAAATCTCTTATTCAGGGGTGAATTCTTTATTATGAAGCTTACGATCATACCATTTTTTTAATTTTATCTTTATAAATCTTAACATTTTTAATGCCCATTTCTAAATTTTTCTAACTCATTCAACTATATTAATCTTTTTTTCTTTCGATTCCTTTAGATTGAAATTTAATTATTTCATTGTCTAGAATGCCTTATGCTTTAAATTTATAGGAAGGTGGCAAGCTTTACCAAAGGCTAACCTATAGAGAGACATTCCAATAAGGGTTTTAAAAGTAGTTCTATAGGCCCAAAATGCATCATCTAGTTTAATAGCCCAGTCTTTCCTATTAGAAGTAATAATTTTTTTCAAAATTCTTTTAATCTCCCTATTACTTATTTCAACTTGGCCACTAGTTTGGTGATGATAAGTTGTTGCAACCCTATGATGAATACCATATTTAACTAGTGTTGTTTCTACTCTCTTATTGTAGAAGTGAATTCCCCATCACTGATTTATTACAAATCTAGACCCAGGTCTTGTGATTTTGATGATCACAAATATTATTGGGTTATTTACTATATTATCTATTATTATTGCCATTATTGGATATTTATTCTTGAGCACTAACATTTCTGGTCCACTGTACACCGCACAAAATGATCAACTCAAGACTGGATAGAATAGGTTTAAGTTTCTTTAAGAGGCTACATTTTTACCTTTATTTAATTCTACATTTCTTGAGTCAAAGTCTTATATTTGGTGGATGCTAAACTTGGTGATCGTGCACACACACACACACAAGGGAGTGAGAAAGTAAGAAAATTAGAGGTGTAATTTTTTTTGAACTAATCATACTATCTGATCTATATCATACTGTATAGTCAGCTATTAGGAAAATCATTATAATGGCTAATTGGCATAATTAATGTTTTTTGTGAAGCCTTATATTTAATCTCTCTTAATAGACTTATTTCTAGTCTTTGGCTATTTGATTTTTTGGAGAGAGATCTTTGAGAAGAGATCTTGGAGAGCTTTAGGGAGGAGAAATGAGAGTTTGTGTGCGAGGGAGGAGTGTAAGGGGTTTTCACATGAATACTCAGAGCATGCTTCTACCTTGTTTCCTTCGAGTGTCTTGCTTGGATTCTTGGGTGGCTCATGGAAGAAGAACTTTAGACCAAAGATCATCTAGGTTCTCTGCCTTCACCAAGAGGGTGAAAAAGGATTGCTAGGTTCTTTGCCTTCACCAGGAAGGTGAAAAAGGATTATTGGGTTCTTTGACTTCACCAAGAGGTAACACTTGGAAGTAACAAGCTTTGAAAGTGTAAATGAGTTCTTAAAAGCAAAAGTCCATGCACTTCAACATAATAAACCATCACCTACATTGACATAATAGTATAATCCTAGATCATTGCATGCATAACATACCCCTAAAAAGAGGCACCACATCCTACATAGATTAGTGAATCTTTTCCCTTGTGTTAAGTTTTACTTTTGTGGCTTGCTAGGTCATATATCCTGCACTTGCATAATACATTGTAGGACACATTTAGTATGGAGACCTAGATCATCTACACCAAAGCATAACATGCATGAAATTCATTCATTAAAACTTAAGGTGGAACCCAAACTCACTTGGGTTCCCAAATCTAACATCTAGTTGACTTTGTAGGAGTGCTCTCATAAAAGGCCTAGTGAGAGTATGTGGTACCTGGATAACAGATGCTCAAGGCACATGATGCTTAATGTCAGATCCAAACTTAATAAGACACCCTATGAATTACTCAAAGATAAGACACCCAATCTCTCGCCCCTTCATATTTTTGGTTGTAAGGTGTTCATTATAAAAAATGGAAAATCTCTATTAGGAAAATTTGGTATTAAATTTGATGAAGGAGTTTTCTAGAATATTCTTCTATAGGTAAAGCCTATAGAGTGTTCAATAGGAGGACAATAGTGGTTCAGGAGACCACCAATATAGGTTTTGATGAATATGATAGATCTGTTGAGCCTAGGTTAGAAGAAGAAGAAGTGATAGAAGTCACCCAAGGAGTAGAATCTATTAACCTAAAAAAATAGTGTAGAGCCTCAGGATCTTTTGCCTAGAGATTAGAGATCTTCATCTAGTCATCCTAAGGAGCTCATCTTAGGAGATCCATCTGCAGAAGTAAGAACTCAGCCTAAACATAAAAAGAAGGTTAGCTACTCTGCTTTCATCTTTATGGTATAACCCTCAAATATATATTAAGCCCTATCTAATAAAATCTAGATCTTAGTCATGCAAGAAGATTTGAATCAATTTATTAAGAATGATGTTTGGGAGTTGGTTAGAAGACCTAAGGATTAGAGTATTGTTGGAACCAAGTGGGTCATTAAAAATAAGATGAATGACTCTGGTATAGTGATTAGGAGTAAGGCCAGGATGGTAGCTAAGGGGTATAATCAAATAGAATGGATTAACTTTGAAGAAATATTCACCCCTATAGCTAGGCTAGAAGCTATTAGAGTTTTACTACCTTTTGCTTGCTGTAGAGGTTTTAAATTATATCAGATGGATATTAAAAGTACCTTTGTGAATGAGGATATTAGGGAAGATGTCTATGTAGAACAACCCCTTGGATTTGAGAATTCTCAATTTTCCGATCATGTATTCAAATTAAAGAAGGCATTATATGGATTAAAATAAGCACCTAGAGTGTGGTATGAAAGACTTAGGTCCTCCCTCCTAGATATATCCTTTGTTAAGGGTAGTGTAGATACCACCCTATTTCTAAAAAGGATATGTGAATATTTGCTCATCGTTCAAATTTATGTGTATGTCATACTATTTGGATCAACTAATAAAAATCTTTGCGATGAATTTTCAAAGATAATGAGTGAAGAATTGAGATGAGTATGATGGGAGAGCTTACTTTTCTTGGATTTATTGTGAATTAAAGAGATGATGAAAATTTTCTTAGTTAAGGAAAGTATATCAATAACATTTTTAAAGAAATAAGAGATGGAAAATGGTATGGCTATAAATACTCTTATGAGCTCTGCTATTCAATTGGATAAGGATCCAAGTAGAAAATCTATTGATCAAAAGAAGTATAGTGGGATTATAGGATTTCTATTTTATTTAACTATTAGCCAACCTGACATTATATTTAGGGTTTGTCTTTGTGCTATATTTCAAGCTGATCCTAAGGAGTCTCATATGATTATTATTATGAGAATTCTTAGATATCTGTTAGAAACCTAAAACTTAAGAGTTTGGTATCCTAGATATAGCTTATCCTTCAAAATCATAGGATATTCTGATTCAGACTTCATAGGATATAGGGTTGATAGAAAAAGTACCTTTAAAAACTGTCAATTTATATGACTACCTCTAGTCTCATGGCTATGTAGAAAATAAAATTCTATAGCCCTATCTACCACTGAAGTGGAATACATAAATGAAGGAAGCTATGTTGCTCAAGTCTTATAGATTAAGGAAAAAATCCTTGAGCTTAGACTCCCTGTCGGTACTATTATAATCATGTGTGATAACCCTAGTGCCATCTATGTAATAACCCATATTTTGACCCAGATGATTAAGTTTTTTTCTAGAGTTAATATAACTCCAAATCGCAAACCAACTTAGCCATAACATTGAGATTATAGTATTATAATTACATGAATTTTTTCATAACTTTTGGGCGCTAGCGAAAATCCTTGAGAAATTGGTAGCTATTTGTATAAGTGGGGATTTCGGGACCGTTAGGAGTCTGTATTGTAAACTGATCTCACCAAAATTTTTTAAATAAAATATATTATTTATGAATATTTTTTTGTACTTTTTTAAGCCCTAAAAGAATATTTATGAATTATATACTAAAATTAATTAATTAAATTAATTATATAATATTAAATAATTATTTTAATTAAATATCTTAAGTCACTAAAAAGTTTTTAAAAAGCTTTTTGCCTTTGTTCATTTTGGTAATAGAAAATATTTTAGGGAGAATAGAGAGAAAAGAGAAGAGAGAGAAAGAAAAGCTCGAATTTGGAGTTCGTAGACCAATTTTTGTCCATTGATGTTGTTGGGAGGTTTGCTCGTCTCGCTGTAAGGAACCTTTACCCTATTTATATTTTTAAAGATTTTATATTTTTAGTATTTTTTAATCAAATTTGTATTTTCCTCAAAAAATGAGAATAATTTTGTATTGGTAAACCTTTCACCGCGTAACTTTTTATATATTATAGAGAATGAGATTATGAATATTTTGAGTATTTATTTGAGATTTTATACTTGGAGATTTTAAAAATATAATAATTTTTGCCTACTAAAAAATTTATTTTAATGTCTAAAAATAGTGATTTTGTTCAACTAAAGCTTCAGAATGTTATTTTATGCAATATCTAATATTTTGGTTAAATTTTGAAAATGTGTATTTTTGCTCCGTATGATTTTTGTTGTCTACTGTTAGAACATTTTAACACTTTTTGCATTAAGCTCAATTATACTTTATTTTCTGCAATGTTTTGGAAATGAATGTGGATATGTGATTGAGATTGTTATTATAGTATTATGATAATAATGTGTGTGTAAAAAATAAGTAAAGATTGGTTGATCCGTTGGTTGGAGATTGATTAACCTGTATAGAATGGTGGGCCGACATGCTTTTCCTTAAATACTATGGTTTGGTGTTAACATTTACTGATTCACTTGATAAACTGATTGGGAGTTAAAAGGAGATGATTCTTGTACCGATGGACAAAGTAAGTAACTTTGTTTACTAAGGTAATTATTTACTGACATTTATATAATACCGAAAAATATCATGATAGTCAGAATTATTATTTAGTATGACTATTCAAATGCATGCTCTTGAGGCATTATTCTTCTTATTACATAAATTTATTCTTATTGCACAAATTTACTGTTATTGCATTATTCGATTGCTCGTCGCATTAGATTATTATTGTTACCGATTTAGATACCGATACTAAGTATTTGATATACTAAGCATGTGATATATAATACCTGGATAGTATGGGTTCACTCTTATATGATTTTACTTCATTGATATGATTTTGATAGTCTTTACCGATGTTTTGATTTGATGCTTTATATAATTTTTATACTGATAGGTATTATAGATACGACGATTGCTTTATAAATTTGACACTCGTATTGGTTTACTTCTTTGCTGGCTTCCAAAATTTACTACTTTACTGTTTATAGATTCTACTACTACTACATATGCATTTTACTATTTCTGTACTGATTCAATAATTACATTAATGTAACTGCTATGATTTGATTGTTCACAAGCATATTGCTCCCTTATCATGCTTTGAATTTAATTATAGATTTTCGTGACTTGTTAGGCTTTTTAGCTCATTATATGTGGTTAAATATTTTTAGGTCAGGGTAGAGGATCAGGAGTGTGAGGCTGGTCAAGATTTCTTTAAGTTCTGTTCCTTTTTATTTTTGTTATTCTTTTGTACTCAAGACATGATATATATATGTGATGACTATATAGATCCTGAGTATTGTATATAATTTTTGGGATTGAATATAAATGTATATATTGATGTTTTGAATTATAGAATATATTTTTGTTATTTATTATTGATAGATGATATTATATAGCTCTGATTATTATTTATTAAAAGATAGAAGAATAATTCTTCCAAATTAGATTCTAGGGCATCACAATTAATATCAGAGCATAGTTATTGGAAGAATTAATTATTATTAGAGTTGTCAAAATTAATTGAGAGTTGGGTAGGATTGGTAGTTTAAGGTGCATTAGTTTGCATACATAATTGAATAACATGTGATAGAATGAACTGCATGACTATATGATTTTTGATGAGTTTTGATTTTATTTTGATTTGATTTGAGTTTTGATTATATGAATTTGGTTTATCTCAATTTTATGCTCGGATCCTTAAGGGAAATTTCGGGGATGACATTTTCTTAAGGTGGGTAGATTGTAATAACCCATATTTTGACCCACATAATTAATTTTTTTTTGAGTCAATATAACTCTTAATCAACAACTATTTTTTCCATAGTATTGAGATTGTGGTATTTTAATTATATGAATTTTTTCATAATTTTGGGCACTGGCAAAAATCTTTAAGTAATTGGCACTGGTTAGTATAAGTGGGGATTTCGGGACCGTCAGGTGTCTTTTCTATAAATTAATTTCACTAAAATTTTCTAAATAAAATGTATTATTTTATGAATATTTTTTATAATTTTTGAAGCCCAAAAAAAATCTTTTGAATTATATACTAAAAGAAATTGATTAAATTAATTATATAATATTAAATTATTATTTTAATTATATATCTTAAGTAACTAACAAGATTTTAAAAAGCTTTTCCCTTTCTTCATTTTAGCAATAGAGAATGTTTTAGGGAGAATAGAGAAAATAGAAGAGAGAGAAAGGAAAAGCTTGGATTTAGAGTCCATAGAGTTATTTTCTTCTATGGACACTATTGGGAGATTTACTCATCTTGCTATAAGGACCTTTATCCTATTATTGATTTCAAAGAATTTCTATTTTTAGTATTTTTCTGATCAAATTTGTGTTTTCATTACTGAAAAATGAAAATAAGTTTGTATTGGTAAAACTTTCACCACGTAACTTTTTATATGTTATAGAGAGATTGAGATATGAACATTTTGAGTATTTATATAAGATTTTTCACCGGATGAAATTGAAAATACTATGATTTTTTCCTACTTAGAAATTTATTTTGATGTCTAAAAATATTGATTTAGTTCAACTAAAGCTTCAGAATATTATTTTATGTAATATCCGGTAATTTGGTTGAATTTTAAAAATGTGAATTTATGCTCAGTAGGATTTTTTTTATATGTCGTTAGGACATTTTAACACTTTTTTACATTAAGCTCAATTATGCTTTATTTGTTGCAATGTATTGAAAATAAATGTGGATATGTGATTGAGATTGTTGTTATAGTATTGTGATAATAGTATACCTATAAAAGATAAATATAACCTGGTTGACCTGTTGGTTGGAGACTAATTGGCCTATACATGAAAGTGGGCCAACGGGCTTTCCTTTAAATTATAGTTTGGTGTTATCCTCTACTGATTCACGTGATATAATGATTGGGAGTTATAAGGAGATGATTATTGTACCAACGGGCAAAGAGTGACAACTCTATTTATTGAGCTAACGGTTTACTGAGATTGATACAATACTAAAAAATATCGTGATAGCCAGAATTCTTACTTATTTAGTGTGACTATATAAATGCATATTCTTGAGGTATTATTCTTATTATTGTATGGATTTATTATTGCTATAGGAATTTATTATTATTGCAATATTGTACTGCTCCTACCACTAGATTATTTTTGTTATCGATTTAGATACCGATACTAAGTATGTGATATACTGAGCACGTGATATATAATGCCTGGTTAGTTTGGGTACACTCTTATATGATTTTATTACATTGATAAGATTTTGACAGTCTTTTTTGATATTTTTATTTGATGCTTTATATGATTTCTGTACTAATTGGTGTTACGGATATGGTGATTGATTTATAAATTTGACACTCATACTAGTCTACTACATTGCTGGCCTCCCCACCATATTGCATTATTATTTATAGATTCTACAACTACTACATGTAAATTTTATAATTTCTACACTAATTTAATGATTATATGAATATAACTGCTATGATTTGACTATTGACAAGCATGTTTCTCTTTTACCGTGCTTTGAATTTAGTTATACGTTTTGGTGACCTGTTGGGCTTTTTAGCTTATTATATGTGATTAAATGATTTTAGGTTAGGGAAGAGGATCAGGAGTGTGAGGCTGGTCAGGATTTCTTCAAGTTTTGTTTCTTTTTATTTTAGTTATTCTTTTATACTCAGGACATGATAGATATGTGATGATTATATAGATCCTGAGTATTGTATATGATTTTTAGGATTGAATATAGATATATATATTGATATTTTGAATTATAGAATATATTTTTATTATTTATTACTGATATATGATATTAGATAGCTCTGGTTATTATTTATTAAAAGATAAAAGAATAATTCTTCCATAGATTCTGGGGCAACACAATCTATATCTCAAAAAATTCAATCCAATACTCCTAGGAAAAACATATAGATAATAGACACAATTTCATTAGATATCATGTAACGAAAGGAGATATAGAACTACATCATATAGCTACTGAAAATTAATTGACAGACATCTTTACAAAACCCCTTGCCTATGACACCTTTAGCACCTTGAGGACCAGACTAGGTGTTATAGACATTTATGCTTGATTCAGGATGAATACGAAATTAAAAACTTAAATATTTTTATGAGTTTCTATGTAATTTTTTTTGTGATTGTTCTTGTTTGTTATTTATGTTTGTGACTTGTTTATGTGAAATTTTTTATGAGTTTCTCTGATCATCACACATAAATTAAAAAATTGTTCACACGGTACTATACGATCCTATATCGTACCATATGATATTCATAAAATATTGCATCACTGATCATAGCACATCTAACAGGTCTGATTAATCAAATATTGATGATCGTACTGTACGAACATACCATTTGTACTTTACGATACACATGGCACTAGTCATTGGATGAATTTAATTCGACTGGTATGATACTTCATATCATATCATATTATACGAACACCTATTTGTCTTGTATGATATGACCAATCAAAGATTGTTAAGGCTGACACGTCGAGATGACCATTTTAACAATAATCGTCAAGTATAATTTTAATCATACTATACGATAAGACCAACTTTTTGACTGATCGGAATAGACAGATTAAATTCTAATGATCATACTATATGATAGTACATCATACCATATGATTTGCACGATTTATATTTAAAGAGGGGAATCACAAGTATTCTCTTCACACCATTCTTTCCTCACAATCTTTCTCTCTTTCTATACAAGTTTCTACTTTTAATAATGATCGGTGGAAAGCGTTCATGGGCTCTGGTAGGGAGCTCTTACAGATGTCCAATTGATCCTAATTTTCTTGAAGTAGCTGATGAAGAGGTATATCATTACTATAAGGCTGTTGGGATCATGCCTTATAACATCATAAATCAAGTAGTTATGAACTTCCAAGTCCTCGATCTATTTTCTCACAATACCCTTTAATTCATTCTTACTTTGGCATTTCCATTCAACTGTGAGCTCCTTTATGAATTCTTCACTAGCCTTTGAATCAACAATGAGGGCACTACCCTTCAAATGTATAAAAATAGGAGGCTCGTAGAAATCACATATTAAGATTTCAATCAAATTCTACACCCTTCTACCACCAGTGAAAATGTGCACTCTTCAGCCTTTTTTTTCTAACTATAATAGGATTCCCATCAACACCACCCTTAGGGAGTCTTTAGTAAATATCCATATTCCTCATGTTAACACCTTAGTCCAAGAAGCCCAGATCATTCAACATATCCTTAAAAATTCAGTCATTCCAAAAGATGGCAATAAGATAAACATCGCACTTCTTCTATTCCTCACTACCTACTTATCATGGAGGAGATTGATTTCAATGCAATTGATCTGATTATTCGATACATTATAAACCTTAGCTGTATTAGATATCCAAGAAAAAAGCAAAAGCTAAATCTTGCATTAGGTTATGTCATTGCTTATGTTATGGAATCAAAATGGAATCTTCAATTTCATGTACCACCTGACCAACTTTTAACCTTCTATTAAAATAAGCTCCTTCCACATCCTCCATAGTGCTTGTGGCTAGAATGTTCATTATATGGATCCTGAGCTAGAGGAGACAGAGGGAGGTCCAACACCAATTCCAGTACTAACACCAGTACACCAGCCTTCTTAGTATGAGACACTAATTCAGAGATTTGACTATATGGAGACTTGCTTCAATACTTACATCACAGAGCAACTTCAGTAACATGAGACTGATATGGCATGGTTTGGAGAGCAATTTGCACTCCTTCATTGATACTTTTAGCCACCTCCACCACCACCACCTGATCAAGGACCATTGTATTTTTAGCATGTGTTGTTTATTTTAGTTTATTTTTATGTTTTCTTCTCATTATCCTGTTTGCTTTGTTTTTCTTATTATGCTTAGTTGTTCCTCCTTTTGGTGATGTTAAAAGGGGGAGTAGAATATTGTTGGCAGGTTGTATTTCTTCTTTGCCATAAATAGTCTAGTTTTTATTTATGTCTTATTCATGATTATGTGTTGTTCTTTTGGTCATGATTATGTGTTGTTCAATTTCTTCTCGTTAATTCCTTTAAAACAAAAATAGAAAAAAAAAGCTCCCTATTTTAAAAAACTCAACTAGTAAGGGGGATTTTAGGACATAACTAAATTAATTTGGAATCGTAACCAACAATGTTTGTCATTATCAAAAAGAGAGAGATTGTTACAAATCTAAATGTAGGTCTTGTGATTTTTATGATAACAAGCAATATTGGATTGTCTACTATGTTATTTCATGTTATTATTAATATTGGATATTTATTCTTGTACAGTAATATTTCAGGTCTATCGTACATCATGCAAAGTGATCAACTCAAGACTGGGTAGAATATGTTTAAGTTTCTTTAAGTCTTTTTTTTACCTTTATTTAATTCTATATCTCTTAATTCAAAGTCTTATATTCAGCGGATTCTAAACTTGGTGATCGCGCACACACATACAGGAGAGTGAGAAAGTGAGAAAATTAGAAGTGTAATTTTTTTTCTGAACTAATTGTACTGTATGATCTATATCATACTATACAATCAGCTATTCAAAAAATCATTATAATGACTAATTATAATAATTAAATTTTTTACTAATCATACTGAATGATCAATATCGTATTGGACAATTAGTAGAAATTAAGATCTCAACCGTAAATCATATTTTAGGCAATATTTTGAAATTCAAAATTTATTCTAATCATTCGTATGATGCTCATCATACTGTATTATATCATCAAATCTTGCCTAATCTAATCATATAATTAGAGGATCAAATTTGGATTAATTGATTCGGTCAAATTATACTATATGATTGGACCAATCATACTGTATGACCCGATCTTTGCAATGGGACAATAATTATTCGCCACAAATCTTATGGGATAATAATCCAATTAGATTGAACTAATCATTTTGGATGATGGCTATATCGTACTGGATGATCAGCTCAAATACTTGAAATGATCACACAGCGCCTTATTCTTCATATAACACTAACAAAGCTAGTTGAACTAATCATACTATACGATCTTGGATTATACTATACAATCATTATCGACAGAATTTAATTATTAAGGCTTTTTGTGAAGCCTTATATTTAAGCTCTCTTAATATACTTATTTAAGTCTTTGGCTATTTGGTTTTCTAGAGAGAGCTTTGAGAAGAGATCTTGGAGAGCCTTGGGAAGGAGAAAGGAGAGTTTATGTGTGAGGGGGAACGAGTGTGAGGGGTTTTCACATGGTTGCTTCGAGCAAGCTTCTGCCTTATTTCCTTCGAGTGTCTTGCTTGGTTTCTTGGATAGCTCTGGGAAGAAGAACTTAAGCCCAAAGACCATCGAAGTTATCTGCCTTCATTAGGAGGGTGAAAAAGGATTGCTAGGTTCTCTGCCTTCACTAGGAGGGTGAAAGGATTGTTGGGTTCTCTACCTTCACCAGGAGGGTGAAAAGGAGGTCAAGGTTTTTTGCCGCACTAAATTGGTAAAAATATTATAAGGGCTTCTCTGCTTAGTTGTGGGGGCTAAAGGAGAGACTAATGTTTTAGTGAAATACTAAGAGAGGAGGACTCCTGGTAGTGAACGTAGGTTATTGTTTGACCGATCTACTATAAAATTCTAATGTGTTCATTCTAAGTTTTACATCCTGTAATTTTTTTTACTGCGCTTAAATTTACCTAAAAATTGCATGTTTGAAGATATTTTGATTTGAGTAACTCTTCATCACCATAGTTATAAGTTTCATTTCATTATTTTTCATCCGTATTAGGTGATAACATTATTTATTTTAATTTATTAAAAAAGTCTCCAAAAATTATTTTGTGTTTAAAGAAATTCTTTAAAATTGGTGTGCCTAGGGATAATTTTACGAGGCTTAACATCCTACATCGAACTTTCATGATTAATACTTTAAGCATTCCAAATCTAGAAAAATATTTTTCTTAAAAAAAATTAAGCACAATCTAAGCATCAGTTTTACAGGTTGTTATTCCTTCAATCCATTTTGATATATAGTCAACAGAAATAAGAATACACTGGCATCCATGGGATTACACAAATGGTCCCATAAAATATAATTCCCAAACATCAAATAACTCAACTTCTAACATAGAACTTAAAGACATTTCATTCGTTTTAGAAATATTATCTACTCTTTGACATTGATTACACTTCCTAACATAGTCATGAATATCTTTAAATAATGGAGGTCAATAAAATCCTAATAGGAGAATCTTAGAAGCAGTTCTAAATAGTTCTAAATCTTAAAAAATACCCTCCATATTGAGAGTAATGACATTCCCTAATTATAGGTTCTACCACTTCCTCCAGGATACATCTCCTAATGATTTAGTCATTATAAACTTTAAAAAAATATGGTTTATCACATAAAAAATATTTGGAATCATGCAAAAATTTTCTTTTCTAAGTAGAGCATAAATCAAATAGAAGCACACCACTAATAATAAAAATGATAATTTGAGCATACCACAGTAATCTACTCAGATGTAAAGAAAGAGTTAGTAGGAAAAACTCATTAATTTAAGTTCATTAGATGCATGTTCTTCAATTATAAGTCTTGAAAGGTGATTAACAATTTACTTTTAGTTCCCTTTTTATCTAAAATTTCTACATCATAATTTTTTAACAAAAGAATCCACCCCACCAATCTTGGTTTGGTTCTTTTTTTGTCAAAAGGTATTTAATTTTAGATTAATCTGTGTATATATTTATTTTGATGCTAATCAAATAAGACTAAATTTTATCAAAATTAAAAATAATGGCTAGTAGTTCTTTTTCAGTGGTGGAGTAGTTACATTGTGCAGCATTCAAAGTTTTACTAGCATAAAAAATTATATAAAATTTCTTATTTTACTTTTGGCCAAGAAAACACCTATAGTAAAATCACTTACATCACACATGACTATAAATGCTAGAAACCAATCAAGAGCAATAATAATAGATGTAGTAACCAAATATAGTTTAAAAGTTTTAAAAGCTTTTAAATATGCAATATCAAAAATAAAAGGAACATCTTTTCCAAATAATTGACATAATAGTTCTAAAATTTGAGAATAATCCTTTATAAATCTTGAATAGCATCCTACATTCCCTTGAAAGCTCCAAAAGGCATTCTCCTAAAGGCAAATGTTACATAAGAACTGGTGAAGGTAGTTTTATCCTAGTCTTCAGCTGTTATAGGAATCTGGTGATACCCTGATTATCCATATAAAAAAATAATAGAAAGAGTGTTATGTCAACCTATCTAACATCTTTTCAAGGAAAGGCAAATAAAAAAAATCTTTTCTAGTGGCTTTGTTCAGCTTCCTATAATCTATACAAATTCTCCAACCAGTGACTGTCCTAGCGGGCATCAATTCATTATGCTCATTGGTCATTATAGCAAAATCACCCTTTTTTGGAACATAATGAATAGGACACCCCCAATCACTATCTAAAATAGGATAAATAATTCTTGCATCTAACCATTTAAGTATCTCCTTTTTGACAACCTCTTTCATAGATGAGTTTAGTCTTCTTTGAGGATCAATTTTTAGTATAGAATAGCCTCCATTAAAGTCCTATGCATACAGAGCATGGGGAAAATTCCTTTAATATTAGCTATAGTCCATCCAAAAGCTTTCTTATATTATCCTAAAGCCCTAATTAACTTTCCTTTCTATTCTTTTTCCAAGCTTACAAAAATTATTGTAGGCAAAGTTAAATCTCTTCCTAAAAAGGTATACTTTAGATGGCTAGGTAGAACCTTAAGCTCTAAAATAAGGGCTTCCTCTACAGATGGTCTTAAAGATATATGATGAGTGTAAATAATGTTATATTTTATATGTTAAATTACCAGTGAAATCATTTTGTTTTAGTTGTATTTGTGTAGGAAAATGTAAGAAATGTACAAAAACTTTATATATGGTACAAAGCCATGGTGTCAGACACTACACTACCGCGGTGCCATTATTTACTCCTCTGGAGCACCCAATATGGACATGGAGGCACCTAGTCTCTATTTAATAGTGCCTCAATGTCAGAGGAGTTAATGCTGAAAAGGCCAGTCTCTATCTACATAGCACTGCAGAGCTAATTTTCAACGTTGCCAAGCTAAGGGGAGTGTCACATGGACACCGTAGTGCTCAACTATTAGTAGCATCGCATCGCTACACTTATAATGATTTAGGAAAGGCTCTTCTAGCGAAGTGATGCATCTATTCACTATATAGTGAGTCCACGTCAGGAAGCACTGTAGTGGAGGAAATCCTTCAGCGGCGGCATTAGTTTATTTTATGGGCACCACATTGCAACTGTCTCGAGTGCAGCAGAGCCAGAATCTATTTTTAGTATTTTCCTATATATAGTCTATTTGTAATGTTAATAAGATATTTTTTTCACTTACTTAGTTTTTATCTTCATGGTGCTTCTCTGCTATTTCCTTAGGAGTGATAACTAAGGGAATTCACAGAGCACTAGATCTACTTTGTATGAGTGTTTGGTCAATATTTATGGAAGCAATTCTATAAGTTCAAGGAGGAGTTTAGAAGTGATCATTGAACCCATCCAGAGATATCTTTTCTCATGTTCTTTCTTTCTTTTGTGTAATTAATGTAAATGAGTTTTCTTCACTTATTCTTCATGTTTGCCTAAGTTCTTTAGTTTTGGATTGATGTGTAAATGGAATGTAGAGTACTAATAAATTCTTTTCATCAATAATTTAATGATATTTTCAATATACCAGGTCTTCATTTAAAGCATATAGTGGCCATATGTGTAGTTAATATCATGTATAATATGGAGCCAAGGAATAGGAAAGCAGGCACAACCAGGTATATAAGATTGGCATGATGCAAGCATAGACGTAGTGCTTAATATATACCAAATTTATAGATATGAATTGTAATGAGGGGATTTTAAGTACATGCTTTACTTACTCTTCTAAGATTTTTATATGGTGACAGACTATGAGAGTTTAAACTGGTATTAAGGTTGGAAAAGTTTAATTTGTCCTTTATCGCTTCATGCTTGACTGAGTGGTCAGTGATGCATATGATTTGAATAGCATCAATATAAAGTAGAATCATTAGGAAACATATTATATTTATATTCCATTAATCCAAAATATTTTATCCAAATAGTATTTCATTTAAATTTTTTATTGATTTTAAATTAAGTGATTGACTTTCCACCAAAAGTTATTTTTATTAAGTAGGATAATTATTCTAATTGTAGTAGATAATACTAGTATTTGCAAGTAAACATTCTTCCTCGTGGGATCGATACTCTACTCTCTTACTATATTACTTGATTTGGCACATATTCATGCATAGATTAAGTGGGTTTTTAATAATTTTTATATCAAAGAAAATCTAAGCATTGCTTAGGGATTGATAGAGCCCTAATTTATTTTCATAATTCTTTAGGTTACTCCACCACCCCATCAAGTTTTTCGTGTCATTGTCAGGGAAGATTTTATTTTATTTATAATTTTACTTTATTGTTAAATCAATTTCATAATGAATCCTACTATATTCTTTTAATCTTTTATTTTATTTACTGACTATGCAATTATTTGCATGCTTAAAAGCCATAAAAGGAACCACTGCTTGATTTTAATTCAAAAATTGAGAGAACCCTTTCTAAAATTAGAACCACCAAAAAGATTTTAAAAATGATTGACCTTGTTTAAGAGTTAGATCAGTCAAGACCTCTTAAAGATTTTGTTAACCCTAACGTAGAAAAATTCATCAGAGCATAAATACACCTGCCATCCAAACTAATAATTTTGAATTAAAATCTTCAATCATTCAATTAGTATAAAATTATCGGTTTAGGGGAACTCCCACTGAAGATCCTGACTTACATTTAGCAAATTTCTTAGAAACTTATGTCATATTTAAGTACAATAGTGTTAGTGATGATGCCATTAGACTTAGATTGTTCCCATTTTCTCTAAGAGATAAGGCCAAAATGTGGTTAAATTCTTTACCCTCAGGCTCTATTACCATATGGAATGAGTTGGCCCATAAATTTGTAGGAATGCATTTCCCACCTTTTAAGACTGTAAAACTTATAAATGATATTACTTCTTTTACTCAGTTAGAAGTGGAATCTATTTATTAGAGTTAGAAGAGATTCAAGGAGATGCTTAGAAAGTGCCCTTACCATGCCTTACCTGATTGGTTAATAATTTAAACTTTTTACAATGGATTGTTAGGATCCCTTAGAGCCATAATTAATGATGTAGCTAGAGGTTCTTTGATGTGAAAGCCTTTTGAGGATGCTTATAAATTAATTGTGGAAATGGCAACAAATAATTTTCAGTGTCCTACGAATAAGGTGAATCCTAAGAGAGTGGAAGGAGTCTATGTAAATATTCTCTATCCATTTTAACTATACAAGTTGTAACAATATCAAAAACATTGAGCACATTAGGCTTAATTTTTGATTCATCTTTACATTTGAAAGATAAAAGCTTAATAAAAGAGAATGATATCGAAGGGATTAAAAATATAAATTTGATTGGAAGATAAAATAATCCATATTTAAATATATATAATTTGGGTTGGAGGAATCACTCCAATTTTAGTTAGTCAAATAATAAAGGTCAAAATAAATGGAATTCTAGTCAAAATAATAAAGAGCAAATTGGAATAATCAAAATCAAGTTAATAATAATTCAAGGCCAGCTTATCCTATTGGATTTAATTAAGGCAATAAGTATAGAACTAGAAACAAACCACTAAAAGATGTGGTCATGTAATTGGGAACTCAATTACAAAACTAAGCTGCTTCAATTAAAAACCTAGAAACTCAATTAAGTCAGCTTATAATTTTTGTCAGTAGTAGGCCTATAGGATCTTTACCTACTAATACTAAAGTTAATCTTAAAGAGAAGGAAAGATATACCAATGGGACCAAATTGAAAAGTAGCAATCATTCACCTTAGCCAAATGGAAAACCTGGGCAAGCTTGGCTAATAATTTATAAACTTAGCGCTGCTTAGGAGGTAACCCAACCTTAGGTCTAATCAGTTATCCAGTCTGGCTGAAGATTATAAACTTAGTGCTTTTAGATAGGCAACCCTACCCTCTAGCTTTTACTTAATCTTCTTTAAAAAAACTTTGAGAGATAAGAAGGGAGCACCGTGGCTCCATATCTTCTAATGTCGTAGCACCCGGACGGGCCATAATGATTGAAATTTCAAAATTTTCAAATTTCTCTCTTATTAAAATCTATAAAACCTATTAGGAGGTAGTTCACTTCTCATTCCATACTTACCCCTTAGTGAGAACCTAACTTTCTTCTTGTAGAAATTCAATTCTAAGTGATGGGAAGGATCAAGCATAAACCCTCTTCTTCAAAGAACCAAAATAAAGGTCATACTAAGAATGCGGATTCATTTTCAGTTCTCCACATGCAAAGTTCTATTATTATTTCTAAGTTGAACGAATTTAAAGAGGAGTTGTAGGAAGATAAGAAGAAATATTTAGCAGAAGTGAGAAAGATGCTTTATAGTAGAGTTTTCTTATATGATTTCTTTCATGGGCAAGATGTCATGTTATTTGTTATAGGGTGACGTATTACCATGGAAAAATAAAAATAGGATGGAATGGCCCGTATACTATAATTAAAATTTTTATTAATGGTGCCATCTGGATACTGGATAAGAAAATTTTGTAGACCATAAAAGTCAATGGATATAAATTGAAACCATGTGATTTAGAGAAGAGAAGAATTCTTAAGGATGTTTATATGTATTTTGTTCTACTTTATTATTTTGTAGAAGAGAAGGAAGTGATGCGAGAAATTGATTTATATGTTATACTTAATTGGAAAATTTGGCTTTGAGCGCCTTTATTGAACTTTGGGTGCCTTATGCACTGGTTATCTTGTATCTATGTCATGTTTAATATTATGTTATATATTATTTTGTGTTCAACATATATTTTATGAGCCTTTCATCATTCTTATGAAAGCATATGTTTGTAGTGTTTGTTTATGTCTTAATTTAAATATTAACAAATTCCCTTCATGCTTAAATTATTATTGACCTCCAATTACTTTTATATTATGATTATTTAATTAACCCTAATAATAATTTCGTTATGATGTGCAGAAGTTTATCAAAATAAAATAATAACTACAATCACATGATCATCAACAAAAAAGTATAACGCAAAAGATAATCAGAGAGAGCACACCAGATTTTATAGTGGTTCGATCAACTTGACTTACGTCCACTCCTCGGAGCCTCCCCTCTGGGTATTGTAGTAACACTAAGTGACTCTCCTTCTACTCCCATAGCAAGGTGGAGAAGTCTTAACAAAACTCCTTTCCACCAACCCGGTGAGGCAGAGAACCCAGACTCCTTTTGCTTTCTCCTAAAGCAGGAAGAGAACCTTACCTCCTTTTACTTCCTCCTAAAGCAAGTAGAGAACCTTCATCTTCTTACAGATGATCCTTCCACAGAGACATAAAGGACAAGAGATGACGACCGGAGAAGATGACTCAGATCCTTGCTTGGAGCAACCTTTGTGAACACCTCACAAACTCACCCTCCCAAGATCTTCTCTCTCTCTCCCAAGCTCTCTCTCTCCTTCTCAAAGCTCTCATAGGAAAGGACAGCAGTAAAAGATCTCAACGATAGAAGATAAGAGATCTTAAATACAAATGCTCAAAAATTGTCCTAAATTTCAACTTGCCTCAATGATCATCCAGGACGATCGATAGATCATCCAGGACGATCGATAGATCGTCCTAAACGATCAGTATAAATCAGACCCTTTTGGCCTAGACGATCTGGTTCTTCTGGATAATTAGAAGATAAATTCTATTCATATCGTCCAGGATGATTCTGCGATCGTTCGGGATGATTAGTTCAATTCAAAAATATCGTCCAGAAGGTTATTCGGGTCGTCCAGGTGAACTGGTGCTGGATGATCTCAAAATGACTTGATTGTCTAGGACGATACATATATCATCCTATATGATTAGTTCAAAAAGACCAAAATTGTCTGACACACTGTTCTGGTCATACAGGTAAATCTTGCTGGATGATTTCAAAATGACTTGATCATCTAGGATGATATTTATATCATCTCGTACGATTAGTTCAAAATTGGGAATATCGTCTGACAGACTGTTCAGGTCATCCAGGTGAAATGCACTGGACGGTCAGGTTTTCTAATTGATCATCCAAGATGATCTTACGATCGTCTATGATGATATGATCGAATCACTCAAACCTTAATTACTTTTCTTAATCTCCCAACTAATTTAGGCATAATTATAATGCATCATCCAGGACGATACACATATTGTCTAGGACGATCAGATCAAAATGCTAAAAATAAAAACTTGTCTAACTTGGTCTAGCAGCTAGACATTTCTGATTTGAGCATATCATCCTAGATGATGGGTGTATCATCTAGGATGATCTGCTTAATCAGACTGACTTAACATGGTTAATCTAATTAGGGTTTTTATTTTCAATGGATCGTCTAGGATAATTTGAACAAAATCTGAATAGAAACTCTAACTCACTAAAACTCTCCCCCTTGAGTGTGTGTGTGCAAGGTTACTTAGCTTTGGGATCTATTATATTATACTTGACTCAAGAAAGATGAAAAAAATACATTAAACCTGAAAACTCAAACGGATTGACTTGATCTTGAGCTGGCTTGGATTGCAATTAATTTTATGAACCTGAAAAATTAGGCACTCAAATAGAACCCAAAATATTTGCTATCATCAAAATCATGATCCTTGAATCTAGATTCGTAACAATGATGGCAAACATTTGTTAGTAATTTCAAATTCAATATATAAACAACGAAGCCATAAAAATCAAGGAGTTCAATTTCTATTAGCCAGGTGAATAATATAAGAACACTGAACATTAATAAAATACTGAACATTGATAATTTAACTAGTACACTAACTACTACAAAATACTAGAGCACAAACTACAAACTACTCCCCCTTTTGACATCTCAAAAAGAGGAAAACACCACAAAAACACATGAAAAAAATAAAAAAACCAACACAAGAAAAAATAGCAAAAGCAAACAAACTAGTACAAATGGGGATCCTGATCAGACGGAGGTTGAGGTGGCTAAAACAGACTATGGATGAAGGCAAACTATTCGCCAAACCAGGCCATGTCCCGGTCATGTTGTTGCTGCTGCTGGACTACGTAGGTATTGAATCGGTGGATGTCCTCAGCATGCTGCTACTCCTGGGCTACCACATAGGAGTCAAAGCATGCGTCCCACTGGTCAAACCTATGCACCAGGTGATCTATTGATAATTATATATATAGAGGAGCAGGTGCAGCAGGTACAGTAGGTTTAGGAGCAGCTTCTTCCTCTTCTCCCTCAACATCCATGCTAGGCTCCGGATGAAGTCTAGTACTGTGAAGAATATGGAAGGAGTTGTTGGAGTAGAAGGAAGGTTGGACATTGGTAGGAACTGGATATTGTAGATTGTACTTAGTTTCCAGAGCATAGGTAATGATGTGGCCTAAGGCTAGATTTGGGCGTCTCCTGTAGCCCGGATCCCTAATACTAGTGAGGTGTTCGATGCAGTGAAAAAGGAGATCGGTAGCATTGAAATCATAGCAGGCCATGATGTAGAAGGTAATCATGGAGAGAAGAGGTGTAATGTAGATGCAGTCTCCAGCCTTTGGAATGATAGAGGAGCGAAGGACATGCTGGATTATCCGAGCATCCTTGAGTAAGGAAGAGCAGACATTTCATGGTAGGGGATGTTGGTATTCCTAAGAAAGTGATTGGTGACACTCCAGTCCAATTCAGGGCCAGAGGATAAAATATAGAGCTTATCGTTAGTAATAGAGAGTTGGAGAATATCATGAAAGTCTTGGGTGGTTAGTTCGACAGGGCGGTGATTAACAAAAAAGCAGAGGGCGGAGTAAGAGGAATCGATGCGAAGATTCACAAAGAAAATACAAAGAAGCTTAGTACTAAATGGAAAAGCTAGTGTCCGAATGAAAGTGAGGTAGCTATGAGTGAAAAGATCAAGTACTGATATGTGAGATTGCGAGGGTTGATGATTTTTGATTGGGTGATCCCTACATCAAGGTAGCACTGGAAGGTAGCCTGATTGGCTGCATCAAGAAAGCAGGGATCGACATTTCCCCAAGAAGAATTAGCACCCTGGTGCTTATAACATTTTCCACCAGCCATGAGAAGATGATTTGAGTAAGGAGTGAAGGAGGAGTGGTGCAAAAATGGTGGAAATTGGTTGTTTGAATAGAATTCGGCCAGATCATCCAAGATGATCGCAGGATCATCCAGGATGATAGGAGCAATAATGGCATTCAAAACATTTGGTCAAAAAGGCGATCAGATCGTCCAGGATGATTAGACATAGGCGATCATCCCGAGGAGTCAAGCTGGACGACCATTGACGAAAAGTATCATCCAGGACGATTAGGTGGATTGTCTAGGATGATATACAATAAATGAATCAGACGGGCTGAATTTGAATCATCCCACTGCTGCCACATGGATCGTTCAGGATGATGAGGGGGATCATCCAAGATGATCACCAATAATTGGTTCAAATCAGCCATTGGATCAAGAAGGGGATGATTTTATCATATCATCCAGGATGATGTAGGGATCATCCAGGATGATGTGACCAAAAATTGAAAAATGATGAAGGATGGAGAGAAATGATCAGGGATCCCAAAATACAAAAAAATAAAATCAAATCAAAACAAAGATGAAGAGAAAGAAAATAGAATAGAAGAAAACAACAACAAAAATATTTTTTTAATCGATCAGCTCTAGTAAATCAGAATTTTTTCTTGATTTTCAATTCAAAAGCTAATAAGAAGAAAATTGATGATGTTGAAATTCAAAAAAGTTGAAAAATTGATTTTTGTAACTCCTATCTCGGACACCTTACTAGTTCAAATTTCTTTCAAACAAAACTCTAGTTCAGAAGAAAAGAAATTAGATTTGAAAAGAGATCCTTTCAAGCCTCGTTCCAGGAAAATATCTAATAAAATAGTATTACAAAGTAAGGAATCAGAAATCATGATTTTCAATCTCAAGGTTTTGAAAATATTAAGTGGCGCATGGATTTTTCTAAGACATTTAAAGATCTGAAAGGAAAGAAAGCTTATTTCTTTGTGGGCTCGTTTTATGCCTCTTTTTCAATTTGTTTGGCACACTTTGTGCTTCTTTTAATTTTTGATACACTTTATGTATCTTTCTAATTTTTGGCTTCATTGCACATCTTTTCATTTTTAGCCTATTTTGTGCCTCTTTTTTTATTTCTTTTTGCAAGCTTGCTTCCTTTCATAATCGTTAAAAAATGTCAGTTATGAAATTACCCTTCAGACATAATAGAAGAAAAAACTCACTCTCTACAATAAGGAGGAGTAATTCACAGAATAAAACCATCTGACATATGGTAAGTGCAATCACATGATTAAGAAAAATATAACAATTATTCAAAGCTTTGAAAATACTATTTATATGAGGGAGATTATTGTAGGAAGATGAAATAGATCTCTATTTAAAAAATCAACTTTTTAATTTTGAAGAAGATTTTTATCCAAAAGAAATAATACACCATTAAAGGAGTTAGAGAAAGAGAAATAATCATCAGTATTTCTTCCCTTTAACAGATTCAGAGGAGTTAATCACCGCTTACAAGCTTCCAAACAAAAACAAGGCAAAACTCTCAGTCAAAAATCCAGTTTATCAGTAGTAGTGAGCAGTGATCTGATTTTGAAAAGAATAAATAATAAATAAATAAAAAGAAGAAAAATAAAAAATAAAAATTAACAAATAAAAATAAAAAAGAAATAACCAAATCTGATAAACAAATCAAACAAATGGAAATCAGCAGAAAGAAAAAAATTCTAAAATGAAATAGACAATCAAATTAAATAAAAAACTAAACAAAAAATGAAAAATAGAAAATTCAAAAATCAGCAATCATCAGATTCATGCATTTATGTCAATCACACCTAATCTGGTTCTTAAAATATTGAATGAGTCAAAGGGCAGTGGTTTAGTAAAGATGTCAGCCAGTTGATTTTCAGTTGCTATATGGTATTGCTCAATGTCCCATTTTATAACATGGTCCCTAATAAAGTAATATCTTATGTCAATGTGTATGGTTCTTAAATATTGGATAGGATTCTTAGAGATGCAGATGGCACTAGTGTTATCACATAGAATTGAAATTGTACAAACAGGTAATTCTAAATCCAAAACATATTGCTTCAACCAAAGGACTTGGGCCACACAACTTCCTATGGTGATATACTCAGCTTCAACAGTGAAAAGTGTTACAGAGTTTTATTTTTTACTGGACCAGGAGACTAAAGACTGTCTTATGAATTGGCAAGTTCCTGAAGTGCTCTTTCTATCCACCCTACATCCTGCAAAATCAGAATCAGAATATCCAATAATCTCAAAAGAAGTGTTGTACCTAGAATACCAGATTCCTAAGTTTGGAGTTCCAAAGAGATATCTAAGGATTCTCTTAACTGCAGTCAGGTGGGATTCCTTAGGATCAGCTTGAAACCTAGCACAAAAATAAACACTAAATATGATATCAGGTCAGCTAGCAGTCAAGTAAAGTAATGATCCAATTATTCCTCTAAACTTTTTCTGATCAACAGATTTTCCATTTGAATCCTTGTATAACTGGACAGTAGAACTCATGGGAGTGTTTATTGGCTTTGCTTTATCCATTTCATATTTCTTTAAGATGTCCTTAATATACTTTGATTGATTGATAAAAGTTCCATCATCCATTTGTCTAACACTAAATTCTAAAAAGTAGGACAATTTTCCTATCATACTCATCTCAAATTCCTTACTCATTATTTTAGAAAAATCATCACATAAGTTTTTATCAGAAGATCCAAAAAGTATATCATCAATATAGATCTGGACAATGAGTAAAACATCCTCTACTTTTCTTAAAAAAAGGGTGATGTTTACGCTCCCCTTAATAAACTCTCTTTCTAATAGGAAGGTGCTAAACCTCTTATACCAAGTTCTGAGGGTCTGTTTTAATCTATATAAGGACTTTTTTAATTTATAAATATGATTAGGATATTGAAAACTCTCAAAACCTAGGGATTGCTCTACAAAGACATCTTTCTTTATTACCTCATTTAAAAAGGCACTCTTGACATCCATTTAAAAAAGCTTAAATTTATTATAATATATAAAATCTAGTAGCACCCTAATGGCTTCCAATCTAGTTACAGGGGTAAAGGTCTCCTCAAAATCAATCCATTTTATTTGGTTGTACCCTTAGCTACCAATCTTGCCTTATTCCTAACCATCACACTAGAATCATTCATTTTATTCTTAAAGAACCACTTAGTTCCTACTACACTTTGATCCTTAGGGTCAAATTTTCTAAGATCAGTTCTTTAGGATGACTCGAAGAATATCTCCAATCTCTAGGCAAATTATTTTCAGGTTCTACCCTTTCCTCCAGATTTATATTTTCTACTCCTTCGGTAATCTCTCCTACTTCCTCTTCTTCATCAGCTCTAACCTCCTCAGGATCCGATTCATCAAACACAATATGAGTAGTCTCCTCTACTATAAATATCCTCTTGTTAAACACCCTAAAGGATTTTCCCACCCTTGAATATCCTAAGAACACTCCTTCATTAGATTTTGGATCAAATTTTCCTAAGGATGATTTTCCATTGTTAAGAATGAATACCTTACAGCCAAAGACATGGAGGTGGGATAGGTTTCGAGTTCTTCCCTTAATGATCTCATAGGGTGTCTTATTCAGATTGGATCTAACATTCAACCTATTCAACACATAATAGGTTGTGTTCACTACTTCTGCCTAAAAGTATTTTGGAAGTGAATACTCAGCAAGCATGGCTCTAGTGGCTTCCACTAAGGTCCTATTCTTTCGTTCAATTACCCCATTCTGCTGAGGGGTCCTTGGAGCTGAAAAGTAATGGCTAGTCCCTTGCTCCTCACAGAAGATTCTAAATCTCACATTGTCAAACTCCCCACCATGATCACTATGGATGGTCAAGATCTCACAACCTAACTTCTTCTGAATCTAAGTGGAGAAATATTTAAACTCATCAAATGACTCAAATTTATATGACAGAAATCTAATCTAAGTGAATCTCGAGTAATAATCAACAATCACAAATCCATAAACTTTTCCCCCTAAGCTGGCAATGCTAATGGGTTCAAAGAGATCCATGTGAAGGACTTCTAAAGGTTTAGAGGTGTTGATGTCCTTAATGGAGTGGAAAGAGGATTGGACTTGCTTCCCTAGCTGACATGCATCACACAGGTGGTCCTTAGTGAACTTAAGCTTGGGGACACCTCTAACTAAGTCCTTTTAGGTGACTTCTAAGAGTTTTCATGCTGGCATGACATAATCTCTTGTGTCACAACTAAGACTCATCAGCAGTAGTTTTTAAGCAAAATGAAACAGCACATTCAATATTATTTAAATTAAGCATGTAGACGTTGTTGATCCTCTTGCCATGCAAAATAATGTTATTATTTAAGCTTATAATGTATGTGTTTACCAGGAACTTGATGCTAAACTCTTTGTCACAGAGTTGATTGATGCTGAGCAAGTTGTGTTTCAGTCCATCTACAAGTAAAATATTTTCAATCAAAAGGTTCTTGGATTTTTCGATTATACCTGTGCCCACCACTTTCCTGGTGGTGTTGTCTCCAAGAGTGACCTTGCCTCCAGCCCTAGCCTCCAGTGAAATAAATTAATTTACATCTCCAGTCATATGTCTTGAGCATCCACTATCTAGGTACCACATGCTCTCATGAGGTCATGTGTGAGAGCACCCCTACAGAAATATCAAATGTTAGATTTAAGAACTCAAACAAGTTTAGGTTCCTTCTTATGAAAAGAGGAATGCAATACATATAATTTGGGCCTCCACACCTAGTGTGTACTTCGGTGAACAGTGCAGGTGTGAGAGATATATCCTAACATGCCACATGAGAAATATCTAACACTAGAAAAAGGATTAGCTAATCTACAGAGGTGATAGTGCCTCTTCTTAGGTTTGAATGATGCATGTTTTGATGATTTTGAATGTGATCCTTCAAGTGATGGAGGTTTCTAAAATTATAAAAATATAGGAGGCATTTTATTATCTCAAATGCACTAATTTTTACATTTATAAATTCATTTTCCTTTTTGAGACTTGTAATTTCAAATTTCAAATAATGCTCACTACTATATAAATCAGATGCATGAGTTTCTAATTCTTTAAATGTAGCTTCTAATTCAACATGCAATGCTTTCAATGAATCATGCTCAATTATCAATTTAGAATGCTTTTTATTTAGCTCATCGAATTCATTAAGTAGTGACATGTGATTGCTATCAAGTGTAGAATGATCCTTAAGTAACACTTCATGCTCTTTTTGCAGATTCAAGAATTCTAATTTTAGACTAGCATAAGTTTTTTAAAGTTTTCTATATGATGAATGAATTTTCTCAAAAACAACAAACAATTGATCATAGGTCAGTTCAAATACCTCTTCTTGATCAGACTGACCACGATGTTCACTGCCATCAAACACAGGTTTGTAGTCTCCTCTTCAGCTTCAGTCTCAGAGGAGTCGGATGCAGAATCCATCCAGAAAGCCTTTTGAATCCGCTTCTTATCCTTTCTGAACTTAGTTTTCTCCTAACCCTTCTCCTTGCATGGGTGAGCCTTAAGTGTAGGACAATCAGCCTTTATACATCCAAGCTTCCTGCATTTAAAGCAAACTGTATCAGAAGAACCTTTAAAATTTTTGCTACTCTTACCTTTGTTCCACTTCTGATAGTTCTTGTATTTCTTTCTTAGCAAGCTTTTGAATTGCCAAGTGATTAAGGCAACATCATCGCTATCAGACCCGGAAGTATCAGTATCTGTATTGTTGGCCTTCAGCATCACAGTTTTCTCTTTTTTTTTCTCACCTACATCAAGTTGTCTTTGGTTCACTCCTTGCTCGTAAGCAATTAGTGATCCAAGTAAGTTATCAATTAAATAATTATTCAAATCTTTCAATTCAGTGATAGCAGTTATTTTGGCATCATAGGAAGAGGGCAAACATCTTTAGATTTTGTTAATTTTTTCATAGCTGGGGAGTTCTCTTCTTAAGGCATGCAAGGAGGTGACAATTTGTGTGAACCAAGTGTATATTTTAGATATTGACTCACTAGATTTCATGCAAAAGAGTTCATAGTCATAAAATAGAATGCTCAATCTAAACTGTTTAACTTCAGTTGTGCCCTCATAAGTGATACACAATTTATCCCAAATTTTTATGCCAGTTGTACAGGTTGACACACGCATGTAATCTTCAGATTTTAAAGCACGAAAAAAATAGTTCAAGCATTTTGCATTCAGTTGTGCTAAATCTCTATCATCAAAAGTCCATTCGGCAAAAGGAAGTTCAGTTTTAATACCATTGACAAGTCTAAAAGGTGCTTCATAACTATCCTTAACAAGCATCCACACGCGATAATCAATAGATTGTAAAAATATAGACATGCAAGTTTTCTAAAAATCAAAAGGTATGTTATCAAATAAGGGTAGACGAGTAATGAAATAACCTTCAGCAGTTTTTCTATTACCAAAGTTAGCCATGGATCAAATTCAAAAGTTTTTCAAAACTAGATTTTATGAATCCTGCTCTGATACCACTTAAAAGTTCATTAGGGATGTTAACCCTTATGAACTAGCCCGAGGCCAACCAAGAGGGGGGGGGGGGGTGAATTGGTATTTTTAAAAATTTATGAGCAAAAATAATTTTAAAAACTCTCTTTAACTATTTTAAAAATAATTACAATTTCATGATGATGTGCGGAAGTTTATCAAAATAAAATAATAACTACAATCACGCGATCATCAACAGAAAAGTAAAGCATAAAAGATAATTAGAAAGAACACACCAGATTTTATAGTGGTTCGGTTAACTTGACCTACGTCCACTCCCCGAAACCTCCCCTCCGGGTATTGCACTAACACTAAGTGACTCTCCTTCTGCTTCCACAACAAGGCGGAGAAGCCTTTACAAAACTTCTTTCCACCAACCCAATGAGGCAGAGAACCCAGACTCCTTTCGCTTCCTTCTGAAGTAGGCAGAGAACCTTACCTCCTTTTTCTTCCTCCTGAAGCAGGCAGAGAACCTTGATCTTCTTACAAATGATCCTTCCATGGAGACACCAAGGACAAGAGATGACGACCGAAGAAGACGACTCAGATCCTTACTTGGAGAAACCTTTGTGAACACCTCACAAACTCCCCCTCACAAGATCCTCTCTCTCCCAATCTCTCTCTCTCTCTCTCCCCTTCTCAAAGCTCTCATAGGAAAGGATAGCGACAATAGATCTCAACGATAGAAGATAAGAGATCTTAAATACAAAGGCTTAAAAATTGCCCTAATTTTAACTTGCTGTCAAAGATTGTCCAAGACGATCGATCATCCTGTACGATCAATGTAAATAATACCTTTTTGGCCTAGACGATCTGGTTCTTCTGGATGATTAGAAGACAAATTATGTTCATATCGTCTGGGATGATTCTGTGATCGTCCGGGATGATTAATTCAATTCAGGAATATCGTCTAGAAGGATGTTCGGGTCATCTAGGTGAACTGGTTCTGGATGATCTCAAATGACTTGATCATCTAGGATGATACATATATCATCCTGTACGATTAGTTCAAAAAGACCAAAATATCTAACACACTATTCGGGTCGTACAGGTAAATTATGCTGGACGATTTCAAAATGACTTGATCGTTTAGGATGATATTTATATCATTCCATATGATTAGTTCAAAATCAGGAATATCGTCTAGTATACTATTCGAGTCGTCTAGGTGAAATGCATTAGACGGTCAGGTTTTTTAATTGATCATCCTGGATGATCTTACGATCGTCTAGGACGATATGATCGAATCTCTCAAACCTTAATTACTTTTCTTAATCACCTAACTAATTTAGGTATGATTATAATGCATCATCTAGGACGATATACGTATCATCCAGGACGATCAGATGAAAAAGCTAAAAATAAAAACTTGCCTAACTTGATCTAGCGGTTGAAAATTTTTGATTTGAGCATATCATCCTGTACGATGGGTGTATCATCCAAGACAATCTACTTAATCATACCAACTTAACATGGTCTCCCTAATTAGGATTTCTATTTTTAATGGATCGTCTCGGACGATTTGAACCAAATTTGAATAGAAACTCTAACTCACTAAAACTCTCCCCCTGAGTGTGTGTGTGCAAGGTTACTTAGCTTGGGGATCTGTTACATTACACTTAACTTAAAAAAGATGAAAAAATACATTGAACCTGAAAACTCAAACGGACTGACTCGATCTTGAGCTGGCTTGGATTACAATTGATCTTGTGAACCTAAAAGATTAGGCACTCAAACAGAACCAGAAATATTTGCTATCATCAAAATCATGATTCTTGAATCCATATTTTCAATAGTATTATATGATCTATTATCTGAAAATAGGCTTAACGGCTATGTAAAAAATTAATTTCTGTGAATTAATCATATTATAAGATCAAGGTTATACTGTATGATTCATTTTTGATCTCAAAACCCTAGCCACTAGATAAATTTAACTAAGATTTTAAAATTGAGTTTTAAACTAATTATACTGTATGATGTTAATCTAGTATATGAATATTTAAAATCTTGTTAAAATTAACCCCCATAATTAATCAATCAAATCATGGTTTAATTAATGAAATTCGATCATACTATACAATGTCGATCATACCAGATGACTGATAGAGATGAAATCTGGTCTTCCTAGAAATCGTACTAAATGAAACCATAATTTTTGAACTAATCGTACTATACGATATTGATTATACCAAATAACTAGCAGAGACGATTTTGGTCATCCCGACGATCATACCAGATGAAGCTAAGATTTTGAATTAATTATATTGTATGATATTCATATCGTACTGGATAATTTACTTAAAAGTAACTAACTGTATTATATGATGAGAACATTATGGGACGAGTGATAAAGATGACTTTCAGTCATCCCAGAAATTGTCCCATACGAATAGAAGAATTAAACAGATCGCACTAGACGATCTATGGATCATACTATATGATGTGTTCATAAAATTTAAACAATTAATTTGAATAACTATTTACATTATACTAGACAGGACTATTTTTGAACTAATCATACTATATGAACTTGGATCGTACTATACAAATAATGATGGCTAACTTAAATTTTTAGGGTTTTTTAATGCATATTATAAAATCTATATTTTAATTCTTTTTACAATAATGTAGAGAGAGGAATGCGACTAAAGAAGGAACTCTGAGAGGGAGCTTTTAAGAAGAAAATCAGGGTTTGTGAGAGGAAGGAGAAGGTGTACTTGAGCATGCGGGAGAAGTAGTGTGAGGGGATCACACGATTGCACCGGGCTAGCTGCACCCTTGCTCCTCCTTTGGCCTTGGTGAGTCTTTTGGGAGCTCTCTAGGGAGAGAGGCTTCTTAGTCCAGTCCTCGAGATTCTCTGCCTTCTCTAGGAGGGAGAAAAAAGAGTTTAGGTTCTATGCCTTCTCTAGGAGGAAGAAAAAGGAGCTGAGGTTCTCTGCCTTCTCGAGGAGGGAGAAAAATGAGTCAAGATCTGCTGCCATCACCGAAAGGGTAACATAGCATCTAGTACTCTGCCACATCAAAGGTTTGGTGAAAGTGAGTTTATAAAGGCTTCTCCGCCTTGCTATGGAAGCAAAATGAGAGTCACTTTTTATTAGTGCAAATTCTTAGAGCGAAGAACTCTGTGGAGTGGATGTAACTCAAGGTTAACCAAACCACTATAAAAATTTTTGATATACTTTTTCATTTTTATATTTTTCTTTTTACATTTAATTTTTTGTTATAACTACTTGGTGAATTTTTGAGATCAATATATGTTGTGCAATTTAGAATTTCATCATCATCACTAAAATCATTATTAATTTGTTAGCTTCTGCATCAGGTAATTAACTTAACTATTTTAAAACTCTGAAAATCTATAAAAATAGAATTCCTACTTAGGATTTATTTTTAAAGTACCAATGTACCCCCCCCCCTCTTGGCCCATCTTGAACTTTCAAGAGTCCTATTAGCATTACTTTATTTTAGAGGTTTCAAACTGTAATAAATAGATGTGAAGAGTGATTTTCTGAACAGAGTTATCAAAGAAGATGTATATGTAGAAAAACCCTTAGGCTTTAAAAATTCCTCATTCCCAAATCATATCTATGAATTTAAGAAAGCTTTATATGGGTTGAAATAAGAACATAGGGTATGGTATGAGAGACTTAGCACCTTTCTCCTAGATAAATATATTGTTAAGGGTAGTGTAGACACCACTTTGTTCCTTAAGAAGGTTGGAGATGATGCACTCATAGTGCATATTTATATTGATGATATATTTTTTGGATCTATAAATAAAAATCTTGGTAATGAGTTTTAAGCTACTATGAGTAAGGAATTTAAAATGAGTATGATAGGAGGGGTTGACTTTTTTCTTAGATTTAGTGTAAAGTAGAGAGAAAATGGTACATTCCTTAGTCAAACTAAGTACATTAAGGAGATCTTAAAAAATTTAAATGAGTATAACTATTCAACTAGATAAGGATGTAGATGGAAAATCAACTGATTAAAAGAACTATAAAGAAATAATGGGATTAGTACTTTAGTTGATTGCTAGTAGACCAGCTATTATATTTAGAATTTATTTATGTGCTAGATTTAAAGGTGATCTAAAAGATTCCCATCTTATTGCCGTGAAAAAATCCTTAGATATTTGATATGCATCCAAAACTTAGGCATTGGGTGTACGAGGCATAGCACCACCTTTAACATTATAGGATATTCAGATTCAAACATTACATGGCATAAAGTAGATTGGAAAAGTACATCTAGTACTTATCAATTTATAAGATAATCTTTAGTTTTCTAGTCTAATAGAAAACAAAAATTTGAAGCCCTATTCACTGCTAAAGTAGAATATATAGCTGTATATAGCTATATTGCCCAAGTCTTATGGCTAAAGCAACAAATTCTTGACCTTGGACTATTAGTAGACACCATCCCTATCATGTGCGATAACACTAGTACAATATATATTTCAAAAAATCTAATCCAAAATTCCCACATAAAGCACATTGACATTAGGCATCATTTTATTAGGGATCATGTAGTAAAGGTAACATTGAATTATACCATATGGATACCAAAAATTAATTGGTAGACATCTTTATCAAACCCCTTAATTATGACACATTCACTTAGGGCTAAACTATGTGTCATTGATATTCATGTTGAGAGAAATTGGGATAGAGGTAAGTTAAGGTTTATTTGTGTGTTTGTTTGTTTATTTATTTTAATTTACGTTATATATTTTATTTTTATCAAAATTATTTATCTCTGTTGTGAATTATGATTGTTTGTATGTTTGTTTTTGCATTTAGAATTTTTTCTTATTATCACACATAAAATCCTAAATTTTTGTTCACTTTGTACTATACGATACAGTCATCGTACTGTACAATCCATGTAGGACTTGATCGTTGTCACCAATTATCATAATATTAACTATTCTGGATGATTTGTTATTGCTGATTGTATTATATAAATTACTCAGCAAACTATATGATACCATTTGGTCAATAGTCATATCAATAACTCCTTAGGATGATGGATTTTACATTGATCATATTGGATGATCCTCAATCATAATGTACAATTTGATATTTGACTTCACCTTCTAGATGAAACATTTTTTAAGGATCTGATCGTACTATATGAACCACTGATCATAATGTATGATCAACCAGAGTTATAAAAGAGAGAGAAAATTATCCATTTGCATCACACTTCGAAGCTCCAAATCCCTTCTCTTCTCCACTTGTATTCCTTCACTAAAGTTTCTATGGCTCCATCAAAGTGCGGTCATGCAGATCTCCATAGAAGGGTGGATGATAGGTTTTAATGTGAGGAGGATGAAGATTCTTATGCCTGTTATAGAAAAGCTTCCATCACTAATTATAAAATCCTTAATAAAGAAAATCTTTCCTACTAGGTACTTGAATTATTTATTACCTCCATATTTCAGTTCATTAATTATATTCACCTTCCGTACCATGCTGAACTTCTTTTAGTATTTTTCTCCAATCTTCACATTATCGGCGATCGCACTGCTTTATAATCTAGCATCTTCCATCGACATATAACCATCACATTAGACAATCTCCATGAATACCTCCACCTTTCAAATGTCAATCCATCACCCCACCTTATTTCAAGTTTTTTAGATTATAATTGGACCCAAGTCAACACTATCATTAGGAATTCCCCTATACCTCAACACCAACCCTTAGTGAGTCCCTTCTTCCTCAACGTACATGTCATTTAACATGTTCTTTAGAACAACATCATACCTAAAGCTGGTGATCGAGTTAATATCTCTCGTTTTCTATCCTTAGTCACCTACTGCTATATGACTAGCATACAATTCAATGCATGTGATATGATCTTTAGGTTTATAGAAAATGTCACATCCATTAGGAATCCGTGAGCCTGAAGAAAGCATAACTTAGCTCTAGGACACATTGTTAGTTATATCCTAGAAAATAAATATAACTTGACCTATCCTGCATAACCTGACCATCTTCCTGCATTCTTCACCGATCAATCCTTCCACATTATCTATAGTGAGTATCGTAGGGCTCCCGTAGGCATATCTGATTCAGAAGATGAAGCAAAAGCAGGGGGAGCACCATCACAACTTGCCCCTCATCTTGAGTATAATTACCAGTAGGATGCCTAGACAGAGATCTTCGCTCAGCTTAAGTTAAAAGTTGATTCACATATAGAGAAGTCCACTCAGCACTTGGAGGCCCTCCAGTAGTAGCACGAGGCCAATTGCGTATGGTTTGGTGAGTGGTATTCCTTGATCCACCATTACTTCTAGTCATCACCACCACACTACCTAGCCAGGAACCCTCTAATGAGTAGCTATGTTATGTGCTTTGTAGTTTGTCTTTATTTTTTGTACTTTGCTTTGAAGCATTACTTTGTGTTGATGCCAGTTCATAGATCTCCTTTTTGGTGATGTCAAAAGTGGGAGTAGAAATTTGTTGGATGTATTATTTTCCCTTTATTATAGTTTATTTTATTTCCATCTTTTGTGTGTTTGAAATATTTTTCTTTCATGTTATTAAAAAAAATAAAAAAATTTTAGGGTTCTCCTTATTTTTTAAAGAGATCACATAATAAGGGGAAGAGCTTAGGAGAAAATTAACCTAATTTGTAATTTCAACCAACAATTTTTTTCATCATTAAAAAGAAAGAGATTGTTACAATCCGGGAGCCTGATCTTATGTTTTGATGATTACAAATTTTATTGGATGATAATCTACTTATTCTTGCATATTATTTTGGATATTTATTTTGTGTACTACTAACCTTTCAGGCAACAACATACACAAAGAAAGACTGAAGATTCAGGCTCAAGACTATGCATTATGAGTTAGAATATGTATTGAAGAGTCTATACTTTTTCTTTTTCTTTAGTCAATGTATGTAAAAAGGTGTATGCTAGCTTAGCAACCATACACACACACATGAGGCGAGTGAAAAAGATTTTAATTTTTTTGTTAAATCATACTATATGATCTTAATCATACTGTTGGATCAGTTGAAACATAAATTAATTAAAAAGTTAATTTGAATTATAATTAATCGACAATACGACCACCACATCATATTGAATGATTAGTTATAATCAGAAACTATGCTGCCAAATCTAACTTACCTAAAAAGGTATATTTTAATTTTAAAATTTGAATTATTCGTACTGTATGCTTTCGTACTACATGATCTTTTAAATCATTTCCTAATTAGGTCATTTAATTAAGCAATCAAATTGGATCAGATTGATTACAAATCATACTGTATAATAATACATCATACTTTATGACTCATCCAAGGAATCTCTAGACAATATTTGGTTCATCTAGTATGATCATAAGATTGAACTGTACGACTCACCCGAGGGCTTTCTGGATGACATTTGGTTCGTCCTGTACGATATGATCATTATTTATACTAATCGTACTATACTATTATTCCTTTAGACAGTATGATCAATTAAGAAATTTAACTGATCATCCTATGCACTATTCATCTTACAGTATTATAATGGGATATTTGAACTAATCGTAATGTACGAACGGTGATAGATAAATTAAAAATTAGGTTTTTTTAGAAGCCTACTATTTAAACATCTTTTAATTCATTTAAGTCATGATGAGGTCAGGCTCCCGTGTATCTTTGAAATCTTGACTTGTACTGAAATTGATATTTGTAGCATATATTCTACTCAGGTCATGATGAAAAGGAAGAAAAAAATATAATGAAAAATTAGTATTTTTAACATCATTTATCCTTTAAGTTCATTAAATTGAGTTCTTAATATAAAAAATAAATTCTAAGATAATGTAGCATGCATCATTTGGATTTGTTCGAAAGAGATGAGATGAATCATTCACATATTTTCAAAAATAAAATATGGCTTGTCTGCAATTTAATTTCATTAAGTTGAATTTAAATATTTTATTTTTGCTAATAGATTCAATATAAATTAACAAATTTAATTAATTTTTTTAAAATGTCAATGCCAATCTCAAATTTGATTGAAAAAATAAAAAAATATTTTAAAAATTCATTTTAGGCCTTCAAGAAAAAATTTCAATCCCTGCCACTGAGTTTAAGGTATAATTTTTAATAGTAATCTAGTTGATGCTGCCATGAAGGCTGCTTGGGTCCTTTCCAGCTATACGCCGACCCTTCTAATATTAATATTTGTAATGTGAAAAACGCCACGTAGCACCCTAAATCGCTTCCAGCGGAACACTGCACCTAGAGATATGAATCGCATTAACTCATCTTAAGAAAGTGTAATCGTGCAGAGGTTTTGGGGACAGCAGGGCATGCAAGTGATAAACGCGAAGAGCCCCTTCGGGGGTTTGAATCCACAGGTACGCTTCTTTGTAAAAATCCAAGATTAACTTCTAAATTCTTAAGCTTTTGTTTCATGATGCTTGGAATCCCTGTTTTTTCCTTTCCAATCTTATTCATAATTGTTATAATCTGTCAACTGCCGTCATGCAAATGGGCTTCGGATAGGAGGATTTTATTATAGGGCGCAAAAAATCATGTTTTAGCAAATGATATTTTGTTTTCGCTCAATGTGTGTATGAAAATGTTATGAAATTTTAAAGGGGCTCGTAGAGCTTTGCAGTGCTAATATTTAAATATTCTTCATCCAGTTCCAGTTACAACTTCTTTCATTCTTTCTTTGTAACCCATTTGTCCTCAATAGGTGATTTTTTTCTTCCATCTGGTAAAAAAGGTCTGATTCTCAGTATAGTTTATAGGCATCTCTCCTGTGATGATAGAGTCCACTTTAAAGAGGGTTGATGGTGAGGTTACGTAACAATTGATTAGAAATATCTCATGCTAAAGGGTCAGAGCATCTTATGGAGATTAGCTATCTCCTTTAAATTAAATATAATATCCTTGCAACAACAGCAACATCAAGCCATTATCCCACTACGTGGGCTCGGCTACATGAATCATTTTTCTCCATTTTGTCCTGTTAAGAGTCAAATTCTCATTTGAATCTAATAAAAAAGGTCATTTCTAATATTTTCTAACCAAGTCTTTTTAGTTCTACCTCTACCTTTCTTAACAAAAGCCAAATCTAATACATCTATTTTTCTAACCGGGTCATCAAAAGGCCGCCATTTTATGTGACCAAACCATCTAAGGAGACTCTCTCTAATCTTATCTTCCATTGGAGCTACTCCAACCTTTTCACGAATATGCTCATTTTGTATATTGTCTTTAAGAGAAGAGCCACTCATCCACCTGAGCATCCTCATTTTTGCAACACTTAACTTTATATTATGCTTCTCTTTTAATGGCAAACATTCTATACCATAAAGCATTGTAGGTCTCACCACCATCTTGTAGAATTTTCCCTTAAGTTTGAGGGGGACTTTTCTATCACAAAACAAGCCCAATGCATTCCTCCACTTCAACCATCCAACTTGAATTCTACTAATAATATCTCCATCTATTTTCCAATCTCTTTGAACAATAGACCCAAAATATCTAAAATGTGTACTTTTATTAATGACTTGATATCTCAAAGTCACAATCCTCCCACTAGATCTATTACTACTAAAATTATACTCCATATATTCAGTTTTAGATCTACTCAAACTAAAATTTTTGGACTCTAAAGTTGACATCCATAATTCAAGTTTACCTTCAACTCCCTCTCTAGTCTTATCCACAAGAAGAATATCATCAACAAAAAGCATACACTAGGGTACAATCTCTTGCAAATGTCTAGTACAACCTCTTGCAAATGTCAAGTAAGAACATCCATGACTAAAGCAAAAATATAAGGGCTTAAGGCTGATCCTTGATATAATCCAACTGAAATCGAAAAATACTTGGTCAAACCACCTTGTGTTTGAACACAAGTAACAGCTCCTACATACATATCCTTAATGATTTGAATATAAGCATTATTAACCCCTTCCTTTTCTAGCACTCTCCATAGCACTTCTCTTGGAACTTTATCATATACTTTCTCTAAATCAATAAATATCATATGTAGATCCTCCTTGTTCTTTCTATACTTCTCCATCAAACCTCTCAATAAATGTATAACTTCCATAGTAAACCTACCCGGCATAAATCCAAATTGATTTTGAGAAACATTAGTATCACTCCACAACCTATGCTCCATAACGTATCCCATAATTTTAAAGTATGACACATTAACTTAATTCCTCTATAATTTGCACAATCTTGTGCATCACCTTTATTCTTAAAAATATGAATAAACACACTCATTCTCTACTTATATGACATCTTTTTAGTCTTCAAAATAATATTAAATAGTTTAGTAAGCCAAGAAATTCCTTCATCTCCTAAGCATTTCTACACCTCTATTGGAATATCATCACATCCAACATCTTTTCCACACTTCACTTTATTTAAAGCCTCTCTAACTTCGATTTTACTAATATGCCGATAAAAACAAAAAAATTTATTTTCATCTAGGGTGCTAAAGTCACTAAAGTCAATCATATTCTCACAATTTTCATTGAAAAGTTTAGCAAAATATCTCATCCACCTTTGTTGAATATCCCCTTCTAATAAAAATACTTTTTTATTTTTATCTTTTTGCACTTCACTTGAAGTAAATCCTTACTACTTCTATCTCTTTGTTTGACTAACTTATACATATATTTTTCATTTTCTTTAGTATCTAATCTATTATATAAATCATTAAAAGCTAAAATTTTGACATCGCATATTGCTTTCTTAGACTCCTTACGGGCCACTTTATATCTTTCCCAATTATCAGAATTTTTACATAAGAACCAATTTTTATAACAAATTTTCTTATTTTTGTATCTTTTCTTACACATTTTGATTTCACCACCAACTATTTTATTATTAAGAGCTTTTGCCTTTGATACTCCAAGCACATCTTTTACAACATTCTTAATATCCATAACTATTTTTTTCTCATATAATATTAGCTTCCTCATGCACAGACAAAATCTTTAGATCTAGAATTTTTCACTCAAAAATATTTTTGTTAATATTCTTTAAATGCCCCCATCTAATCCTGAAACAACGTTTTATTTTATTTTTTAATTTATATTCCTTCATCTTAAAGTCCAAAACTAATAAGCGATGTTGGGTACATAAACTTTCACTCAGAATAATTTTATAATCTTTGCAATCTAAATGATTTATTTTTCTTGTAAGAAAATAATCAATCTTAGTTTTGCTATATCCATTTTATAATTGATGAGATGCTCATCTTTTTTCTTAAATAAGGTATTAGCACTTACAAAATTATAAGCTAAAAAAAAATCTAATATGGTCTTATCTCTTCATTATTAGCTCCAAATATATAGCATCATGAATTCTTTTAAAATCATCTACCTCTCTACTAACATGTTCATTTAAATCTCCTCCAATAATTTTTTTTTTCAAGAGGTATCTTTTGTATTAATTTTTCTAAGTCATTTAATTTTAATTTTGAACACATATCAAAACCTATTTGAGGAGCATAAACACTTTTAATATTAATAATCTAGCATCAACAATAATCTTTAAAACTATAATTCTATCTCCAAATCTATTAATTTTTACAAAATTATCCTTCAAACTCTTATATATAATTAACTCTTATCTATAATTATACCTACACAATTTCTAGTACGATTCTTACCAGAATATCATAGGTTAAATTCTAATCTATCAATCTTTTTATCCTTCTCTCAAACCTATTTAGTTTTCTGAATGCACAGAATTTTTATCTTCCTATAAATTATAATGTCTATTAATTCCATTAATTTACCTATAAGGGAACATATATTTTAAGTTTCAGACTATCCATGATGTGGGAACCCTTGCCTATTTAACACTGCACCCAAGCGCCGATGCAGCGGCACTTGCACACTTGTCGATGTATTCAGCCTATACAATATGTCGCTTCCAAGGAACGAACTAACATTAACACAATATTAAATGATTCATGTCATAATTATTCGACAAGTTTTATGCTGGTTGTCAACTACCTAATGCAACTCTCAGCTTTTCTCATCTAAGACTTGAGACCTGACAATGACAGTGTTATTAAATATAATATTCTTAATTTTAAAATTTGACTAATTAACATGTTATATAATAAATCAAAATTGGTGTATATTAGGCTCAAGTTTTTTAAAAAAAATTGAATGGGATTCAAGCCTTAACTTATAATTTCTTATAATTTGTACATAAATATATCTCAGGATAAATATGAGCCAATAATTAATCATCTTGCGTATATTCTTTGGAAGAACAATTGTGATTTACCCTTTCAACATACTTCGCATTACTTTAAGCTTTTTGTTCTCTCACCTCAGTGTGAAATGATTGAAAATTTCGTATGAATGTTAAAACATAATTTAAGAATGCATGAGTTGGGATAGTAGCCACATTGATGGGTCTATTTGGATTAGTAATGCCATAATCTCCCCTAGCAGTAGGGTGCCTAATCACCATCAATTGAAGCTGAGCACTTTTTTTTTTATTGGATTTTGGTTGGATGATAGGAATAAGGTTATGGAGTGTAATTGGAGATATATTCTTTCTAGTTTTGATTGGTAACTATTTGATGATTTTGTTAATATGTTTGAACGCATAAGTATTCTCGCTGCCATAGTGGATAGCAATCAGATCATATAACCATAGTCAACCTAAAATGATGTCTGCAATGTCTATGGACGGGATATCTGCCATAGTGGATAGCAATCAGATCATATAACCATAGTCAACCTAAAATGATGTCTGCATTGTCTATGGACGGGACATCTGCCAGATTTTATCCTCATAACAACCCATCATAAGAGGAACTAGTCACCTACTAGTGATAGGTAGGGTGGTTGGTTCAACCATCTCCCATAGAAAGGCTTCGAGTGCAATTCAGTCTTGAGGTTAGCCCTTTCTAGTATTTGAGTGGATATTACATTCATGACACTCTCACTATCAATAATAATTCTACACTTTGACACTTTTTTTCTTTGTACATCACATATATGCAGAAAATAATTTTTCTTTTCCCAATCCTCTATCGCAGTCCCATAAATTGTTAAATACCTCATAATTCCAATATGGTTAGCATCATCTTGCTCACTCTTTTCTTTTGATAAAAATGTCATTAATTTCTTCTTATTATATCTTGGGCAATACTTGGCTCTAAGCATCTCCTTAGCTCTACCTAATTGTGGTTGGTTCTTTCTAATCTCTATTTTTTTATATGTTGGTCTAATAGATCTTTACATGAATATTTGGTTTTATCTTAGCAAAAGTGATTATTTGATAATCATCTATCTTAATCCACTAAAAAAACTCATCTATTTGAATTGTTGGGTGGCACAAGGTGACAATATTGGATCAATCATAAGATGCTAATTAGAAAAGCAGAAGAAAGCTAACAAGAGCTCAAGCTGAACATTAATCTTATATGTTTATTATTTCATATTTTTCATAATCATATATTGTGTATAAAAGACTTATTAGGTTGTAATTGCATGAAAAGTCATCCATAAAATTAAAAAAATTTAGTTTCAAAATTTGATTATTTTTTTGAATTTTGAAACTCGAAATTTAGAATTTTATCTTAAATTTTGAGGGGAATTTTATTAAATTTTAATATCAAATTGATTATTTGAATTTTGATAGTTCAATAATCAATGTGGAGCTAAATTTGGATCATCCATTTCTCCAAAGGAGGAGTTGCATCACTTGGCCAAAGGGTTTTCCACCCCCTCGATGCCCTTTTATGAAGAAACAGCACCTAACCTCTACCTTTTTCTTGAATTTATTTTATTTTCACGACTTGTAATTGCTTATATATACTTTATGTTGATGAGTGAAAAATTGTAAAAAATTGTGAAAAACTCTAGAGTCATGCTAGAAATAATTCTCCACCAATCACAAGTGATTCCAAATCTTAACTCTAACTTTAACTCTAATCCAAACCTCTTCCACTAAAGGCCAAAGCCCAACTTAGGGCTGTTGGCTAAAGAGGGTTTTAGCAAGACATACTCTTGTTTGAAGGCCCCTTAGAATCTAGAAGAGTCGGTTTAAACTGGCCAGTTCAATTTAACTGGCCAGCCCCTAAATAGTCACGCGAACAGGGAGCGAAAGCTGGGCAGACCGAACGCACGCTTAGCTGCTAAGTATAACTTCCTCCTCTTCGTTCATTGTCGCTAAAGAAGCAAAAATTTAGAGAAGAAGCAGTGAACGAGAGGAAGAAGAAGAAGGAAGGTTCGTTTGTCATTTTTTTCCATTTCTGTATAAATCCTTCCGTATTACTTCATCTAAATAGTGAGGGATGTTTAATTAAAGACAAATGAAGAGATTGAAAGTGGAAAGGAAGAAATTTGGAGATAAAGAGGAAAGAATTTGGGGATTTTCTTCTGAAGTTTCTTTTATTCTTCGATAGTCAAATAAATAGTAAGCGTTTAAACTATTAATTAAGTTCGACTTAGATAAGAATTTATATTCTCATTTTCTAATTGAAGAAATATTATTGTTGTAGGAAGAATCCAATTATAGTAAGCTTTGGTTCGGCAGTGAAGGAAAGAGATTTGTAAGGAAGGAAAATTTCAGTGAGGTAATTATTTTGTTTTAATAGAAAATTTGAGATGAATTAGAGCTCTTTTATGTTATGAGTAATGATGTTCAATTAAGTAAAAGTCATCTTTAGAAATGTTTGAAGTAATTTAGGTTATTGTAAGAAGAATAAGAATCTTTGATGTTGCTTTGAAGATATATTTGAGTACTTCAAGTTGAAATTTTATATTAATTAAGATCTCATTAATGTTATTTGAACAGTGGAAGATTTTTTAATTAAGTTAAGATGAGTATTTGAAATCTATAGCAAGCTCAGGGTTTGGAAGGAATTAAAGCTCGGAAATATTCAAAGTGGGTAATTATAGTTGTGTATAATTTCATTATTGTATTTCCATTTTAATTCTGAAAGTAATATTTTATATAATTGTTTTACTTATTTTTGGAGACTATTATGAGTAAATCATTATAAATTCAAATGCATATATGATGGTGGAAATTTGATATATAAATTGTTATGACTGAAAATATATATTAATTATCATGATAGTATGGAGGTATATGAATATATGAAAGAGATATATATATATATTGATTTAAAACACATGTAAGGAAATAAAAAGTGAAGTTGAAAAGTATATATATATATATATATATATATATATATATATATATATATATATATATAAGCATACAAGTAAAGAATGAGGAAATAAATGATATAACTTATAAATTATAAATAAAAGCATAAATGAATAAATGAAAAAGGGGAAATGATATGTATGCAAATTACAGGAGTTCACCTTCGTATGGTACTGACTGAGGAAGCAACATACCTGTGCACGTTAAATGGAATTTATTGTATCTTTATAGGTACATTTAGACGGTGCTCTTGTACTAATTGAATTGAAAAAATAATAAATGTTAAATTATTATGAAATGTATATGATATGAAATGTATATGAAAGGTATAAAGGAATGAATGAGTGAAATGAAAAATGATGTTTAAATATTATATATAAAAAGATTACCCATTAAGTTTACCATGTAAACTCAACCCATTAAACTAATATTTTCAGGTAAATCTTCAGAGAAATAGAAATTGATGAAAGGGAGTAGTATGTCTATAGAAGATGGAGTGCAAATGAAAATAGGTAATATATGATTGATGTAAATATTTAGATTGAAAAATGGTATCAATAGTTTTATGAAAATTTTTTTGATAGTAGCTCCTCAGTTTTATTGAGGAGTTGAATGTTAAATTATTTATGAAAGTGAATGAAATGTTACACCCATCCGACTTTTCGTTCCCGCCTCGTTAATTCGAGTATCCAAACCGGGTCGTGATAGAATCACTTAAAAATCTTAAAAAATTATGAAACAACCCATATCACATCTAGACACATTTTTCTAAATATTTCAAGTGCTTTTTAGGCATGAGGTTCAATATTTTCTCCTCACTGAGTCCCTAGACTTGCATATAAAAATCTCTCAATTTTTTTACTAGTTTTATTCTTGGCCAACCCTTATTTGTTTAAACATTGAATAAACTTATTCCAAAACCTCTCCAAAGCCTAATTACCATTCCTAGCACTCTTAGGAAGATTTGTAAATATGTTAAAGCTATCATTTAAGATGCTAACCCTAGGCCACATCAACGATCCAACCTTAAAGTTTGTTAGGATCATGTATACCATCATAGGATAGTGCCTCAACTTTAATTCTCTTGGAAGAACCCGTAAAATTTTTAACCTATCCATTTTGGCGGCCCCTTTTATCCGCATTCATACGAAAGTTTGCTCCTAAGGGGTTGATCTTCTCTATGGTTTGGATAATTTTCTTCTTCTTTTGAATCAAAATGGGTGGGTTGTGCATGTGTAGGAGGTGTGGTGGGATTTCTAGTGCTAAGGTTTTGTATTTGTGTCATCAAAATGGTCATCTTGTTTTTCTGCTTGTCAATCTAACCTTTACTTTTAGTCAACTGTGTAAACCTCCTGAATGACTATTGGTTTCTTATGTCATTTTCATGGAGCTTATGATCTATCGTTTATGCCATTATTGTTATACCTTCAACTTGATCCATAAAAGCTGACTTGGGTGGAATGATGTTCAAGAACAAGATTTATAAAATGCTAAAAAAATCTGAACCCTTTTTAAGGGCCTTTGCCAAAAAGTTTTTGAATGTTTCTGCAAAGCCTCCTAAAATAAATTACAAGTTAGTCCAAAATAATAGAAGATTGACTCTCATATGTGGGTTAGTACTTAAGATTGGTTGCTAATTTGCATGTGAAATACTTCCTTATGAAGGATTTTACTCAATATATGGTTAAAAGGTTAGGTTCTCACATAGGAAAGGTTAGGCTCTATATTTGGAGGCAATTAGTTGGAGCTAATACATAATATCATAGGATTGCCACCAAACATGCAATAAACTTTAATTTTCTCTTTGATTTCATTAAAGCACAAATAAAAGAAATCAACCAAATCCGATATTACATATTACCCTTTGGTGGATGATAGCTCCACCAATCATATGTGCCAAAGGTTGAAGATCCAAAACATCCTTAAGCTGAAATTGTCAAAGTTCAGGCTTTGACTTTGAGAAAAAAATTTACCTAGCCTTAGAGGGTTGTATTCAAGGCTACTTATTGATGTGGTGGGTGGTTCCGGATATGTGGAACACTCGTAGATGAGGAATTTTTATGTGGGGTATAGGACAAGCGAAGGGGCTCAAATCCGCTCTAGAACTAAACTTTAGGATTTCTCTTTTAGGCCTAGGGCATGAATCCTCTATAAAGTTGTTGGAGAAGGTTAGGAGATGCAATCTGGAGTTTTTGGAGGCTATTCAATGTGTTTAAGGGTGTTTAGTAGTACTATGACTAGTATATGGTCCCTTATTTGGGTTAATTTTGGCTAGTGTTGTAATATGTTATCGGGGGATGGGTTTGATGGTGTCCTTGGGCGTTGAAGAAGCTTGGAAGGGTCAGGGGGATGTGTGAATATTTGATCTGGCGTGTTTTGATTGAGATTCAAGTAGTTTGGAGGGTGGTGGAAGGGGGAGAGAAAAACTTGATCAAGGATTCTCTAGTTTGGGCTGACCACTTGCAAGAGGATTTGAGAATTTTTTCTTGCTGTGGGGGATGGGAAGAACCTATAGAAAGCAGCTAGGGATGTTTGGGAGGGGAAGGAAGAGAGGTTGGGAGAGAGATCAACAAGAGATAAGATGGACACCTATATCTTCCACTAAGAAGAACCCAAAAACTTCAACCATCAAGCACCTAACAAAGGGTTGGCGGGTGGGATCATCAAGCATACAACTCTACATATTTCAATCTCAAAATTTTTCTCAAAAATTAAAATTTGAATTTTTTTCAACAAAGCAAATATTCAAAGCAATACATTAGATTCTAAGGAAAATTAAAAAGGAGAAAAAATTCAAAGCACATAATAAATGCTAGTGAGGCCTAGGGGTTTAAGGGAGAAAAGCTTGCTCGAGCCTGACTCACTAATGAGGTGAAGAGTTGGGATTATTGAGCTGTGAGATCAAGCTTTAGATTAAACTTGAGTTTTTTAATTAAATGATCTCAAGTTTGAACTTGACGAGGCGAGGCGAGACTCACGAGCTTGCCTGTGTATCCAATAGTTTATCCATTATGCTCTTGAGGCTCTTCTACAACTATTGGTTAATGAGGTATTCATTAATAGGATAACAGAGCTGCTATTTTCAATGGAAAATCACTTTTAATTTTTTTGATTAGTTAATTGGATTGCAAGTATACTTCTTGTTATAATAATCAATTTCGTGACAAGCGCCTATAAGAAGAAAGCCATAATTCACATTAAAGCCTTCTACAATGGTCGATCATGTTGACTTCTTCGCAGAGCTACTGTGACAATATCTTCTCGTTTGCTTCTACCTCACAAGCTGGTTCACAAGCCCGCTATTATTGCCATGAGTCGAGCTCGAGCTCACCCTTTGAGCTTGAGTCGAGCTTGAGTTTGAGCTCGCAATTTCACCGATGAGCTGAGCTCGAGTTCGGCATGATTGGAACTCGACTGAACTTATTTACACCTCTGACTGCTACAATCTTGACTCCAATCAAGGAGTGGTTGCCTCCTACCTTTCAAACAAGGCTAAAGTAAAATAAAGTAAGGGAAAATTAATAAATAAAGCTTCCCACCTGAAGGGAATGATTAAGATTAAAAATTCATTTTATTGAATTTTAATACTTGATTTTCTAGATTTTAGTCAAACATATAATTCCAAAAATTTTCATATATGAACTTAAATTTTTTTCATGTTGGATGAATCTCTAGTGGCCTTTGATGTGGATTTTGTGATGGGTTTATCATTTTTTTTAATTCTTAAACTACACTATGATAGTTTGAAAAATTTTCTCAAGAAGCTCATCTATTCAACCTTATGGACAATGTTATGCTAGTTCGTGCAGCTGTGGCGAGCTTTTTGTGCTCGTTCATCACCAAGCAGTGAATGACCATCCATTGGTTATAACCAAAGGCTAGTTTACTAGCTGCAATGCACGAACACAAGGACATGGGGTTTTTATGTGAAACTTGCCATTTTTGAAAATTATTGGACATAATGACATTGAAGACACTTATTATTGATGTTAATCTTTTAGGTTTTAAAGTTGAAAAAGAGAATTTAAATTTCCTTAAACATTACCTAAAAATAAGCTAAAATTGTAATCATGTTCCAATCATGTCAGACGCATGCACCTTTTATTTTTTAAAATTGCAGACACATTTTAAACATGTCTGGCATATGTTGGTATAGTATTGGGTGTGTGTATTCAAGTTTTAGAGCCACCCAACACTGCATAACTTGTTGATTGCATCCTCATTGAGTATTCATCCATTGGTTGGCCGAGCTACATCGTGGTCATCTATGTTTAAATTTTCGATAACCTTAGCATCACTCCATGAGTTTTGTGCAACCAAATTATCCTCACCAACAACTTGGTATTTTGGATACAACCAAAGCATGTTGGCTTGCTTTAAATGCAATATAGATCATGAATACTTTGGTTGCAGTTGCGCTAAATGAAGTAAACTTGGCAGTGCAAGCTGATGCAGTTGGACATGATGGAGCTCGCTGATTGGATTGGCATCCATGGTAACAGTGAGCTCGTTACATCCATATATTTCGTCTGGGATAGGATAATTTATGAATTAAGAAATAAAAATCATAAGCTAATATGAACTAAAAGCTAGGAGCGTTACTTACAAAACTTAAGAAGCTAGTGTGCTTTTTTCAAAGGAATGAAACTATTGGACATATTTAAGAACTGCCTTTGTAATTATATTATTGTCATCTGTCTCATACAGGAAATAAATTATAGTTCATTTGATCTTACCCTTAGCCTCCCAAAGAGATGGCAAAGATCTGAATCCCCTCAAAAAAATTACATCTCATACACGGGATCCCTGTTCCTAATTTGGGCTGCTTCAGACATAGGGTATGAATTGCTGTCAAACTGTATTTACTGTTTGTAAATAAGTAGATAGTACGTTTAACCTTGAAGTTCAATTAATTCTTTGCTTCCAACTAAAAAATACATTAATCCTAGAATTTTAATTTATTTCTATAAGCAATCCACAAGTCTGTTGGTAATTTACCGGTTTATTTATTTTTCGATATAATGAGGGTGGAAGCTCATCATGAGTAATATATTGTAGCCTCATTTATGTTCACGTAACAAATCATCTCTTATGCCTGCTTGATGTGGTTCATCATGCTTACTGTTTGTTATCTAACATGCCTTTCACATTATTGTCCCAGAACCATGAGTGAAGTGGTTTACTTTTTAGAATAAAAAAATGTTTTCCTTTATCTTCGTCAGCAGGCATATACAACGCTTATAAACTACTTCCCCATTAATTTCTCCGTTCAAGTAATGCCTTTGAAAGTGTAGAAGGAAAGCAGCTCAAGGCTTGCCATTTTATTGGTGGTAGAGTAAACCTCCAACAGAAGAATCTGCTATTCGAGAAATTGTTTCTACCACTTCTATTTTTCCTTCTTTGTAGGATTATTCATTTTTTTGACAAGGAAGCACTATGTGGTATTGATTCATTTCATCATTTGTCTTTGAAAGTATTGACTCTGTATTATGATTCTTTTTGTCAACTACAGCCTAACAGTTAAATTCATTTATGGTATTCTGCCCAAAATTAAATTATTATGGTGCCTTTTGTGATGTTTGCTTCATTTAATTTCGAAGTCCTATACTGTTTACTCAAATGTGCAAACAATATAAACGACTTCTTGTTTCATTCATTTTTACAGATCACTGTTCCGAGGCTAAAACATGGCATCCTTGCTAGAGTACCGCCGCTACAAAGAAATTTTTTTGATGCTCGTTTGAAAAGTGATGCTAAACGAACTGCTACGAGGTTTTTTTTTTATATGTAGTTATTCAAGGTTAGATGGTGATGGAGTTAATCTGAGTTGAATGAACCATATGTGATTTTGCCTTTTTTGCATGATTTGTGCTTTCATGATTTCATTCAAATCATGCTAAGAAAACAAATCTAACAGTATAAGTTAATGATCCTGACAAGATCTGTGATTTTTTTTTGGGATCAGTACTAATGCTGGTAATTTTGATAAAAACATTTCTCTTTTTTTGAATATTTAATTAATTAAAAGTTCATACAAAACCAATTACAGATAACTGGGCATATGGCCTGCTATAGATCGAATTTCAGATCTGGACGTGGTAAATATTTAATTTAAAGAAGGATATAGGTAATACTTGAACTTATGAGTTCTACCCTCGGAACTAGTTGTATACAGCTTGAGCTAATGCTATTTGATTATTAAAGCCGTTCACATGAAATTTCATTGCTATCTTACCCTAACATGATATTTCATTGTCAGCAATTTTTCTACTGGTGCTACCCAATGCTATTTTTTTGTAAAATTTGATTCCGATGGAAGCCTTCTTTGAAAACTTGAATATGTTATAAGATTTTGGTTTTTTTAATAACCATCGACTTGGATGGAACTAAATTAATCGTTTTGTTTTTCTTTTTGTTTCTCCTTCTCCAGTTTCCATTTTCACCATATTTGTCATAAATAGAATTTTGTATGAGTTACATCATTATTCCTTGCTAAAGAAATAATGCATTCGAACTGTGTTTCCCTTTATCAAATTGAATTCTTTATATTAACAATATGAGTTTTACACGCAGTGCCAGACACAGGATTTTCACTCCGTTCTCTACGGTTTCTTCCGGTACATAATTAATTCCTTGCTTTTAGAAAATTTGTTTTAGAGTCTCAGTATGTATATTGTTCTAATACAGCAATTCAAAGTCTCAATCTGTCTTCAACTAATTTCAAAGATTTTAGAGTTTCAACTGATGTTGGTGAGGAGAGAGAGATCAAGGTGTGCACTTTTTCTCCCCCTTTTGTACTTCTGTAGTTTTCTATGATTATGTCTTTGTTGATATATTCAAGAGATTGAACTGAAGGTTTCCTGATACTAGAGAAAGATGTGATTACTATCACCTTTTTTATTCTAATATGCTGCATTTATAATGAAATGCAGTTAAGGGTTGATGTATCTGGTGCAAGGACACAAGAAATCTTTGATGATGTTTTCTCCAAGCTTGTTGATGCCGCACAACCAATTCCTGGTTTCCGGAGAGTTAAAGGAGGTGCATTTTCATAGAAAAATTGAGAGTTTCTTATTAAGCGTGCATTTTTCTTGCTTAGTATACGATATTATGAGTAGTATTTGATTTTCTTCAAATCTGGAGGATTTTTTCCTCTTTATTATTTCCTTAATGCAGCAAGAGAAATTTTTTTTAGAATATAGTATAGTGTGTGATTACATTTTAAAGTTACATTAATGTCCATTGGATGAGAATAGCAACAGTCAACCTTTTATTCAGTGTATGGAAAAACCATTATTATTCAGTATTCTTTATAAAGCTATGAAAGCCAGTGTTATAACATTTTGTTTGTATCCTTAACCTACTTAAAATACAATTAGGCAAACTTGTTCTGTTGTTTAATGATTTTCAGGACTTAAGAGAAAACCATCTATTTTTTTATACCGTGCCATTACTAACTTTTTTTTTGCCTGTCTATTACCTGTTTGCCGTTTAAAAACTGACTTCGTTACTTTTTGTTCTGCATGGCGGCTGGCATGAACTTTGCAGGGAAAACGCCAGATGTAAGCAATATTTTCTTTTTCCATACATATATTTATTGATACAATGAACTCACTTTTCTCTGGTCTCCTCCACTCAGCATGATGAAATACACACACGCACTGCCAAAATCCGAATCAACCTGCCCCATGAGACATCCCTCTTTCCCTCATTCCTCTCTTTCTTGATTAACCCCAACTTCATCTTATGACGCCCTTATATAAATAAGCATTCTTTCTAATTTTTTTATGTTAATATCTTTAGGTATAAGGTAAAGATCATTAATTTTGAGCTACAACATAAAAATAAATTGTTCATCTAATTTGCTCGCCTTTTATAAATATTCACCATTGATCAAACTTTAAGGAAGGGTGGCTTGTAATGATATTTACTAACAATAGTAGTTTATCTATCTATATATATATATATATATATATATATATATATATATATATATATATATATATATATAGCTTTTAAAAATTTCAGACTATTGAATTTTTCTAGATGTCTTTTTATGCATGCTCAACAAATTTGATGATTTTAGTGCTACTACTCCATGATTTGAATGAATAAATTATCTCATTACTATTTGTTATTGTTTAACAATTGCATTGTTGATCTATGAAAGAAACGTGTTAGAATTTCATGTAAGTTGGGATTCTACTACTTTCATGGCATAGATTGATTTGAATGGTCTTGATTTGTTGCATAATTGAAAATTAAGATAATAAAACTATGGGAAAATGTTTTTCTCTCTTTATGGATGGTCTTCTATCATTTTGTATTGGAGAATACACTCTCCATGCAATTATTTTTTATGTTACTAACTTTAGATGTTCGATCAAAATCATTGATATTGATCTACAATATAAGAATAGTTTAGTCATCTAATTTGATTAGTTTCTATAAATATTTGACACATTGACTTGTAATGCTTGTCACTAGCAGCACCACTAATAATTTGATATATTAAAGCCATTGATGTTATCTCAACGCCATCTTATAAACAGAACAAAATTTCATTTTATTTTAGAATTCCTACTTTAGTGACCTTAGCACTTTAAATGAAAATGGGGATTTTTATTTTTATCGTTGTATTAGTAAAATTGAAGTTGGAGAGACTTTAAAGAAAATTAAGTGTGAAAAAGTAGTAAGACCTGATAAATATTCTAATAGAAGTGTGAAAATGCTTAGGAGGTTAATGAATTTTTTAGCTTACTAATATCTTTAACATTATTTTGAAAACTAAAAAGATGCTAGATGAGTGGAGAAAGAGTGTGTTAATTTCAATTTTTAAGAATAAATGTGATGCATAAGTGTGTGTAAATTATAAAGGAATTAAGTTAATGTGTGGTCAATTGAAGTATGGGAGAGACTAATTGAGCATAAATTATGACGTGATACCAATGTTTCTCAAAGTCACTTTGGATTCATGCTGGGAGGTTTATTAGGGAAGCTATACATTGATTGAGAGGTTTGATGGAGAAGTATAGAGAGTAAGGTGGATCTACATTTGATATTTATTAATTTAGAGAAAACATATGATAAAGTTTCAGGAGAAGTGCTCTTGAGAATTTTAGAAAAAAAAAAGCAGTTAATAATGCTTCTATTCAAGTCATTGTGGTATATATATAAGAGCTATTATTGGTGTTCAAACACAAAATGGTTTGACCAAGTATTTTCTATTTCAGTTGGATTACATCAAGGATCAGCTTTAAGCCTATATCTTTTTTGCTTTAGTCATGGATTTTCTTATTAGACATTTGTAATAGGATTTACCTTGGTTTATGCTTTTTGCTGATGTTATTCTTCTTGTTTATAAGACTAGAGAGGGAGTTGATGAAGAATTTGAATTATGGTGGTCAACCTTTAGAGTTTAAATGTTTTTGTTTGAATAGATCTAAAATCAAATACATGGAGTGCAATTTTAGTAATAATAGATATAGTGGAGGAATTATGACATTGGGTGATCAAGTCATTAAAAAGAGCACATGTTTTAGATATCTCGGGTCTATTGTTCAAAGTAATGGTGAAATAGATGGGGATATTATTAGTAAAATTGAAGTTGGATGGTTGAAGTGGAGGAATGTGCCAGGCCTGTTGTATGATTGAAAAGTACCCCTCAAACTTAAGAGAAAATTTTATAAAATGGTGGTGAGACTTGCAATGTTTTATGTCGTAGAATGTTGGCCATTGAAAGTGAAGCATAAAATTAAATTAAGTGTTGTAGAGATGATGATGCTCAAGTGGATGAGTAGCTTTACACATATAGACATAATGCGAAATGAGTATTTACGTGAAAATGGTCGAGTAGCTCCAACAATAGATAATATTTAAGATAGTTGTTTTATATGGTTGGTCATATAAAATATCAGCCTTTCAATGGCCCTGTTAAGAGAGTAGATGTTGATCCAACCTATGTTAAGAAAGATAAAGGTTGACCTAAACAGATTTTGTAAGAAAGTATTAAAAATGATATTTTTTAATAGATTTAAATGAAAATTTAACTCTTAATATGTTTAAATGAAAATTTAACTCTTAATATGACACAATGGAGAAAAAAAAAATCATGTAGCCAACCCCATATAGTAGGATAAAGACTTGCTATTGTTGTTGCTCTTGTAACATTTATGAGTCATTTATATTAGTATCCAACAACATACCTATGTAATAACATTTGCATTCTTGATGTATAGTCAAATAATCTTAAAATTTTGTTGAATTTTATAGATTTCTTCTGTCCTTTACATAGATTAATATGATAGGTCTTGTTATTCAATTTGATGTTACCTAATTGCAAAAATTAATCAAAATTAATATGTATGAAAAATATAGTTTTCTATACGGAAGGATAGTAGTTGTTTAGGCGATCAAGCAGATAGAAGTTTTAAGCCAAGTTTAGGTATTTGTTGTGGGTGAAGCATTAATTTATTTTTCAAGTGAAAATGTAATAATACACAAAACCACTTTCATGTTCAAGATAACCATAATTGTCAGTATTGAATAACGCACCATAACAAAAATGTCTTGTGAAGACATAGCACATGACGTGATGCACCCATTTTAAAACAGCTTAAAATATTAATAATTATGAATAATTTTTTAATAATTCAATAATGTAAAAGATCCTAGTACAAAAAGACTCTATCAATCACATGCAGACCCATACTAGGGGCATCAGGGGTTTGTGCCTCCAATGGATCTTGTCCAATAATTATACTAAATTAAGTTTCTTATATTTTCATAATAAATTCTAATCTTGCTTGGCCTTAAGAGCAAACTGCATCATTGCAGCAATCTTACAAGATGCGAGTGGAACTTCTCGACTCTCATTATGCATCGACACAACTTGTAGTTGACAATAGAACTTCTCGACTTCTTGGTTGTAAGCTACTTGACATACCACCTAAATATTTTTAACATCACCGATAGAGGGAGATCAACTACCATCAGTTTGTTAGTAATGCCCCTAGGCACCGCTTGTGAGATATCCCTACATTGTTTTTTTTTTTAAGGAAATGCATGAAGCAATTTATTAACAAAGCTAATTACAACCAGCTTCCTCCTTTAACAATGCTAAAAAAGGAGGAGGAATACTGCCACCACATACATCATCCCAAAAAAACTTGGAAATAAGAGCGAAGTTAGCGCATAAATGAGCTAACTTATTAAATGCCCTTTTAGAAAAATGAAAAATAACTTGCTTGAAACCTATAAGAAAATCTAAATCCTTTGGGTTTAGAAATTCTTCCGAGATGACCGGCTTATTCCATATATTTTGAAAGAACTTGATGACATTGAAATTATCACCGTCTATAACAATACCGTCGGCTTGAAACATCCAATCTTGCATGTAATTCCTCAAAGCAAGAATTGCTAAGATTTCCACTTTTGAACTATCCCAATGACAGTAGTTGAAACCGAATGCACCTAGGAAGCGTCCCTTACAATCTCTAAAAACTCCTCCAATCCCCGCCTTGTAATTATTAATTAAGGAAGCATCCACATTGACCTTAATCTAACCAGGAGGTGGAGGATGCCAAGAGTATTGAGACAGCTTATAAAGCTGATTAGCATCCCAGTTCTCCCAAATCAGATAAGACCGAAAAGATCCAACTGTATGACTAATAGAATTAGCTGCAATGTAAGGGCATCCATCTTCATAACCTCCATGAACAGCCTTATTTCTGCTTTTCCAACAAAAGAAAATCATAGAGCAGTATAAATTACCACGGAAAGGATTAGCGTCAGCGAAATGTTGTAATAACTGGTACATTTCATCCAGAGACTTAGGAGCTGGAATACAGAAATCCCATTGAGCCAACCACTCCAAAGCCTGTTTGACTTTCTCACATTTAACAGCAACATGTTCAACATCTTCAACAGCTTCACATCCTCTCGGGCAGCCATTAAAGTCAAGTAATCTTCTATAATACAGGAACCCATTTGAAGGAATCATATTCTTATACAAATGCCACCAAAACAGTTCAATTTGCGGACTTAACTTCAACTTTTTCAACCAGCGCTAATGATCATCTTCCCTGGAGTCTTCATAAAATTTATCAATTGTCATAGCTCCTATGGATCTACCTGAACATTTGGAAATAATTTCCAACTTATCTTTATCAGCTTCTGAATGAATAGGAATAGAGAGAATCATATCCAGCAACTCCTGCTCGAAACAGAGCTTCAATTTGTCTACATCCCATCGTCCATTAGTAATGAAGTCTGACAGGCGGACTGATCCCTGATTTATCTCTGCAACATATGTAGGCCACCTGGTAATGCTTCTGTCCAGAATCCAACCATCTTCAATAATATCCACATCCTCACCATTACAAATTTTCCATCTCATAATAGGCTGTAAAAATCTAGCTCCATTCACAATAATCTTCCATGAAGAAGAATATAACTTCTTATTATCAACATTCCATAACTCACACCCATATTTGGAACTCAACGTTCTATTGAGCAGGGATTCTAGATTCTTAATGAAATTAAAAGCAAATTTAGCCCTTAAAGGACCAATTTTATCCACAATTGACTGCACACCACATCCACCTTTATTTTTCGGCTTACACAAGATTTCCCATGCAACATAATGAATACCATAGCTCCCATCCTTTTTGTTCCGTAAAAAATTTCTACATATTTTTTCCAACTCATTCAAAACCCCCAAAGGATCTAAAGAATGAGTAGATAAAAATATAGATAGAGAAAGGAAAGAAGAATTAAGCAAAAGTAACTTTTCCGAAAGAGAAATGAATTTGTTTCCCCATACATTAAGCATGTTAGCAACTTTTTCCAACAGATTACTAAATTCTGAATTAACAAGCCTTCTCAAAGCAACTTTCACTCCCAAATACTCCATCTCATTAACCACCTTCAATCTCAAAGTTTTAGACAAATAGCGAACTTTTCTTCTTCTAACAGATTTCCCAAACAACATAGAAGACTTGAGCAAATTAACCTTCTGACCAGTCCACTTACAATAATTCTTCAAAACACGATTTACTTTCTTCAGGCTTTTGCTACTAGCCTCTGAGAAAATGGCTATATCGTCAGCATACATCATGTGGGAGATCCTTGGAGCATTCAGACATACCTTCATTCCAACCCTTCTACCTGTTCGAGCTAACTCTTCAGTTAGCAATTGAGAGCACATGATAAAAAGGTATGGAGATAACAGACATCTTTGCCTAAATCCGCTTTTAGCCTCAATCCAATCAGAATTTACACCATTAATCAAGATGGAGAATTTATGATTAACTACACACTCCATAATAAGATTAGAAAATCTCCTTGGAAAGCCGAACCAATCGAGTACTTGGTGAAGAGTTGACCAACACAAGCTATCATAAGCTTGCTCCATATCAATTTTGATAGTTACTAATCCCTTCTTAGATTTAGAAAATCTAAATTTAGAAAAAAGTTCTTGAGCAAACAAAATTTGATCCGACATAGACCTCCCTTTGACAAAAGCAAACTGAACCTCTGAGATAATTTTGGGAAACAAATAACTCATCCTATTTAATATCATTTTCGCCACAATTTTATAGATTGAATTGCAAAGACTAATAGGACGAAAGTTAGAAGGCATCAACGGACTCTTCACCTTAGGTATCAACACCACATTAGTCTCCTTCCAAATAGGACACATCATCCTAGAATTGAAAAAAGAATTAATAGCCAACCACACATCATCTTGAATAATCAACCAATAAGATTTAATAAAGGAATATGTAATTCCATCATTACTTGGAGACTTATTAGATCCCAGTTGCTGAATAACAATCTCTAGCTCTTCCTTAGAGAAATCTTTGTCAAGCAGCTTCCTGTCCTCGTCATTAAGCCTCACCGCAAAAGAAGGCCATCCTCCCAAGGTGCATTTGCGTTCCCGCCACTTATTTTCAAAGAACTTCACCAAGATATCTTCTATGTTTTGCTGATCTTCAAAAACCACTCCACTTGTATCTTTCAATTGATTGATCCAGTTCCCATTTGTTCTAGCCGTAGCAAATGCATGGAAGAACTTTGAATTTGAATCGCCATCCTTCATCCATTGCACTTTAGCTCGCTGTTTCCACCACGTACTAAGCCGCCCAAGAGTTGAATTCAGTTCAAAAACCTTTGATCTCATCAGGAACAACTTCTGGTCCGGAAGACAGCCATCAGCAGCTTCTTCTTCTTGCAACTTAAGAACCTCCTCCTTAAGCATATCCTTCAGCTCAGTTAAACTCTTAAACTTTGCTCTAGTCCAATACAATAAGGCCTTTAACGATAAGGAAAATTTTTTATTGAGGATTTCAGCCGCATTGCCTCTAGCAATTTTATTCCAAGAATACCATACCACTGAGTGAGAAGCAGGATACGTAGACCAAACGTCTTCAAACATCAGATTCTTTCTCCTCCTAAGTCCATAAGAGAAACTTTTAAGCGAAATTGGACAATGATCTGAGGCTATTCTAGCCAAATGTTTAACTACCGCCACCTTTAAGAAGTTTAATGCAGCACAATTAAGAATACATCGATCCAATCTTTCAAGTATGCGGGCTTTTCCAGTTTTATTGTTACACCATTTGTATTTAGGACCAGTAAATCCTATGTCATGGAAATCACAATCTCTCATGAAATCATACATGTCTAGAGGCCCTTGAGAAAGAACAAATTTCTTACCACCTTTCTTCTCCTCTTGAGACTATACATAATTGAAGTCACCACCAATCACCGTAGGAACTATAGAACCTGAAAGAGATTCCAGATTTTTCCATAGGCTCCTTCTAATACAACTGTTTGTACTTCCATAAATCGTGGCTATCACCCATCGCCCTTTACTAGCTGAATTCAGTTCACCAATAACAGCTTGACTGGAAGCTTCACTCATTGAAAATGAAGCCAAGTCAGACCTCCAACACACCATAATGCCCCCAGATAAGCCCACTGCTGGAAACAAAAAAAGTCTCAATTATCACCTATAAATCTCTTGAATTCAAGAGGTTCTATAGACGAGATTTTAGTTTCAATAAGGCCCACAAAAATTGCATCATTATCCTTCACAATCTCCTTCAAGTACCGGGAGGCTTCAACTTTCCTACCCCCCCGACAATTCCAAAAAATTAAGGAACTCATTTAAGATTGGAAGCTACCTTTCCTTCTCGACAGATCATTTTTCCTGGTTTTGGATGTCAAGCTAGCATTACCCAGGGACTTTAATTCTTTCAGCAGTTTGATCTTAGTCACACTAGATTTACCACCATCCACTGTACCTTGAGGCACACCATCCTCCTTTACCTCCTCAAACAATTCTCCCTCTTCTCTACATCCACCAAAGAGTTAGATATAGCAGTCACATTCTCATCAGCATCAACTGAACTAAGTAATGCAAACATATTAACCTCCTCATTTACCTCATCGTTTAAAACCGGCCTAATACCATCAGACACATGGTGAGACTCCAGTTGATGAAGACTATTTCCAAATTGATTCAAATTCTTATCAATTTTTTCATTCGGATGTTCAAGTAATGAACAATCTCTCTCCTTATTGATCTCCGCATCATCTGAAACTTCAACAGAAGTATCCTTTAAGTTCACCCTAGCTCTTCTCAATAAGTTGAGACTTCTGCTTGATCATCGGAGCTCTACTCTTGTGTAATCCTACCAAGTTGCCAACAGTTCTGCCTTTTCTTCCATGATTTATATGTATCCAAGGGCCGCATATAGTTCCTTTGTCTTCAGCCACAGGTAGAGAATTCTCATCGCCTTGATTATTAGAAATAGGATTAGCCAGACCCTCTTTAGCCACAGGGATTTCATTTCTCATACATTCATTAATAAGATGCTCAATTCTCCCACATTTGAAACAAAAAGTTGAGATCTTCTCATACTCCACTTTTTGAAAGAACCTACCATTCCTTCCTTCCACCCAGATTCCCATAGGAAGTTTTTTGTTTAAATCAACACGAACACAGACTCTTGCAAATTCCCTTCTCCCCCATTGGAACATATTTCTATCAATCAACATAGGTATTCCAATTAGAGACAATGGAGTTGAGCAGGTTTATTTAGAGACAAAAGACTAGGAGCAGAATAAATAGAAGATTGGGATGGTGGCACTGACAAAGTGGGTACTCACCTTCATATCTGACAATACCTTTTTCTTTTTAATTTTATATTATTGCTTTTACTAGTATTATATATATATATATATATATATATATATATATATATATATATATTGATTTCAAGAACTCATATTGGAGGTTTAGTTATTATTGTTCATTTATATTAAGAAGATATTGTTAATTTATGCCTCAAAAAAAATTTCTAGCTTTTTTTATAGGAAGTGGATGCAGAACTTGTGAAATTCCTTGGTTGAATTTACAATTTTAGCAAAACAGAAATCAGTAACAAGTAAACGAAGAAAAATAACACTTAAGAACACTTTTTATTGGATTATATATGAAAGAAAAGACAAAATACAGTTGGATCTTCAATTGGAGAGGAAGATCCGGCTCTCTCAAATCTCTAGATGCTGCTAGAGCCCAAAGCACCCTAAAAACACTACAAGTTCAGCAAATAAGACCTCCCCCTAACCCTAGGAAAGTCTCCTACTAAAGCAAACAATAAACAATAAATATCCAAACAACCCTCCCTCAATTCCCTCCCAAATCTGCCCTATTTCTTTATTCCCCCCCCCCCCCCAAATTAGCACCCAAATCTATCCTCTTCAATTAGGCAATATCTCCTAATTAATCTCCTCTAAATCAGCCCTCAAATCTTCCCTCTTCAATTAGAAAATATTTCCTAATTAATCCCCTCTAAATCAGCCCCCAAATATGCTATCTTCAATTAGGAAACATCTCTTAATTAATTTCCTTTGAATAATAATATTTCTAAATAGCTCCCTCTTGATTAGGAAACATCTTAATTCCCTCCCAATCAAATCTGTTGGTCCATCAATACTCCCCTCCCAAAGTGCCATCTTGTCCTCAAGGTAGAATGAACAAAATTGCTACTGAAGCACTTGACTAATAGCACTGAACTAAAAAATGGACGGACACTGGGTCGAACGATCCCTGCCTCGAGCATCTCCTTGATTAATTTCTCAGTCTCTTCGTTCTGGATTTGGGGATGACGGTATGGACGAACACTGATAGGTTAGACTCCTTCCTTCAAGATGTTAACATACTCGCATTCCTGCGAAGGATTCAACCCTTGAATTTGCTGGAACACTCCTCGATACTATTGTAGGGGTGGTAGAATCATGTCTGGTGCTTCTATCTTCTCCCTATCTTTTTCTCCTTCCAAATTCTGCAGCTCCACTAAAAGTCCCACTCCTTCACCCTTTCCTCTCTTTGGAAGTGGCTCCAAGGGTGGCATCTCCTCTTCTTCCCCCAACATTTCCACCTTTTGATCTTTCCCTCTCCTTATCGAATTTTAGGGTTTCCTCCACTCCCTTGGTCACTGGTGGCTCTCCTTGCCTCCGACGACACCGTTTTGGTTTGGAACTCGAGCATCTTTCTCATCATCTCCTTCATGATGGCGAACTTCTCATCGATCTTCTCATGGATGGCTGAAAATAGTTTTTTGTAATCTGAAATCTTTTCTGCACAATCTGATTTCAATTGCCCGATCTCCCCTTCTAATACTTTTACTTTTCTTCCATCCATGGGTGCCTTGATCGAACAACTCTGATACCAATTTGATAGAAAATGGATGCAGAACTTGTGAAATTCCTTGGCTGAATTTACAATTTCAACAAAACAGAAATCGGTAACAGGTAAACGAAGAAGATAACACTCAAGAACAAAGAAAAGACAATATATAGCTGGATCTTCAATTGGAGAGGAAGATCCGGCTCTCCCAAATCTCTAGACATCACTAGAGCTCAAAGCACCCTATAAACACTACAATTTCAGCAAACAAGACCTCCCTCTAACCCTAGGAAAGTCTCTTACTTAATGCAAACAATAAACAACAAATACCCAAACAACCCTCCCTTAATTTTCTTCCAAATTTACCCTATTTCCTTAATTATTCCTCTCTAAATCAGCCCCCAAATCTATCCTCTTCAATTAGGCAACATCTCCTAATTAATCCCCTCCAAATCAGCCCTCAAATCTGCCCTCTTCAATTAGAAAATATTTCCTAATTAATCCTCTCTAAATCAGCCCCCAAATATGCTATCTTCAATTAGGAAACATCTCATAATTAATTCTCTTTAATTAAAAACCTTTCTAAACAGCTTCCTCTTAATTTGGAAACTTTTTAATCTCTCCCAATCAAATCAGCTAGTCCATCACTTTTCTACTATATCAATGTCATACAAATAGAATTTAAGATACTTCAATATACATGAAGGTTTAAAAACAACAATTAATTGGAAAAATTAAATTATCATAGCAATGAAAACAGCTAGATTTGGTAATTAAGTTATCACTGTTGTAACAATGTATAATATAGTGTAAAAACACGGAATTTTGAGTGTAGAAATGTGGTTTATAATAAGATGATGGTTTCTCAAATTGAATAAATTGAACAACTTGAACAAACTCAAAGCAATGATACATTAATACAATATTGTTAGCTATCAGCATCAGCTAAATCAGATAAAGCAAAATTAAGCATAAAATAAATTACAAATTAAAGTACAATAGAAGAAGAGGCAATAACAAGAAGGAACATAAATAATTATTGATTAGAAGAGAGAGTGCACAATCATCTTTGTAAGGCGGTGCCAGGCAATGTTGATTACAAGGGCAAGTACAAGGGCAAGGAATATAAGTGCTTCCAATTGGCTACGAATCTTCAACAATTTTATTACATAATATTTCTGAGGCATGTTTTCACTTTAACCATTCAATCTTAACTTTCGAGTTTTATCTTTTTGAAATATATATTTATTTACTTATTTTCCAAGATGTTTCTATCATGCCTATATATTATTTTATCTTCATTTTATTGACCAATAATTAGTAATATTGTACTCACTAAATCTATGACATATTTATTATTTATTCTTCTTATCTGCAACATCAACAACATCGAGCCTTTATCCCACTATGTGGGGTCGGCAACATGAGTCCTTTTTCTCCATTGTGTCTTGTTAACAGTCAAATTCTCATTTAAATCTAATAAAAAAATGTCATTTCTAATACTTTTTAACCAAGTATTTTTAGGTCTATCTTTACATTTCTTAACATAGGCCAAATCTAATACATCTAATCTCATAACCGGGTCATCTGAAGGCTGACATTTTATTTGACCAGACCATCTAAGATGACTCTCTCTAATCTTTCTGCCATTGGAGCTACTCCAACCTTTTTAAGTAGATGCTCATTTCGCATTCTGTCTCTAAGAGTAAAGCCACATCCACTTGAGCATCTTTATTTTTGCAACATCTAACTTAATTTTATGCTTCTCTTTTAATGGCTAACATTCTACGCTATAAAGCGTTGCAGGTCTCACCACCTTAAGTTTGACGGGTACTTTTCAATTACACAATAGGCCTGATGCATTCCTCCACTTCAACCATCCAACTTGAATTCTACAGATAAGATCCTCATCTATTTCACCATCACCTTGAACAATAAACTCGAGATATCTAAAATGTGTATTCTTTTTAATGATTGACCAATGTCACAATCCCCCCCACTAGATCTATTGCTACGAAAATTATATTCTATGTATTCAATTTTAGATATACTCAAACAAAAAATTTAGACTCTAAGGTTGACCTCCATAATTCAAGTTTTTTTTCTACTCCCTCTCTAGTCTTATCAGCAAGAAGAATATCATCAGCAAAAAGCATACACTAGGGTACATCCTCTTGCAAATGGCTGGTAGGAACATCCACAACTAATGCAAAAGATATGTGCTTAAAGCTGATTCTTGATGTAATCCAACTGAAATAGAAAAATATTTGGTCAAATCACCTTGTGTTTGAACACAAGTAACAACATTTGCATACATATTTTGAATGACTTGAATATAAGCATTGTTAACGCCTTCCTTTTCTATAACTTTTCAGAGCACTTTTCTTGGAACTTTATCATATGCTTTATCTAAATTAATAAATATCATATAAAGATTCTCCTTTTTCTCTCTATATTTCTCCATCAAACTTCTCAATAAATGTATAGCTTCCATAGTAGACCTATCCGCCATGACTCCATATTAATTTTGTGGAACATAAGTAACACGTTGTAACCTATGCTCAATAACTCTCATAGTTTTAATGTATGACACATTAACTTAATTCATCTATAATTCACACACTCTTGTGCATCATCTTTATTCTTAAAAATATGAATCAACACACTCCACTCATCTGACATCTTCTTAGTCTTCAAAATAATATTTAAAAGGTTCATAAGCCAAGGAATTCCCTTATCTCCTAAACATTTCCACATTTTTATTGGAATATCATTAGATCCAATAGCTTTTCACACTTCAATTTTTTAAAGCCTCTTTAACTTCGATTTTACTAATATGACGATAAAAACAAAAATCTCTATTTTCATTTAGGGTACTAAGGTTACTAAATATATTCTCACAATCTTTATTGAGAAGCTTATCGAATGATCTCATCCATCTATGTTAAATATTCTCTTCTAATAAAAATACTTTTTGATCTTCATTCATAATGTACTTCACTTAAACTAAATCTTTACTTCTTCTATCTCTTTGTTTGGCTAACTTATACATATATCTTACCCACTCCTTAGTATCTAATACATTATATAAATTATTAAAAGCTAAATTCTTTGCATCACATATTGGTTTCCTAGACTCCTTTATATCTTTTTCAATTTTTTGAATTTTAATAATTAAATCAATTTTTATAACAAAACTTCTTATTTTTGATCATTTTTTACACATTGATTCCACCATCAATAATTTTTAACTATTAGGGATTTTTCCTTCTGATAGTTCAAACACATATTTTAGGACATTCTTATTATCACTAACTATTTCTTTCTACATGACGTTAGCTTTCTCATGCATAGTTAGTATCTTAAGATCTTGAATCTTATTCGAAAAAATATTTTTGTTTGTGTTCTTTAATTGCTCCCATCTAATTCTAGGACAATATTTTACTTTATTTTTCATATTCTGCCCTTTCATTTTAAAGTCCAAAACTGATAAGCGATGCTGGATGCATAAATTTTTACTCAGAATAATTCTATAATCTTTACAATTTAAACGATATATTTTTCTTATAAGAAAATAATAAATCTGAGTTTTACTATTTCCATTATTATTAGTGATGAAATGCTCATTTCTTTCGTAAATAAGGTATAAATAATTACAAAATCATAAGTTGGAGAAAAATCTAATATGATCCTATAACCTTCAGTTGTCGCTTCAAATTTAGAGCCACTTTGAATACTTTTAAAATCCTCTACCACTTTACCAAAATATCCATTTAAATATTCTCCAATAAAATTTTTTTCTCAAAAAGTATCATTTGTATTAATTCTTGTAGGTCATTCCAAAATTTTAATTTTGAACATATATCTAAACCTATTTGTAGAGCATAAGTACTTATAATATTGTTTTTTCTCATAAACACTTATATCCACCTTCACTAGTCTTTTCTTCTTATCTATTGTCCCTAAACCTTATATATTTTCTTTATCTTCTTACTTTTCACTTATTTTGAGTGAGGTCTTATCTTTTAATATTATCTCATCTACAAAAAGTTATATATCATGTTAGATCATTTTGAATATCGTTTGTAGCATCTCCATAAGCTATATGGAAAGATATAGATTTAATTTTGGTCCTTTATGGATAACTATTGTGATTAGTAGCTCCTAGGACATTTTACAACTTACAGTTCTAGTTAATATTATATCATGTATATCTTTGATAACTTTAATTTATCATTGGCACACTCATATTTTCCTTAGTGCGCACTAAATCAATTTGTTGAACTCAACTTTATTCCATTTAAAGATCAATAAAAAATATATTAATATTTTTTTGCTCTATAGTTTTCCATTACTTTAGCATATAGAAAACATGCCCATAATGAATTATTTGGCATATAACGAAATTGATCTTTCTATATTGTCATAATTTTTTTATGTTCTTGTTCCTTAGCTTCTCACATTATATGCTCATAAATTTGATTCTTTTATAACTATAATAATCATTTACGTAACTTTGCTCTAGAATACTGGTACAAAAAATACTAATAAAATCATTTGTCATTCCATTGAATTTAATTTAAAATAATTAACTAAAAATTTCAGTAAAACCTATTACTCTAATTCTTAATAAATATCTCATATAAACCCAAAGTATTACATTTATGCATCTTTATTAAAGTTGACTAATTTTTTCTAATTAATTTGTCATATACCTCATTATTCTATCTAATTTCTGTGTTATTGTGAAATCAGGTATAGTTTCTTCTTTCATCTTTCTATCTTTATTCAATACTCATTCTGAATTCTCTCATAGCCTGTCCTACTAACCTTAAGCATACATTGTCATTATTCATCCATCTCTCCATAAAATAAAAAAAATTAAAATATCTTCTAATCCAACTTGAAGATGATATACTAAGCACATTTATAGTATCCTTGTTGATAATTTCATAGCAGTCACCTTATTACTAAGCCTATGTACAAAAACGATTTACCATTATTATCCTTCTCTTTTCTAGTGCCGTCCTTCTAAGCATAGAATAGCTTAGTTGTTTCATTAATACCTTTGAATTTCTCTTATTTTAATTTATATTCTTGCAGACAAGCTCTCTCTCTCTCTCTTTTTCTCTTTACGTATGTGTATGTATACGAAAGAGAGAGATACCATTTAACTTTATATTTTCATGTGAGGCTTTTTTTTTGGTAGAAGTCTACGCTAACTTATTTTTCAATTGTGCACCATAAAACTGCCAAGTCATTATAAAATAAGGTGCAGGACAAATTTCGTAAAATTTTAACATGTAAATATGTCACTTAAACAATTGGTTTAAATAATAAGAAACGATTCATTGATTTTATGTTTTATGAGAATTCAAATCAAAAAATTTTTGTAAGCATATTTGCTTTGACATCTAGAGTATTTTTAATCGCTTTTATTTTAAAAATTTACATAGACAGTACTTGTAAGGGATGTTTCTAGTTGTCTAATCATTATCAATTTTGATCAATGGTGATGCTTTCATTAAAGATGATTATATTTGACCATTCAATTATTCTAAAGTTATAGATAATATCAATGATCTTGATTTTATGCTTGAAGATAATGGCATGAAAAATGATCATATTGAGATTGATCTTATCCATTAATTGCTTTCTACATGAAGTGCAAATATCAGCTGAGACTTAGGAATGAGAGTCACTTATTGGCTACTCTAGCAAAAGTAGGACTTCTTAAACCTCTTCACGCTTTTTCCATTAATTTGGAATAACCAATCAGAATTTAAGTAATTAATAATTCTATTAGTAACCGCAGTTTCTTAGTCTAAAGTAATTTCATGTCAACTATTGCGGCTGGTATCTTTCTTCTTTAGATTGTTATTTGCTTTATTATTTAATGAATTTTGAATTTCTTATGATTGATTGGTTTAATTTGAACATCTTGGACCCCTTTTTAATACACTAAGCTGCAAGGATCTAAATACCTACTTAGTTATCAATTCCACTAATGCTGTATGTGCATTTTTTTTAGTTTTTTGTACTGCAATTATATAAATATGAGATATTAGCATTAGCTTGAAATACAGTCATAGTTCATGTTCTGCAACCTTGCAACATCTCATAAGAATTTTATGAAACATTAACACTGCTTCTTTATGCTTTTCTTAAACTTCCCCAATGCTTATCTTTTTTCTTTCCATCCTATTCATAATAGATTCCTAAAGATGTTCTCCTACAAATCATCGGAGTATCTAAAGTAATGAAAGAAACAATCTTAAAGGTCATCAACACCACGGTTACTGAGTATGTCTCAAAGGTAATTCACTAACTGCCATCACTTTTCTAAATTCACTAACCATATTAAAAAAAATTGGAAAAAAAGAAAAACTCTAAGATGCTAAAATTTGCATGATTGTTTGTTGTTGCAGTGTAAATATATCAAATTGAATTGAATCATTTATGGACCTCATTTTAATTTGATTTGTGGTGAGGAAGATTTATCCTTTTTTGTATTTAGATAATTAACAAAAAAAAAGAGAAAGAATATTTATATGATTTTTATTGACCATACACGTCATGAACCTCGAGAATTGATTTAGTCAATTAAGTTAAAAAAAAGTGTGTCAAAGGTATACTAAAATTTTTTAAATATATACATGATGTAGCATTGCTAGTATTAAAAATAGTTGCAAATTGGCTTAGAAATTCCAAATTATAATGAGGATTACATGTGGATCAACATTTGAGTTCATATTTTCTTATATTGTTTAGGACTATGCTTATCTATGATGCATTGATACGCCTATTTATGAAGGCGTATTGTATCGGACACGTGTCGGACACGGATATGCACCTGATACGGCTCGGATACGTGTCCGTTACGGCAAGAGCGTATCCCATTAAAATAATATTTAATTTAAAAAGGACATACATATCAGACACGCGTATCCTATTAAATAATGAAAAAAAAAAATGAATAAAATGAGTAGCCGCGCGTATTCAGCTATTTATTTCTGCGAGCAGGGTGTTAGGGTTACACTTGTATTTTTCGTTTAGGCAAGTAGTTGACGTCGAAGGAGGGTACGCGAGCAGGGAAGGCCGTTTCCGCAAGCAGGGGCTAGGGTTACACATGTATTTTTCATTTATGCAAGCAGGTTTTATCCTCCTCTTGTTGTGAAAGAAATTAGAGCACATACTCATTTAGCCAATCAATGAAGAGGAACAAAATTATTCCACAATGGCTGAAGATTTAGTTTATGTGGATACAAATCTTCGGCTTCTATCAAAAAAGACTCCAACTTATATGGAACGAGATAACAAGATATAGGATGTTGTTGGAGATGGAATTCAGTCTCTTGATAATATGAGAATATTGAAGATTGCTAATCTTTCACTTGATGAGTCTGAATTGGAAGCAATGATATTTATTGAAGATAATATAGAAGTCCAAAGACAAATCCCTAAAGAAGCTAATCCTATCATTCCTTCCACTGAATAGTTGAAACTTCATGCACCAGTCAGTTTATGTTTATGTTTTTGATGTTGTATTAAACATTTTATGGTTATTTTAATTTTGATATTATAAGCTGCAAGACTAAATATGATATTGCTTTAATATTCTTTGTCATTTTAAATATTATGCTTTAATTGCTCTCTTAATTTTAATGTATGATTTATAAATTATAATGTCGTGTCCGTGCCGTACCCGTATCAAGTACTTTTAATAATTGGGGTGTCTCGTATCCATATCGTGTCGCCGTATCCGTGTCGCTGTATCTGTATCGGTGCAACATAGATGCTTATAAAGGTCCTTAAAAATGAGGTGTTTCATTATATATTTTTCATAGACGATAGTTCTAATTGATATTACATCTAAAAATGAGAAAAACGTTAAATGTTGATGAAATTTTTTGATAGATAAAAAAAATTAAAATTGGTCGAACAAAGACTAAGTATATAATATATAATTTGTGATATTTTATTATTTGTTCATATTATTACAAGATAAAGTTATTCTTAGATGTGATGTGTTTTAAGTATATTGAATTTATTATATAGAAGAATATGGAGTTTGTTGATGATATAGATTCTAGAATTATTTCAATTCTATAATAGTAGAATATCATGTAGACTTAAAGATAACTTCAATAAAATTATAGACAGGCTGATTTTGTTGTATGAAGATGTATGTGTGATAAAACAAGAAAGGATAAGTTAGAGAATGATCATATTAGATAAATTATTTGAACGACTTCAATTAAAGGTATGTGGAAATAAATTTTGGTGATTTGGATATGTATAGGTTTGAAAATGCACATATTAGACGGCTATATAAATTAATATTGGAGGATTATGAAGGACAAAAAGAGTATACCTAAGGTAAGTTCGATAGAAATTACTCTAAATGATTGCAAAAAATAGGCTTAAACACTTCAAATAGCACGAATGAATTGAAGATGAGGATTTATAAACCTTATCACAAATAATTGGGATAAGGAAAATGATGACTGCGTTGATGACTTGTTTTAATTACTTGTTGATCCTTGGTCATCACAATTTATTTAATATTCATTCTCTTTCATTCTCTTAGTTATATTTCTTATTTTTATCTTTGTCTGATGCTTTAGGAAGGTCTAAATGTGACCAGAGAACTTAGAGTCGAGCAGAGTTATGATGAAATTGAAGCTGCATTCATTCCTGGAGAGGAATTCAGCTTCGAGGCAGTCATTGGTCTTCCACAAACCAGCAAAAGATGATCTTGTTATGTGTGAGTAAATGTCTTATTCTTGCATGTGAAAACCCACATTCATTGTTCCATGAAATCGGTTGAGCAAATTCATGTAACAGTTTCATCCATCTTATGTGTTGCTAAATAATCAAATCCAATCATTCTGAACTATTGGTGACTAGGTATGCTGGAAACTTCAGTTGTTAAGTTGGACTTTTAAGCATGCCTGAATCTTTTATATCCATCCAGGTTGGATCCTTCAAAAAACCTGCGTGGTCAATATAAGGTGGATGAATCCAACAATGCCTCAGGGATGACCAGTCTACACCTGCTTGGCCTCAACTTGGTTAAGTTTTCTAGAACGTGTTTGTTCTGGCATAACCTGAACTAGCTAGTTTGGCTTTGCTCAACATGTCCTATCCAAATTTATCATTTCTTTGGGATGTTTTGCCTCAAAGATTTATATTGATAGTTGCATCTGGTTAACTTGTATAGTCTAAGGCTGAATTTGTTGCCCAAGCCCTTTAGCGTATCAATTTGGTTAAGTCGGATTGGTTGCCAGGGTCGTGCTCAGGTTTAGTGGCAATTCATGTGAGAAGTTCGTGGTAATGCATGAGCGAGGTTGTTGCGATAGTGTTAGACTCCGTACCACCCTTCAAGCTTGGCTTGTATTGGTTTAAATCAATTCAGTTCAACTAGTTCTAGCCTATGTTAGGTCACATTTTTCCTATTCAGCCTAATTGAATTCAAGTTCCTTTGCTTTAGATCAAACATGGTGATACTAGATTAGATTTGGTTATGATCAGACTGAGAGTGATTGAATACAAGATCAAACCTAAGTCAACCTCCAAAAGCTCTCAGCCACTCAATATAGTTCAAGATTCCAATCAATTGCTAATCATCTTAGCCAACATTAATCTACATGCCATCTTGAAACTAATCTTACTGCCTTTTGACTCGTGGAGGCATGTATTGGAACTGTGGAACAATTTCAACTTAATTCAATCATCCTCAACAAACCACTTATTACCATATTAACAGGGCTTAAGTACTTTTTATTTCCGAATGTTTGTTATATTTAATCTCTTACGAGAATTCACAATATGCTTAAGCATTTCTAAACAGATAACACTGATTGGAGCAATGAAGGACATTTACAAAGACAAAGAGCCTTTGGCAATAGTTGGCCTCATTTTATACTTATGCTTGCAATGTAAAAATAAAAAGATGATTATCTTTGCCCACCATACTGATGCACATGCTTGGAAATGAGAGGGTATCATATTGTTTATGTCTATCTATATTTATTAGATCAGGTTAGTCAAATCATCAAGTAAGCTTGAACTTGAGTCAGTCAAATTGCTGGTCATGAATCAACTCATTTTTAGCCAAGCTCGAAATCATCTAAAGCCTTAAGTTAACTACGAGTGATAACTCACCAAAAGGCCAAAGGAGACATTCTATCCACCACATAATATTTGGTAACTGAACTTGCCTAATAGACATTCTGAAATCTCTTAGTTGTCCAAGCTTCTCACTTATAGAACTCAAAAACCTGTTTAGAGAGCTCAGGCGAAACTAAGGATTCTTGTTGGAGGAACTCATCTAAAGTACCTCCTTTATCTTGTACTCACAAGTTCTTATTCATAGAATAGCCATCAATCAGATTCCACTGACTATATTGAGTTTTATTATATAGCTTTATTGTATTGTTATTATGTAGCTCTATGATATCATTGATCTTGGCCCACACTTGTAAGATTTTGGTCAAAAGTCAAAATTCGGCTCTGAGAATGATACAATCTTATAACTTTGGTCAAAATATTGCCTTTACGAATCCTCAAAACATTATCTAACAAATCCTCTCTCTGTTTATTCAATTTTTTTTTCTTGATTCGGTTTGCCTCCCTCTCTCTTTATTAAAGGGTTTATTTGAATTGTTGTCAACTTAAGCCACTTAATAGAATCGATGAACCCTATCTCTACTCTTCTCGCCCATTGGACTCAATTTGCAACTATAGTAGGGTCTTCTTAACTACTATGGATAACATTGGATCCAAAATGCTCAAATGTGTGGTGAGCTTGAAATGCCTAAAGTGAAGGACCAAGCTATGGCGCATCCCAATGAGAAGTCATTGGAGAGTGACTATTAGAATGATTACATCATTTGCAAATATCTTTAGTGCATGGAGAATCATATTACTAGGATGATTTAGGGAATCTTCAAATGATTCTCATATGTTTTCCTTTATGCAGCATCCCCTTCAATTTAGGTCTTTAATTTTTAGTCTCAGAATTGCTATTTTTGCTCTTTTCAATGAAGACCTTCATTTTTCTAGAAGTATTTTAAAGACTCATATCCCCTTGCCAATCAATAAAAGCCTCAAACTTAGCTGATCAATTCCTTCTCAATTGTAATCATGGAGACCCAACATCCTACAAAGTTCTAGATGCGTCTCTTAGATTCCTACTAGGGTAAGATAGGTCTAAGCTGACCACATCAATTACTTTGAGTTAACAATCTCCATTTTTACTATCAGCAGCGCGCTCTTCACCATCTTCAAGGACGTATCACTATGATGGTTCTCTTTTCTTTCTTTGGGTAGTATTTCCTCTTTTATTGACTTCAAGTGATAATTCATGATGCAATTTGCTTGTGCCCATAAGCTGCCAAACAATTTACAAGCTCTACTCATCATGAGACAAGAGCCTAACAAGTCAAATCTTTATTTTTTTACTCACTTTTGACATAAGATGTTGATTGTCCAAGTTTTAAAGTCTGTCTTTATCTAGGCAACACTCAGAGCCTCTAAAAATATTTGTATTCCTATGCTCTAAGACTGTAATAGTCAAAGGTGTTGGCTGAGTTGCTAAAGCTTGCCAACAATCATGCCAATACATAAGTGTAGAACCACATGACTTTGGCTTCAACGTCCAAGCCACTCCATTTCAAACTTGTAAGGGACTCACAATAGCATCCACGAGAATATAGAAGAAAGTCACCCAACATTAAGAGATATGCATAACGAGAAGCATCACCAACATAGACTTTTGCACTTTTGCCTCTCGATGCCAAAAAAAAAAAAAAGTATTTCAACGATCCCTTTACACGAAGGAAATCACCTACACAGTTCATATATCTGACTCACAATCTTTATGTGTCTCTTATAGAGAGAATATATGCAACATGCGTTAAGTACTTTCATCGAGCATCGGCAATGCTCACAACCTATTTGCTCATGATCCATCAAAGTACTGCATCTTTCATAAGGAAAATGGTTGACCATGGTTACGACAGGAATCTCTTTGAAGAGCTCATTTGTATCAAAGTTGAAAGTGTTAAATCCTTCTGACCCTACAGGGTACTAACAGAAGAAAACATAAATGAACATGTCCCGACACAAATTACTCATGTAGCAAGGACAGTCCCATAGGCCCTCAAAGGAACTTGCTACAATCCAAAGATACACAACTTGAATGCGGTTAAAACTAACCAAAAGAGAACCTCAACTCGTACAAGTTAGTATCTTAGAAAGGGAATCAACCGAAAATTGTATTATCTATTGTTTCAAACAATGAAATAAGAAATAAAAGCAAATTCTACGTTAATTCTTCTTTTCTTTTCATTGCAAAAGAAGTCTTTGTGGTCATGAAAAATCATTCAAGTATTTGTTTTAAATGCTGAATCTGTTAATACGTATGCTCATGGTGAACTTAGCAATTTTTTTTATTTTTTTTTGTAATCAAGAATTTCTTTAGGTGAACAACTATTAAATATACCTAAAGGAGATCAACCATTAAATATACTTGAAGAACTCACCCCATAAAAACCGATAAAATAACTTAGTGAACTCCAACAATTTGAATAATGTTGAATTCATCTCTGTTCACCAGTTATAGCTCACTGTACTTGAACTTGGGGACTCGAGGAGCTCTTCCTGCTGAACTCGATAGCTTACCATATACCCCAAAAAGTAGTTTGCTACACCATGGGAAATTGCTCTTCTTAAATGTTCAAAGTCTCTAAAATTTGGTTTTCTTGATGAAACCACCTCTGCATACAAAACTCGTTATACTCGAATAATTATTAATAAGTTTGATCTTTAGGCCAACACTTGATTTTTATTTGAGGTTGACCAAACTTTATGCTAAGAAACAAGAGATGTTAGTGGTTGAGATTAAAATCAGAAAAAAAAATCAGATCAGTTGTTTAGAGTGAGAATTCCTTTTTAGTGTTGAGTTTAGAGTGAGAAATACTTTTTAGTGTTAGAGTTTAGAGATTGCTATCCTTGTGAAGGTGAAAGTTCTAATGTAATTTGAGGCCCATCTATACCATATGATGATTAGTCCTAAAAGATACACTAATGATAAATGACCTAGTATGATTTTAGGAAGATTATCTACCACTCAGTGTATTCTAATATGCACTTAAGCAGACATATATATTTCAAGTTATCACTCATTACTAAATATAACATTCACTAAAAAAGCTTATATTCACAAGAAGAGAAGTTCAAAGAAAAATTCTAATTTTATTATATTTCAATAACAAGATATAATTTGCTTGTAAGGGACTTGAAAAATGAAAAGTATATATATATATAAAACAAGGGTGTCATAACAAACTATTTCCCTTGGTATCAGACCCTGCCTTCCTTTTTTTTTTCAAAAGTGATACCAGTTGAAATAGTTTGTGGCTGCTTGCAGTTTCCAACTTGGATCTCTGAACCAGTAAAATTACTGTTCATTCCCTTGAGAGGGCTAAGTTTCATCTTTTATTGTTCACAGGGTTTTCAGATGTTTTATTTGATGTTTATCTCTTCGTCGTACTTTTAAAATATATTTTTTAATTCTTATCACTTAGGTGAACTTTTCTTATTATTTTATTAGTATTGTTATCACTTCACTGTAGCTTGAACTTATCACTTCACTATAGCTCAAGTCTATCTTTAATATCGTTATCACTTTACTGTAGCTTAAGTCTTTCGTTACACTATTTGTCAAAATATTTTAAAATTTATTTTTGTTTTTTTTAATTTATGTTTTTATGAGCATTGTTGAAAAGTATTTTGATTATTTGAATTTATTCATTTCGGAAAAATCAAAGTGCGTAGTGTCTTTGGAAAGAGCAAAACACAATTGTTATTTCTCCATAGAAGATTTTTTTCATCAGTTGCACAGTAAAGAAGCTTATCTTAACTCTTTTACAGATTTATTATTAAAGTTATCTGAAAATTTAAAATTTAATAATCAGAAGTTTTTGAACTCTTCAATTCTCTTTACTGAGAAGTTGAAATAGAAGAATCTGCTGATTAAAAATCTGAGTGATCAGATTCCTTATTTTAAAGCTTTGCAAGAAGATTTATATAGCAAATTTTAGCTTTTTAGACTGAATGATATACCTTAAAAAAGAGATATAAATAGATTATCTACTTTAATTGAGAATAATAGGCTTAAAGAGATTAAGCTACATTCTCGAGAATTATTAATATAATATAGAAAGATATCAGAGATAATAAATCTCAGATTTATCATGAAATTATTCAGTTGAAAGATTTATTACAGAATATTAAGGTGATTCAAAAAAGTTAATGAGTGAAATGAAATTTAAGGGTGCAGAATATCTTGTTGCAGTTACTTATTCTTCATGTTACTTTAAAGAAAAAATTTTTGAAGATATGTTGAATCAGAATCTCCATCTAAAACTGATAGAATTATTACTCAATAAAATAATACTTGTTTGGCTTTACTTAGTAGTTTGCATTATCGTTTGAGTTTGATTGAAAAATCTCTTGAAAAACTTTCAACTACTCCTGCGTCTAAGCTAGAGTCTAAGCTAAATAATATCACGAAAAATATTAAACATCTTTCCTTTGGTAAGATTACGGAAATTAAAAGAACTTAAAAGACTTTTTGATTTATGAAATATGACTTAACGAAGTACAATTTTATTTTCTAGATCATCTCAAATTATCATGGGTAGACATTTTGTGTCAAGTTAATCAAATAATTTATCTCCACTTGGTTAGATAGAGTATTTGATAGACCCGGTGCTTCTAGAGATTTTAGATTAGAAGAATTGGTCAATATTGATAGAGATCTTTCTACTTTTTCTAATAATCATTTGAATAGCTTGAGTCCTTCTTGATTATATTCACATGGTTATTTCAGTGCTAGTACAGGATTTTTCAGACATCACCGAGACATTGTCCTGATAATTCTGAGGTTAGACTAAACTTAATCACTCCCGAAGCCTCTAAAGAAATAAAAATAAAATACAAGCATCGATATATCCATATATATCTTGTTGTGTTTGGAATCAGAGGCCTGGTCAGAAAAAGAATTGGAGGTAAAGTTCTAATGTCTCTTTAATTCTCGATTTAGTACTCCCAATGAATCAATGATTGGAGTCATAGAAGTTGACCTGAACAACAATATTTGTATTACTTATATTATTCCTAATATTTCCATGATTATAGAAGACTTTGAAAAGCAAGTTATATTATTGGTGCAAAGTAAAGGTTATGAAAATTTTCAATGAAATAATATATGTCTTGATATAGTTGTTTTTGGCAAAACTATTAATAGTATCCAAACTAGGCTCATGATTAAACTTGAGAATGTTATAGACTTTCTAACCTCCAAATGAATTAAGTTCATTATGCCAAAAGAGGTTGACTCTAAATCGCTTGCTGGATTAGAATGGAATATTTCTCCCCTACGAGGGGAAAATTCTACGATAATCTTTACTGAATTTTCAACCTTCTTGAATGATGATAAAAGTATGTCCATAATATATAGAAATTATAATGCTTCTAATTAAGATGATATTGAAGAATCTGATTTAGATTTGATGATGATTGAGGATGATAAGGATGGTGAAGGTATTGATGATGGTACAGGATATAAAAATAAAACTGTATATTTACATAACATAGATACCAATTGGAGAACTGTTCAATCCCTACAGAATTATTAATTCTTTGGCGGCTAGGGTTTTGCAGAATGAACTTAATTGTACAGTACGATTTAAAATTGTACAGTACAAAAAATATAAAAAATCTAACATTATATTTTTCTCTCTCCCCCTGTGTGTGCATGGTTACTCAGCAATAGTATCCACTAGATTACATGATTTGACTAAAGAAAGGTAAAAAATACATAAATGATTGAAAATACAGACTGTAACCTTAGTCTACCCAATTTTGAGCTGATCAAAGTTGCAAGTGAATGATGGACGAATTCCTTGAAATGTTAGTATCTACATACAGATACCCGTATCCAATAATATGTCAGGAGAAACAAAAAATTCAAAATAAAAATGTTTGTTATCATCAAAATGGCAAGTTAAGATCATGGGATGCAACACTCTTTATATGCTCTTATTATCTCTTTACTAAGAGCCTTTTGGGCAGTCAAGGGATGGTTTTCTTCTTTAAGAGATCTTAGAGAGAGGTCATTACATATGGGAGAGAGGTGAGGTTAAAAGAGAGAGATGAGCCTTGAGGGTTTCAAGGGAGCGTGAGGGATTTCTCACAGTTGCTCCATCTTGCATGCCCTTAGGTCCTCCTGTTATGTTAGTGGTTTCCTTGAGAGGAGCTCTGTGAAGGAAAGCCATTGGTGCCAAATGTTTGCTATCCAAGGAGGTTAGTGGTACGGAAACTCCACCGGGTATGGGTGCCAAAGGCTGAAGAGGAGAGAGGAGGGATAAACATCTCCACCGGGCTTACAAGAGAAAGAAGGGCTGAGGAGGTGAGTTGAGGAGATTCTTCGGGTGTAAAGAGTTTATAAGAGTGATTCTTTGCTTGGTCAAAGGAGAAGGGCTTCTTCACACAGTTGTGTGTTGCTTGAGAGATGCATATAGTGCAATTCTAAAAGAGGAGGGCCTTTGGAGACTGGACGTAGGTCAGTTTGACTAAATCACTATAAACCTCGGTTCACATTATCTTACTTTTCATATAATTTATTTTTATTGCACTCCGGTATTGATTTTGTTATCTTAAAAAATAGGCATTTTGGTGAATAATCATTGGTTGGATCTTATTTTGAAAGTCAGTAAAGAAAAAGAAAAATATATAATATTTATTTTCTACAAAATTAAGATAAAAAATTAGTTGCTTTAGATTTTTATTTTGAATTGTTTCAATTTCTTTAAAGCTTCTGCATATTAAATTTATTTTTAAGAAAATGATTTTCAAAGATTTAATAAATTTTTAAAGAACCAATTCACCCCCCTCTTAGTGTGTCATAAGCATTATGTTAAAATGATTTCTCTATATTTTTATTATGTAATATTTTAAAGATAAAGGCAAGGTAAATAATTAGGATGTTTTTTTGAGGCAAGGGAGATGACACAAGTGCATGGGTGAGGAATATAGGTGATGGGGTGGGTATAAAGGTAAGAAGGTGAGGAAAGTGAGGGACGTGACTGGGGTTGGTTTCAGAAATTGATAGATTCTTGAGATTGTTCACTGTTTGATTGAAAAAATATATAGTTTTGAAAAAGATTTAATTTTCTTTGGGGAAATATTTAATTTTTGGAATTTTAGTTTTGAAATCGAATTCTCATTATGAATGATATATCACCCCGAAAGGTGAATATATCATTCCTTAATAGATTCAAATTTCAAAACCTTGAATTTATCTTGATTATTGCAGTTAAACTTAAGCAAGACAACATATGATCCCGGAGGATCAAAATGATGTTTGATCAAATATTTGACTGCAATAATCTAAATAATAGATTATTAATTTCGTAATCAAAATAATAATAGAACAATGTATCTTCTCAGAGAAAGAGGATATCACTTATTATTAATCATTTGAAAACGACGATAATGATCGTAAAGTTTAATTTTTCCAAAGATAATTAATTGAGAATTTTGAAAATTTAATTTTAAAAAATTTGATCTGGGTTTCTAAATCTCCTACGAGCGTAAGCCCTCGTAGTTAATTATATCGTAGGAAATCATAAATTTTCTATGAATACTCTCAATTAAAATACCGATACGAATTTTATTTTGGAATTCAAAGCTTGATCTTAAGGGAGGTTAGGTTTGGAAATTTCAATAAAAAATGGTTCAAAATTGAACACTTATTTCTAGAGTCAAAGGAGAAAGGGTAGGAGGCACCTGGGATTCTGAAATAATTTAGAAGTATCCCAGCCTATCCTAAGTGTTGGGCTTGAATTCGATTGAAAAAGATTTAAGTTTGAATGGTTAATTTTATTAAAAAGTTGGGATTCGATTTCCGAAGGTTGAGGTCTTATAGCCTGAGCTTGCCTCAGAACCTAAGTCTAAATTGGGTACTGGAAATCAGTGACCCATAACCTAGCTAATGCAATACTGGATCTGGACTAACCCCGGCCTGGATTGGGGAGCCAGCTAAATCACCTAAACACTTTAAAACCATGAATCCGATCATTTATAAAAGATTGGGTAGGGACGTTATTTAAGATAAGTTTTTGAGAATAGGGCTGATATCTAGAGCATATCCTTAATTTGGCCCCTTGACTCATGTTGGGTGAAATGCTTAAGTAAAATGTAATTAAAGATTTAGACATTTTTAAGTTTGTTACTAATATAATGCATGCAAATTGACTCGATTAAATGCTTAAATCAGAATGAAGATGTTTTAAAATCAGGCTTAAAAATAAGTTTTATCCTAAAGATTGCACAGATTCCCTTAACAGAATTGCACCCTTATAGGCTAAGTCGTATGCCAGAACCTGCAGGCAGGGAGGTGCCTAACAAGTGAAAAGAAAATGCAGCAAATACGTTATGAAAAACTCCCAGCGATCCTGGGATTACTTCTTAAAATATTATATTTCTATGTGAGCTTAAATATTTTAAATTTAATTGAAATAGAAAAGATTTTAACGATTCCTCACGAGCCTCCGATCGGGTTCCAGGCTAGCCAAAAAACTATAAAAAGCAAGCAATCCTAATATCGCAATCAATATCAAATAATTAATACAATAATTAGATCAATTAAATTTAATACTCAAATTGAAAGTCCATAGGCAAGTGCCTTTTAATATTACAACCCAGGGTCTGCAGGAAAAATAAAGTGGCTGGGTGCTACTAACAATAACCTAAATTTCAAATCCTAAGACTCAAGTGACTTTGAGAATGGGTCTTCCCGTTCTTCACTTTTTCGTCCTTCTACGAACTCCTTGGATTATTGGGTCTGAATGTCCAAATGGAAAGAAACTCATCCTTGAAAGGGGTGTTATCTTTCCTCTTTGAATTTTCTAAAGTCATGCTAATTTGGATCTCCAAATGGAGAGGGACTCTCCCCTGAGGGATGTCCCTTTCTCTTTGGATTCCAAGTTGGATGCTTTAATCCCATCTCAAATCACTTAAATATTATAACTCAATTTTGAATCAAATTACATTTAAATGAAAATTAAAATCTAGACCTAACACCTACAGGGTTATCCTAATAATCAACAATTAATTTGACATCCCAAGCAATTATATTACTTTAAAATCAAATACTCAAATCACAGTAACACTTGACCATGCTCTTTAATTTAAAGGGGGTCTTAAGCAAATTTTTGAAGCACATGCAGAAAATATCGTTAATTTAACTCTTAATTATTTATCCCCTTTAATTTTTATGCCCTGTATGAGCATGGCCAGTTATATAAGATTGAGTTAGAAAATAAATCGTCCCTAACCTAGGGGTAATCTAACGCCCATCACATCAATACACAGATTACAGAAATTAAATAAATAATCAATCAATTACTTAATTCTAGCAACCAGCATGCAGTGAAAATCACAAAAAATCTTACACACGCAAGTAGCAGAAAGTAAACACTGTCCTAGCATAATACTAGAGTTGGTTGTCTTAGCAAATTATTTAAAGTATGTGGAGTAGGCTGTGTGGCTTAGATATGTCTTATATAGGACAGTTTGTTAAAGTTGTTTGAGGTTCTGGTTGATTGAAAGGCTTAAGGGAGATTTTAATTAAAGTTTACGTCTTAATAATTTAAAATTTATTTTAAGATTGATTTTAATTATTTTTTGGATACCACCTTTGTTTCTCACCAAGACCGTGAAGTTTATTTCACCTTCCTTGGGACTAATTTAATAGCCTCGTAGGCCTGAGTTACCAAGTGGTACTCGGTATGATTAAGTAATTTGATTTGGTTTAAGATTGGAAGGTTATTGAATTTTAATTAAATTTGATTTGTTGATGATTTCAAGATTTGAATTTTATTTAAGTTTTCTATCAATCAGTTTGTGACATTGTGCCACTAGGCTCGAGGAACAAAGTCTCCTTAGGACACGTAGCCCCGCAGCCCGGAGTAGTCCAACCTATAAACTTGATTGATATAATTTTATTAAGAGTTTTAATTTTAGTTATATTATTAATAATCAATCGATTGTAAAGTTTTAATACTCCATTGAATCCGTTCGTGGCGTTGTGTCATCAGGCTCGAGGAACAAAGCCTCTTTAGGACACGTAGCCCCGCAGCCCGGAGTAGTCCAGCCTAAAAACTTCATTTTAGGAGTGGTTGTTATGTATTAAGGGGTTGGTTGAGTGATTTGAATATTAAATTAACATTTTCTTGAATTTGAAATTAATTATTAGATTTTTGAAATTTTTTAGATTATTTTAATCAATTAATTAAGGGGGCAAAAATTAACTTTTTGATTAAGCTTGATTTTTGAAAAGTTAGTATTTTATTAAAATATTATACCTTAATACGATCAATTAAACTATAAATACGTTGGATTTGGATTTTTCTACATTTTATTATGAAGGTTTGAAGATTTGATTTGAATTTAAATTGAAGCTTGACCAAAACTTGAAAATTTTAAATTAAAAGATTTTTGGAATTTTAATATTTTTGATAAATATTAGATTTTCATATGAGTTGAATGCCTTTGAGTTTGACTGATTTGGAATTTTTTATGATTAGTTATGAATTTTTAAAATTTGATAAATTAATTGAATTATTTAATTATGTTAATTAAGGATCTTTTATTGATTTTGCTCCAAATGATCTCCCAACTCTTTGAAATCAGCTCCAAAGGTTAGGAATGACCTAATAAGGAAATCAAATGATCTCCCAACTCTTTGAAATCAGCTCCAAAGGTTAGGAATGACCTAATAAGAGATTTCCAAGTGTTTGGGAAATTTTTGGAATTTTTAATTATTTTTAATTAATTAATTATTAAATTTTAATTAAAATTAAATTAAACTTGATTTTAAAGGCCAGTCAAGGGACTTTTATTTTTCTTAGGTTAAGGTTTGAATTTTGGTCAGTTTGAGGTATTATTTGTATTTTTGTGATTTAAAATTGATTTATTAGAATTTTTGGAAGGTTTTAAGGCTTAATTAATGGATTAATTAATTAAATATTTTAATTATTTCTAAAATCAGAGAAAATTTTTCTAGGGGTTGTATATATCACTATGTTCAAATGGTTTGAATTTTATGTCAATAAGAGGTATATCCTATTTTCTATAATTATTTTAAGTTCTCTACACAAATTCTTTAATTGTTATCCTTAATGATGTCACTAAACTTAAGTGGGTTTAAATCAATGTTTTGCTAACCCTTGACATTCACATGTAAATGCACACAAACACAATCATTTCCTAAATCTAGGAAAGCCTTAAAGCTAGGTGGTGTGTGCACCTTAGACATGCAATTATTAATATTAATCAAAATGACTAATGATGTGATTAATAAATAATTAAAATATAATTATTCACTAATCATTCCCCCACAAATTCCATTCACACACTTAACCTATGTTTAAGATTTCAAAGGGATCTCTCAAATATATTAAAGATTTAATATATATATATATAATTTTAACATAAATTTCAAAATATAGGTATTTATATATATAAATCTATATATATATAAAGATGTAATTTTTAAAATAAGATAATTAAAAATATTACTAAAATAAAATTTTAAAGACTTGAGAGACCCACTGATTTTTCAAAGTAATTTGAAAATAAATTTTTAATTTTAAAAATATTTAATATAATATTAAATTAAATATTAATTAAATATTAACATATTCAAGTAATTCAAATTAATTAAAATAAATTTAATTTTTGAAATTTGAAAATAATTTTAAATTAAAATCCTTAATTTTCTAAAAATTTTAAAGTATTACTTATATTTTTATGATTTAAAATGAATATTATTTAAATTTTTGAAGTTCAAGACAATTAAATATATTTAAAATAGTTCAAAATTAATTAAAGTTTAAAATAATTCTTTAAATTAAATTTAATTAAATCTTAAAATGTTCCTGAAATGTTAAAATATTTAAAATGATATTTTCTGATATATTTTATTTTTATTTTTATTTTTATTTTTAGTTATCTTAATTTAATTTTAATTAATTATCTATTAAATATTTAAATATTTAAATATCTTAAAATTATTTGATATAGGTAATATATCTTAAATTAAATTTAGTTTAAAAATTAAATATTTTGGAATAATTTCCTAATCTTCAAAATATTTGATAATAATAATAAAAAATTTTAATTACTAAAAAAATGTATTCAAATTAATATTACTTAAATGATAAATTAAGTATTTAATACATTAAAATTACTTAAATTACTTAAATACAATGTTTAAAATTAAATTTTATTTTAAAATCAGGAACTAAGTTAAATATTAATTTGGAAATTCACAATTAATTTTAAAAGAAAATTTTAAATTTTATGAAATATTTAATCATTATTTTAATCAAATTTTAATTTAAAATAATCAATATTTAATATTTAAAATATATTTAATACTTTGGACTAAAAATAATAATTTTAAATTTAAGTGTTAATTTTTTTGAAAATATTAATACATAATATGTATTTTTTTAATTTATAATTAATTTTAATATTTATTTTAAAAAAAAGATTTAAAATGATTTTAAATCAATTAAAATCAATTTTAAATGAACGGCGACGTTGCCGGCGGCTGGAGGGTCACGTGGCAATGGCGGATTGGTCCAACGGGACCACGGGCAATCATTACTGGTGGCGCATTAATTGGGCCGCCAGGCAATGATTGCCTAATCAATACTGCGGACGCGGTATTAACTTATCCACGTTAGCGATTTCTCTTAACCGTAGGATGCTCCGCTATTCGAATCGGACGGCTCTGATTTAGCCGGATCGAGACCTGGATGACCACGCAGACCACGTGGTTAAGAAATGCCGCAGTATGACGTGATCTAGGCCGTTGATTGCGAGATCAACGGTCTAGAAGATGTATATTTAACATAGACTACGGATGAACTTTAGTTCATGTTTTTTGACTTATTTGATCGATCCGGTTAATCAAAATCAATGAAGTTTTAAACCTAGGTTCGTGCTATGAATAGAAATCCTGTGGGATGTTTGGTTTGGCTTAAAACGCACTTAAATAAAAGCTAATTAAACTAAGCGTTCTGAACTAGGTTTAAAATTATACCTCAATTTAATGGGCGGTTTGGACCGCAAATGAGATGGTTGAATTTGTAGATTTTCCTCGTACAAATCTCCAGTTGAAGCCACGATCAAACGAGCTTTGGATTGAATGGATGAAAGCTTGGATAGATTGGGGTTGTTCTCGTCGGAAAACTAGTTGTCGGCGACTTTGACCGGTGGATTCTGGTCAAGAATGGTTAAAGGATGTATGGGAAGCTCAAAAGAGCTGAGGCTTGGACTTGGAGGAGCTGGGATAGAGAGAGAGTATGAGGCATTCGAATGAGAGCTCCAAGGGATGTTTTGCCTTATTCAATCCACTCCAAATTGAATGGAGGACTGGGATTGCTTTGTTTGGACTCCAGATGGACGCCACCTGGCCTGGAGGTTGTTGGGAGCAGAAGCCAAGGACGGATGCAAGGACCAATAGGTGAAAAGGTGCTCTTATCCTTATACATGCATGTGGAGTTGATCTTGGCCATTGAATTATGATCAAAGGGATAGGACAAATCCTAAGAAGGTTCTAGAATGCATTAATATTGCTGGAGTGCTTTGGATTATAGAGGATTAGCTTAAGGGATTAATTTGACCATGCCTGACCCATTTAAAGCTTAGTTTGACAGTTTGACTAGTCAACTTGAAATGTTGACTGGTGAGGTGGCAAGGGAGGAAGGCTAGAGTGCTGGTTGGAGAGATCTTAAAGCAACTTGCTAGAAGTTTAGGTGATGAAATCATAACCATGCAAATTTGACCAAGATTTTCAAAAGCTTAACTTGGTTGACTTGACCATTATGTGACTCATGGCATGCTCAAAAATATCCAAAGTATTAACCGGAATGAATTTAAGGATTTTTAAAATAATAAAATAAGAGTTTGAGTGGATGAATGCATTGGATATATTATTTGACTATGAATCAATATTTGACCAAGTCAATTATAAATAATTTGACTCGTGAAGAGATTAGAGGATATCCAAAATATTAAATGGTATGGGTTTGAGGGTTTAATGGGGTTTGAATATGTTTAAAATTTGATTCAATACAAAAAGGGGTTTAATGGTTGATTGAGTCAACCTGGGTTGACCTGGTCAACCAGGTTGACCCAAGGTCTGAGTCTGGGCTCAACAAGTTTGAAATGATGTTTGAAATCTGTTAGAAGTGTTTCCAAGGTTTAAATAGGTCATTTGGATCAAATGGACCTATTGGGCCAATAAAGGGCATTTGGGTCAATTCTAGTTGACTTGGTCAACCAGGTTGACCTAGGGTCTAGAAATGATTGGAGGCTTTAGAGAAAGCTCCAAGGTTAAAATCCACTGGGTGGTAGGTCCAGTGGTATAGGCCGTAAATATTTGAATATTTTACAGCCTTTGGATTCTAATCCAATTTTTAGAGTTAGAGACCTCAGAATGAGCTCAAATTTGAAGGGTTACCTCTAGAGACATGTCCTATCAATGTGTAATTGATAGACTCTGAATCAGAGGTCATTTGACTTGGGTTTGAGGTGCTTGAAAATTCACTGGAAAAGGCTTTTAGGACTTAGACCTTTAGCCTTGGATTTGAGTCTGAATTTCTAGATTTGAAGTGGACTTTGGTTTTAATTGATTATATTTGAATTATCCAAACCAATTACAATCATTAGGATTATCATAAGTGATTGGATAGATTTTGACGCTTGATCAAAGGCATGATCAAAGTTTGAACTTAAATTGAGATCTAGATGAGTTTGAAATCTAGATATATTTGAAGTTTAAACTTGATTGGAGTTTGAATTGAATTGGCATCTAGATTGGCTTGATGTTGAGACTGATTTGAAGTTTGAATGGGTTTGAAATATAAATAGATTTAAGATTTGGATTGATTTGAGTTTTGAATAAGTTGATTTAAGGTATGGGTTGATATAGAGTTTCAGTAGATCTAAGGTCAAGATTTATTTGAATTTGGATTGATCTAAGGCCTTGATTGATTTAGGATCTAGATAGATCTAAGACCTAGGTAGATCTAGGACCTAGCTAGATCCTAAGGTTTGAAATCTAAGAGAATCCTTGAGTCTAGAAGTCTTAGGGTCTGGGGCCCAGAATGATCCTAGGATCTAGAAATCCTAAGGTCTGGGATCTAGAAGAATCCTAGGACCTAAGTAGATCTAAGGTCTAGAGTCTAAGAAGAATCCTAAGGTATAGAGTAGATCTTAGGATCTAGAGTCTAGGAGGACCCTAAACTGATCTGGAGTTAAAATTAATCTAGAGTCAAAATTGATCTGGATTTTGGAGTGTCTTAAGATCTGAACTGATCCTAAGATTTGGATTAATCTGGAATAGGAATTGGGTCCTAATGACCTCATACAAAAATTAGGTCAACATTCACGACAACAATAGCCGTAACATTAAGCCTTCATCTCACTACATGGGGCCAGCTACATGAATCATTTTTGTCCAATGTGTCTTGTTAAGAGTCAAATTCTCATTTACATCTAATAAAAAATATTATTTCTAATACTTTCCAACCAAGTCTATTTAGGTCCACCTACCTTTCTTATTAGCATAGGCCAAATCTAATAAATCTACTCTTCTATCCAGGTTGTTAGAAGGCAAACGTTTTATGTGACCAAACCATATAAGGTGCCTCTTTCTAATCTTATCTATCACTGGAGCTACTTCAACCTTTTCACAACTATACTCACTTTGTATTATGTCTAAGGACCAAGCCACTCATCCACCTAAGCATCCTCATCCCTACAAAACTATACTTAATTTTATGCTTTTCTTTTAATGGCCATCATTCTGCACCATTATGCACCTTAAAGCATTGCAAGTCTCACCACCATCTTATAGAAATTTTCCTTAAGTTTGAGGGACATTTTTCTGGCACACTATAGGCCTGATGCATTCCTCCATTTTAACATTCTAACTTCAATTCTACTAATAATATCCACATTTATTTTACCATCACTTTGAATGATAGGCCTCAGATATCAAAAACGTTACTATTTTCAATGACTTGATCACCCAAAATGTAGTTGCTCATTTCAGTTAAAGAATTTTTTCTTGTAGATTTATAATGTTAAAATAGGTAACTACATTATATTTATGTGAAAAGTATAAACCACTTATTAATTTCATTCTTTGAAGTTATTATTTCGTCCGTTGTATTATACATGATCCATGATTTGTGTTAGATCAAAAGAATTGGTATAAGAATGACAAAGCAAGAGGCTTTCGATAATAAGAGTTTATTTTTGAAAAAAATAAAAAAATGAAGAGAAATGGTGAGAAAAATAAAGAACAATTTTATTTAAAAATCTGAAAATTATTTTATGAATTTTTGTATATTAAATTTTTTTACGATAGAAAAACTAAACCAAGGGGAATGCTACATTATTTCTTTAGCCCAAATGGATATAATAATAAAACTTTATTTTTGAGAAAATTAAGAAAATCAAGAGAAATGGTGAGAAAAAATAAAAAAACTATTTAATTTAGAAATCTGAAAATTATTATACCAACTTTTGTATATTAAATTATTCTTACGATAACAAAATGAAACCATTGGGAATGTTAAATTTTTTGTTAAGCCGAAATTAATGAATATAATAAAACTTTATTGTTGAAAAAATTAAGAAAATGAAGAGAGATGGTGAGAAAAAATAAAGAAGTATTTAATTTAGAAATCTGAAAATTATTTCACCAATTTTTGTATATTAAATCATTTTTATGATGAAAAAATGAAACTATTGGGAATGCTAAATTTTTGGTTAAGGCCAAATTATTATAATAATAAAACTTTATTTTGGAAAAATTGGAAAAAAATCAAGAGAAATGGTGAGAAAAAAATAAAGAACTATTTAATTTAGAAATATGAAAATTATTTACCAATTTCTATATATTAACTTATTTTTACGATAAAAAAACTAAGCCATTGTGAATGTTTAGTTTTTTGATAAGCCCAAATTAGCATAATAGTAAAACTTTATTTTTGAAAAAATTAAAAAAATTAAGGGAAATGGTGAGAAAAAATAAAGAACTATTTAATTTAAAAATCTGAAAATGATTTTACCAATTTTTATAAATTAAATTGTTTTTACGATAAAAAAACTTATTTTTTTTAAGCCCAAATTTAGCGGGTCTTGTTTTTATTATTTATTTAAGCAAATGTTAAGCTTAATTTCTTGAATAAATATAAGATTTATAATATAAGAATTATCTTATTTTTTAAAAATTACAAACTTGTGGAATCTTTTATATTATATTTGCTTTAAATGAAAGTATATGTTGGAAATAATTAGGATAGTTATTTACTGAGGTTGTTGAGTGGGTTGGTCCAGATAGTGTTATTCAAATCGTTACTGATAATGCTGCTAATTACAAGAAGGCAGGTCAACTATTGCATGAAAGATTCAATAATATTTACTGGTCACCTTGTGCTGCACATTGTATGAATTTGATTTTGAAAGATATTGGAAGCATGCCTTTCATAGAGGAGCTAGCAAAAAAAGCATCGAAGTTGACAATTTTTTGTTATAATCATATATTCATACTTGCATGGCTTAGGAGAAGGCCAGGTTGGAAGGAGATTGTACGTTCTGGAGCAACCCGTTTTGCAACAACCTTCATAACTTTAAAAAGTGTGCATGAGCACCATCATGACCTACAATCACTAATCACAAGCAAGTTCTTTATGGATTCAAAGATATCCAAAACCTCCAAGGGAAAGAAAGTAGCTTCAATTATTTTAGATTTGAGATTTTGGGATAATTGTCTTATTATTTCGAAGATATCGGGCCCTTTGATTAGGTTGTTGCGTATTGTTGACTCTGATGAAAAACCATCCCTTGGATATCTATATGATGGCATATATAGGGCAAGGAAGGTAATTAAAGCTATATTCAGAAATGTAAAGAGATTATATAATTCTTTTACTACTATAATTAAAAGAAGATGGGATACTCAATTAAGGCAAGGCATCCCTTCAGCAGCATATTTTCTCAATCCTCATTTTCAGTATGATAGAGAGAACTATTGTCAAAAGCCAGAAATTTTACAAGGTCTAGTTGAATTAATTGGAAATAAAGATATTTGCTTTAAGCCCACAGTTGCAATGAATGAAGTCAGATTATTCCGTGATGGCTTAGAAAGCTTTGGAAAACCAATTGCAATGACAATGACAAAAGAAATGCAACCTGGTAATTCTCTTTTTTATTTTCAATATGTGTAAATACTTATACAAATATGCTTATTCACTAAATCCTCAAACTTGATAATATGTAGATGAGTGGTGGAAGATGTTTGGATCAAGTGCTCCAAACTTGCAAAAAGTAGCTATAAGAATTCTCAGCCAAACATCAGCTTCATCAGGATGTGAGAGAAATTGGAGTATTTTTTAGCAGATCCACTCAAAGAGACGAAATTATTTGGAGCATCAACGACTTAACGATCATGTATATGTTCGATATAATTTGAATTTAAAGAATATGTATGATCTTACATTATATTAATATTTATATACAAGTGTTAATTTAAATAGTATGTATAATCTTAACTTAAAATTATTTATTCATTTTTTAGGTTTCAACTTAAAAAAAGACATTATGACCCTCTGGACTACACTTGTGTTGAAATGGTTAATTTTTGGATACTTGAAGATGAAACAACTCCAGAACTTGACTTACAGGATTTGGAAAATGAGATATACAAAGAGGATGCAATGTCAGTTGTTGAAGAACAAAATATATCATTTAATCAGTCAGGACATTGTAAGTTGATAATAAAATTTGAGTATATCATTTAAATGAAAGCAAAAATAATATCTTATTTTATATTTCTTACTTGTTGGTGAAGGTGACTTAGAGAATGAAGGAGATGCAGGCGACATAATCGGGCTTGATCAATCAAATGCATTTGGGTTTGAATATTTTGATGAAGCGAGACATGGAGACTCAACTTATGTAGATAGATTTGATGATGCTAATTTAGGAGATCTTTGATTTTCTTTATGTGAAGTTATTGAAAGTTTAAAACTATTGCAATGAGAAAGTGAATATGTTTTCTTTTTGTTATTAGTTGGTATAAAGTATTTTTGCATCTTTCTATGATTGATTGTGTCTTTAAGTAAAATATAATATTATGTTTTTTTTATTTTCTATATATATTATTTTATTTTTTATACTTCATATTATAATTATGTTCAATTTTTATTATATATTTATAAATAATTGTGTCATTATTATAATATTTAAATATAATAAATATTTATTACGTCATCCGGTTCGACCCCGGTCGAACCATCGAACCACTAACCTCTTCTTCTTCCGGTTCATTGACCGGTCTGGTTTTAAAAGCCTTGATTGTGATAACAAAATATGTTCTAACATTTTTATTAATTAATTTAGAATTTTATTAGAAAGGTAAATGAAATGAAATACTAAGAACAAACTATTATGTGATAATCTATAAAATTTTTAAAAGAATATTTAAGAATTAGATATAATATGAAGCATTAATAGTAATATATATGTTTATTTTTTTACATTTTGTATCTGTAAATGATAATAATATGAAATTAACAAGATTTTTTAGATGCTCATGTTAATAGTCATTAGTCTCTCATATAATCTTATTAAGTAATGAAAAAATATTCCTTCCAAAGTTAATATTATTTCTATTACAATTTGATTTTAAAACCCAAGCAAATTTTATAAATTTGGAGAGGATTGCAAAATGAAAGTCAAGTAGTGATGAGTTAAATTTTTTAGAACTTACTGCATCTGTATAGTGAAGATGTCTTGTTAGTTTCTTGACACATCCTACTTCTTTGTAGAATGTCATAATTATTTTTATACTTTGGAGACGAGTTGCAAGTTACAACTGAATTCACACCAACCTATGTCGGCTGTAGGAATAGGCCAATCATCATAGAGGACATTATACCATTGGCCCAATTAAAACTATGAATTATTCGTTGTTAAAGTACAATCCATCGACGCAGACAATAAATCTTGTATGTCGAATTCGTAATACTGATGGATATGATGCCACCCATGTGATCGATGATGAGGTTTGTGAATATATGTTGTTGGAGGCTTGAAGGCGCACTGTTACCATATATGTTGAGGTCGAAAAAGTTAACCCAAGAGAGCCTACCGAGACAAGCAAAAAAACATTCATATTTGATGTTACTGGCCCTTCAACTCAAGTATATCGGTGAGTTATCAAATAACATTGAAGTTTCCTTTCTTCATCAGTGGTATTTGACAAGAAATGTGATTTTGTCGAACTACTATGTGGTTGTTTGATAGGCCGACTCCAATATGCATTCCACAAGCTGTTATGAGTGCAAAATTTTTAACTATAATGGCTGGTGACTTTTGCGGATGCCTAAGCTTATGTGAGCGCCCAACTTATTTGCAATAAGATGCTAAGCCACGTGCTAGTGTTAGTGAGTGACAAGGTAATAGCATATCACTATCTGAGTATAATGAAGATTCTCATTCTTTTAGGCCATATATGTAAGTGGCTTCACGACAACATCCACATATTGTTGAACCTGGGAAAGGAGATGAAGATGATATGAATGAATACCAAATAATGGATAGGGGAAATAGTGATACATCTAGCAGTGGATTAGACATTCCTAATACTTCAATTGAAGATAATGAAATGGAGATACCCGAGCATGAGTGCATTGTTGCAATCCATCACCCTAGTCTTTAATTTTGATGATGACAAATATTATTGATTGAATTGTTATTTTTCTCAATAAATATATTGGATATTCTTTTTTTTGTGAGCACTAATATTGCCAGTAAAATATACTATGCTCAAGGCTACTGGAAGCTCAAGATTTGGTAGAATAGGATGTCAAGTAAAAGAGTCTGTACTTTTATTTTCTTTATTTTTTATTTTTTGAGCCTAGCCACATAAGAGTGTATGCAATTAGTGACCGTGCATGCACACACAGGGGGAGCGAGAAAAATTTAAAGTTAATTTTTTTTACTAAACATATTGTATAAATGATCTGAAACCCTAGCCGCTGGATAATTAGGATCATTTATAGAGAGAATGGGCTTAACAGCTAATCGAATAGTTAGTTTTTGTTAACTAATCATACTATATGATCTAGATTGTACTATATAATTCGTTATAATCTGAAACCCTAGCCGCTGGATAATTAGGTAAGATTTTCAAATTTTGATTTTTGAACTAATTGTGCTGTATAATGTGATTCGTATCGTACAAAAATTTATAATCTTATTTAAATTAACCCCCATAATTAGTCAATCAAATTATAATTTAATTAATGATAGCATATTATATTATACAAACATGATCGTACCGTACGATTAGCAGAGATAAAATTTGGTCATCCCAAAGATCATACTAAATGAAATTATAATTTTTGAACTAATCGTACTGTATAATATTCATATCATACTGGATGTCTGACTTAAAATCAACTAACAGTACTACACAATAAGAGCAGTACTGAACAATTGACAGAGATGATTTCCAATCGTCCCAGGAATCGACCTGTACGAATAGAGAGAAAGCAAACCTATCGTACTGAATGATCTTTATATCATACTCTATGATGTGTTCAAAAAGTTGAACAGTTCATTTGAATGATTATTTGCATCGTACTGTACGTGTCTAGTTTTTAAACTGGTCGTACTGTACGAATTTTAATCATACTGTACGAACAGTAACGGCCAACTTAAATTTTTAGGGTTTATTGAAACCAAATACTTAAGTAATATTTTGAGAATCTCTTGATAACAAGAGAGGATTGTGTGACTGCTGAAGAAACTCCGAGAGAGGTGCATTTGAGAGAAAATTAAGGTTTGAGAGAAAGAAAAAAGGTGAGGTTGAGCATGACGGAGAAGAAGTGTGAGGGGATCACACGGTTGCTCTGGGCTAGCTACACCCTTGCTCCTCCTGTGGCCTTGGTCAGTCCTTGAAGGCTCTCTCGGGAGAGAGGCTTCGAAGTCAAGTCTTTGAGATACTCTGCCTTTTGTAGGAGGGAGAAAAAGATTGAAGGTACATTACATTCTATAGAAGGGAGAAAAAGCTTTGGGTTATCTGCCTTCTCTAGGAGGGAGAAAAATGATTCAAGGTCTGTTGTTGTCACCGGGAAAGGTGACAAAGCTTCGAGCATTCTGCAGCATCATGTTTGGCAAAAGTGAGTCTGCAAGGGCTTCTCCACATTGCTGTGGGAGCAAAAAGAGAGTCACTTTGTGTTAGTGCAATACCCAAAGCCGATGACTCCAAGGAGTGGACGTAGGTTAAGGTTGACTGAACCACTATAAAATTCTAGTGTGCTCTTTCTGATTTTTATTTTTTGTATTTTACTTTTCACTAATTTATTTTTCCTAATAATTGCTTGGTTAAAAATATGTGGTTGATATTAGATTGAGTTGATTCAATTATTATCACCATTGTTATAAGTATTATTAAGTTTCTTAGCTAATGTATCGGGTGATCAAATTATTTTTTTGTTATTGAAAAATAAAAAAAATGAAATTTTCTTGTGATAAAGATATTTTTAAATAACCAATTTACCCCCCCCCCCCTTTGGATGCGCCTCGGGCTGGTTCTATAAGGTTTAACAACCTTCTTGAACTTTTAAGTGGTATCAGAACAGGTTTCAAAAATAAGATTTTAGAAAACTTTTGAAAAAATAATTAATGGCTAATTTTAGTAATTATAACTCTGCAGAAGGTTACTCTATCACTCGTCCACCTTTATTTGATAATATACCTTTTAATTTTTGAAAAATTTACATGTTTACTTTTTTGTAATCTATAGACTATCGCATGTGGATGTTAGTCCTGGAAGGATATTCTGCACCTTCTCTTTTGTGAATGGCATTAAAATTGAACTACCATTTAATAAATGGAGTAATAAGGATAGGGATTTAGCCCAACTGAACGCAAATATTTAAACTATTTTTTTCATTAAAATATGAGGATTATATGCATGTATCAACTTGTACTATGAAGAGCCTAGTGAATCAATTTTTGAAATGTATATTAGATTTATATAAATAGTGACATCCCTGTATGTATTGGGTAGATAACTTACAAATTCTTAAAAAAATAATAATATTCTACATTGTCTACCTAGTTCTTATGATGTTAAGATAACTGTAATTATTTAATCTAAAGACTTGAATGTTTACTCCATTGTCACTCATTACTTACGAGCAAGGAGTGAGTTAAAGGCAAAATTATGCAAGAGAAAAGAAAAAGGAGAGAATTATAGAACTAAATGCAAATGATTATAACAGTAACAGTTCTGCAGTAGAGGAGGATGATGACATCGCCTTAATGATATGACTGTTCAAGAGCTTTCTAAAAAGAAAATAGAGGTGTCATTAATAGTATTGGAGTAAAGGTAAAAGCAACAAAATGTTAAAGTTTCTTCTGACATAATTTTCTTTGAATGCAGGAAACCAGGCCACCTCCTAACTGAATGCCCCAACCTGAAGACTCACCCAATCAAAGATAAGGGTGAACAGAAGTCAAAGTTCAAGAAGGGCAAGCAAAAAACACAAAAAGCATTTTGGGTTGACTTCGCTTTAGAATTATTTGAACCAGAAGCAAAGGATGAGGTAACAAACCTGTGTCTTATGACTAACGATAATCTTGATCAATCATATCAAGATGAGATATGTCAACTTTTCTATGTTGAATTACTCGTTATTTTAGAAAAAATTCATAACTCGTATAGGAAGTTGAAAAGGATACATGCTAGTCTCAATACTAAATTTTCTACTTTGCAAAAAGAGCATGCTAGTTTAATTATTGAGCATTCTAATTTAGATAGTGATCATATGACCTTGCTTGATGAATATGATGCCTTAAATAAGAAGCATATCGACTTAACTAATGCACATAGTTCCTTAAAAACACCACATGTTGAACTTGAGAATTCATTTAAAAAATTAGAAGCATGTACATTAGGAATAGATGAAAGTGAGTATGTATTAAAAATAGAAGTATCTATTCTAGAAAGTGTAAATAAGTTTCTACAAGAAAAAATAAAAGCACTTCAAGATAATAAACCATCACCTACCTTAGCACATCTTCATAACCCCTCAACACAGCATGCATCATATAAAGCTAGGAAGAGGCACCTTGACCCACATAGGTTATTAAATTTATTTCCTGGTGTTAGGTGTTACTCTTGTGACATGTTAGGTCACATAGCCTACACTTATATAATCCATCGTAGAACACATCTACTGTAGATGCCAAAATTGCATTCATTACAGCTTGACATGTATTCATCTCATTCATCAAAGCATAAGGTGGGACTAAAACTCACTTGGGTTCCCAAATCTAACATTTAAGTGACATTATAGGGGTGCTCTCACAAAAGGCCTAGTGAGAGCAAGTGATACCTGGACAGTGGATGCTTGAGGCACATGACTGGTCATATGAAGCAATTCATCACACTGAAGGCCAGGTCAGGAGGCAAGGTGACACTAGGAGATAATACCACTAGGAAAGTGGTGGGCTCAAGTATAATCGGCAATGCCAAAAGCTTTATTATTGAGAATGTTCTATAGTTGATATTTTAAAGCATTGTTTACTGAGCATTAGTCAACTGTGCGATAAAGGTTTTGACATCAAATTTCATTTTAAAAAATTCATAATTAGTTTAAATGGAAAACTTGTGTTAGAAGAAAAATGAATAAATAATATTTACATTCTAGACTTGAACTGTATTGAATATTCTAATTCCATATGTTTAAAAATAATTATTGATGATTCATGGCTACGACATAGGAGACTATGTCATGCGAGCATGAAAACTTTTAGGAAGATTATCCAAAAAGATCTAGCTAGAGGCACCTCTAAGTTAAACTTTACTAAGGACCACCTTTATAATGCCCGCCAACTAGAAAAATAAGTTAAGTCTTTATTTTATTCAATTAAGGATATCAACACCTCTAGGCCACTAGAAATCCTTCATATGGACCTATTTGCACCTGTTAGTACAGCTAGCCTAGGAGGGAAGACATATGGATTTGTAATAGTATATGACTTCTCTTGATTTATTTGGGTTAGATTTCTAACACATAAGAGTGAGTCATTTAAAAAATTTAGAACTTTCTCCACCTAGATTTAAAGAAAATTAGGATGTGAAAATTCAACCATTCATAGTGATCATGATGGAGAATTTAAAAATGATAAGTTTGAATTTTTCTGTCAAGAGATAGGTATAGAATATAAATTCTCTTCCCCTAGGACCCCTCAGTAGAATGGAATAGCTAAAATGAAAAAAAAAACTTGATAGAAGTTACTTGGGCCATACTAGCTGAATACTCACTCCCTACATATTTTTAGATAGAAGCAATAAATACTGCTTGTTATATTTTAAATAGGGTGAATGTTAGATCCAAGCGGAATAAGACACCCTATGAACTCCTTAAGGATAGGACACCCAACCTTTCTAACTCATATATTTTTGGGTGTAAATGCTTTATCCTAATAAATAGAAAATCACCCTTAAAAAAATTTGATCCAAAATCTGATGAAGTCTTCTTTGGTTATTTATTTGTAGGGAAAGCATAGAGAATCTTCAATAAGAGGACCTTGGTAGTAGAAGAGTCTACCTATATGGTATATGATGAATCAAACAGGACCTCTAAATTTAAACCTGAAGAAGAAGAAGTGGATGTCATTCAAGGGGTATAAGCTATGTCTATAGGAGATATAGTAGAACCTCAGGAACCACTATCTATAGAATGGAAATATTCTTCTAGTCATTTTAAAGAACTTATCTTAGGAGACTCATATGAAGGTGTTAGAACTAAGCATAGACTTAGGAAGAAAGTTAGTCATTCTTCTTTTATCTCTATGATAGAACCCACTAATATAGATCAAGCTTTAAGTGATGAATTTTGGATCCTAGCAACGCAAAAAGAGCTAAATTAATTTGTTAGAAATGATATATGGGAACTAGTCAAAAGATCAAAGGAGTAGAGTGTGGTTGGAATAAAGTGGGTGTTCAAAAATAAGATGAATGAATCTAGAATAGTGATAAGAAATAAGGGCAGATTAGTTGCTAAGTGGTATAATCAAATTAAAGGAATCATTTTTAGGAAACCTTTGCCCGTATAGCTAAACTAGAAGCCATTAGGGTGCTACTAGCTTTTACCTTCTTTAGAGAATTTAAATTGTATCAAATGAATGTTAAGAGTGTCTTCCTAAATGGGGTGATTAAAAAAGATAATTATATTGAGTAACCCCCAGGCTTTAAAAATTTATAATTTCTAAATCATGTGTTCAAGTTAAAGAGGCATTATATGGACTAAAATAAGCACCTAGAGCATGGTATGAAAGATTAAGCACATTCCTACTAGATTAAGCCTTTGTTAAGGGTAGCATAGACACCACCCTATTCCTCAAAAATATAGGAGAAGAATTACTCATTATCTAAATTTATGTTGATGACATCTTGTTTGGATCCTTATATAAAAACCTATGTGATGAATTTTCAAAAATAATGTGTAGAGAGTTTGAGATGAGTATGATGGGAGAGCTGAACTATTTTTTTGGATTTAGTGTAAAACAGATGGATGATGGAACCTTCCTTAGCCAATCTAAGGACATCAAGGACATTCTTAAGAAATATGAAATGGACAATGCTAAGACAATAAACACTCCCATGAGCTCTACCATATAGTTAGATAAGGATCCAAATAGAAAGTCAGTAGATCAAAAAAATATAGAGGGATAATTGGATCACTTCTCTATTTGACTGCTAGTAGACCTTATATAATATTTAGTGTATCTCTCTATGCTGAATTTCAAGCTGATCAAAGAGAATCTCATCTAACTAATGTTAAGAGAATCCTTAGATACCTTCTAGGAACCCAAAACTTAGAAATCCAGTATCTTAGACCAAACACTTCCTTTGAGATCATAGGGTTCTGATTCTAACTTTGTAGGTTATAAGATTGATAGAAAAAATACCCCTGGAACATGCTCATTCATTGGACAATCTTTGATTTCCTGGTCTAGTAGAAAATAAAACTATGTAGCACTACTACTAGTGAAGTAGAATATATAGCTATAGGGAGTTGTGTTGTACAAGTCTTATGGCTTAAACAATAAATCCTGGACCTTGGACTACCTGTAGGCACCATTCCTATCATATGTGATAATATTAGTGCCCTTTGCACATCCAAAAATCCAATTTAACACTCCCGTACAAAGTATATATATATATATTAGGCATCACTTTATAGGAGATCATGTAGCTAAGGGAGATATAGGATTGCATCATATACCTACTGGAGACCAATTGGTAGACATCTTCACTAAACCCCTAGCCTATGACACCTTTAGTGCCTTGAGGACTAGACTAAATATTATAGACATTCATGCTTAACTCAGAATAAATCAAATTTGTTATCATTTGAAATTAACAATTTGTATGTGTTACATTGTATGTGTTTATTTTTTTATACGTTGATTTATGTATTGTGATTTTTTTGCATATTTTTTATTTTTATTTTAAAGGTGGTTTCTGATCATCACACACACACTCTTCACTAGATCAAAATTTTTCTTAAATATTAAAAAAAGAGAGAAAAAATAAAAACCAAATTTTTTTTTATCGTTCTGTACGATCCACATTTGTACTATATGATATGACCATTTATGCACAAATCATATCCATTAGCTAAATTATAGTCCAGATGAGTTCAATTATTGGTGATCGTACTGTACGAACTACACTTCGTACTGTACGATACATGTGTTAGAATTTGTTGGGATGAATTCAATTCGGTTGGTACAATCATAATTGTACTTCATGCTGTACGAACCACCATTCATATTGTATAATCCACATGTTAGAATTTGTTAGGACTAATTCAGTTCGGCTGGTATGATCATAATTGCACTTCATACTATACGAATACCTGTTCCTACTATTTAATGCATTTAGTCAAAAGTCATTCAGACAACTCCTCGAGACGAACACAATTCGTTAAGATCTTTTAGTACGATATTAATCGTACTGTACGATTTAACCACCTTTTCCTGAAAAATCATCCAGACGATTTAACTCTCCTGATCATACTATATGATCTCTAATCATACTATACAATCTGCTCAATCTCTATAAATTCGAGGATTTCTAAGCTTTCAATCCACTCAAATCTTTCCTTCTCTGCATTCCTACATTCATACCCTAGGATTCTCCAATGGCCGATGGAAGTAAATGTGGTCGAATGATCCAAGGGAGCTCCTCCTCTTCTCGTCACTTCGATGATTAATTTTTGTCTACTAGAGATGAAGATGCATACTACAAATTCAAGGAGGCTCGCATCACCCCCTCTAGAATGCTCAATCAACCTACTCTCAACTTTGAGGTGATGAACCTCTTTTCTTCCACAACTCTTCAATTCCTTCTCACCCTAGCCTTTCCTTTTAATTTTGAATTGCTCTACGAATTCCTAGCCAACCTTAGGGTCAATGTGAAAACCTTCACCATGACCTCCTCTGTATGTCGACAACCCATAGAAATCAACAAGCAAGATTTAGGGGAGTATATCAGGCTTTCTACTGAAGGACCTCGCCCATAAATTATGGCCTCTAAAACTGATTTTGACTAGAGTACTATAAACCTAACCATTCAGAATATGGCTTTAAATCAACATCAACCCTTAATCTACTCTCTAAATTAAAATGCCCAAGTTATCCAGTATGTTCTTCAAACTTTAATTATGCCCAAAGCTGGTGATCATGTCAACATCACTCAATTTCTTTCCCTAGTCACCTATTTCATAATGTTCAATACTCAAGTTGATGAACATCAGATGATTACTGACTATATCCAAAATATGACTCCAATTCAACATCCCAATACGAGAAGAAAGTAAAATCTCTCATTAGGACACGCCATAGGCTATGTCTTAGATAAGAAATACCAAATCAACTACCTTGATCCTCCCGATAATCTTCCCATTTCTATATGGATACTTCCTTCCATATTCTTTTCTATTGGGGGTAAGAGTACGATGAGTCAGATTTTGATGAAGAAAGGGAAGCTATTCTTGTAGGTGGACCAGTACCACTACCAATACCACCACTTACACCTACCTATCCTGCTAACCCTCACAATGAAATAATTCAGAGGCTCGAGCGATTAGAATCCTAGTTGGACTAACACATTCAACAACAACAATAACAACACAAGAAAGAAATGGGATAGTTTGGAGAAAGGTTTTCCTAAATTGAAGATCAGTTTACCTCCATCCATAAATACTTTCAACAACTATCACCATCACCACCTTATCAGGATCCGTCTTATTTGTAGTGCTTATTTCATGTGATGTATTATTTATGTCTTGTTGTATTTAGCTTGTCTTTTTCTTTATGTGTTCCTCCTCTTTTTGGTGATGTCAAAAGGGGGAGAAAATGTATGTGTGATTGTATATTTTTTTAATAAAATTCTATTTGTATTTTAATTTTTTATTATTTTATTTTTCTATCTTTAATTCAATATATATATATATATATATATATATATATATATATATATATATATATATATATATATAATGCAACCCTTAATTTTTAAATCTATCACCTAATGAGGGGAAGCTTAGGAGAAAAGAATTTTATTTTACGTCTCAACCAACATTATTTGCCATCAACAAAAAGAAGGAGATTGTTGCAATCTATGATCCCTAGCCTGTAATTTTGATGATGATAAATATTATTAATTGAATTATTATTTTTCTCAATAAATATTTTGGATATTCCTTTTTTCTGTGAGCACTAATATTATAGGTAAAATATACACTGCTTAAGGCTACTAGAAGCTCAAGACTAGGTAGAATAAGATGTCAAGTAAAAGAGTTTGTACTTTTATTATTTTTTTTATTTCTTGAGTTTGGCCACATAAAAATATATACAATTAGGTAATCATGCACACACATAGGGGGAGTGACAAAATTTTAAAGTCAAAATTTATTTTATTAATCGTACTATACGACTTACAATCATACTATACAATCAGTTATAAAGAGAATGAGATTAATAGCTAATTAAAAAATTAGTTTTTGTTAATTAATTATATTATACGATATAGACCATACTATGCGATTCATTATGATCCAAAAACCCTAGTTGCTGGATAAATTAATTAAGATTTTTGAAATTTGAATTTTGAACTAATTGTACTCTACAATGTGATTCGTATTGTATAAAAATTTGAAATCTTTCTTAAATTAACCCCCATAATTAGTCGATCAAATCATAGTTTAAATAATGATAGTAGATCTATTGCAACTCGAGCTCATGAGTTTATATTTTTTATGATAATAAATAATATAGCTCACATCTTTATATCTCATAGTATTTGTATTCTATATTTGTTTGTGTATATACTAATATTTCAGGAACATCATGCACCATTCAACGAAGATTTATGACTCAAGATTGAGTAGAATAAGTTAAGTTGAAAGAGTCTGTATTTTTATTTATTTATTTTAAATTTCTTAAGTCAAGTTCTGTAAGGGTGTATGCTAGCCTGATTACCGTGCACACATACATAGGGGGAGCAAAAATAACTTTAAATATTTTAATTTTTTTGTATATCGTAATCTACCATTTAGTTTCATACTGGACAATATGTTATTATAAAAATTAATTAAAATATTTTATTTATCTAGAAAAATAATTTTGAAATATAACTAATCGTACAATACAAACACCACATTGTATTGGACGATCCGTTATAATTAGAATTCCTGCCATTCAGTAATTTAGGCAAAAATTGAATTGAAAATATTGCACTATTCATAACATACCATCTGGATCATACTATATAATGTGTAATTTTGCTTAAATTAATCCAGTGATTAGTCAATAGAATCTGCTTAATTTTGATATTATGATCGTACTGTATGAATTGGATCGTATTATACGATCAATAGAGATGATATTTGGTCATCCCAGGATTTGTCCCGGATAAACCATAGGTTAATTAAACTAATCGTACTGTACGATTTTGCGATCGTACTGTACGATCTTTGACGGCTGAATTAAATTTTTAGGGTTTTTTGAAGCTTTCTATTTAAGCTTTCTCAAAGGACTTTGTATGAGTCTTTGGCATGCACTAAGTCAATTTTCTTTTTGATAAAACTTAAAGAGAGAGCCTTAAAAGGGAGAGAGCAAAGGGTAGAGTTTGAGAAGGAGAAGATCCTTGGAAGGGGTTTTAAGGGAGTGTGGAGGGGGTTTTACATGGTTGCTCTGGTAAGCTTGCACCTTAGTACCATCATTATCAAGTTTTATCTTGAGGGAAGTTTTAGAAAGAAGATCTCTTTGGTGTCAAAGGACCCAGCTACTCCGCCGCACCGGGGAAGGTGAAAGGGATTCGAGGTTCTCTACCCGTGAAAAGATTACGGTCCTCTGCCGCACCAGGTTGGTGTAAGTGATTTTGTAAGGTCTTCTTTGCCTATCTGTGGGGATTAAAGGAGAGTCACTAAAGGTTTAGTGTAATACCTGGAACGGAGGATTCTGGGAAGTGGACATAGGTCAGGTTGGACCAAACCACTATAAATTTTGTGTGTTCATACCTTTTATTATTTCGACATTTTATTTTCAGCACTTTTATTTTTCTATAATTAATTATGTGGTTTAAATATCTATTTATCTGTTGTTATGAAACTAATCTTCTTTCGCATTCGGTAATTAAATTATTTATTTTTAGATATTTGGAAAAGGCTTTAAAAAGGTATTTTTCTCTTTTTATTTTAAAGAAGTTTTAAAATAACCAATTCAGCCCCCCCCCCCTCTTAGTTAGCCTCGGGCTAGATCCTTAGGGTTTCATAACCCTCACGAACTTTCAAGTGGTATTGGAGCAGGATTCATAAATTAAGTTTTGGAAAACTTTTAAAAAATGATCAATGATTAACTTTAAAAATTGTAATACTACGAAAGGATATTCAATCACACGACCACTATTATTTGAAAATGTTTTTTTTTTTAATTTTTGAAAAATCTGCATATCTACTTTCTTATAATCTATAGATTATCAAATGTTTATGTTAATTCAGGAAGGTTATTCTGCACCATTACGTATCATCAATGGAGTTAAAATGAACATTCTTTTTACTGAATGGAATAGAGAAGAAAGAATTTATGCTCAATTGAATGCTAAATATTTGAATTATTTCTTTTATGCTTTGAATTCTGACGATTGCATGAGAATCTCTACATGTACTACTGACAAGGAAATTTGGGATAAACTATGCATTATATACGAAGGTACTAGTGAAGTCAGGCAATCCAAGTTGAACGTTCTACTACATGACTTTAAACTTTTTAGCATGAAATCTTATGAGACTATCTCAAATATGTATGCTTAATTTACTCAAATAATAACATCTTTGCATGCCTTAGGTAGAGAAACTTTTAACTTTAAAAAGGATAACAAAGTTCTACTTTGTCTACTTGATAAGTTTGTTGCCAAAGTCGTTGCTATTTGTGAATCGAAAAATTTGAATGAATATTCTATTGATAATCTAATTGGCTCACTCATTACCTACGAGCAAAGTTTGGGTCAAAAGCTTTTGGATGCAGGTAAAACTATAGTGCTAAAAGCTAAAGACATGGATGAGAGTGGCTTAGTAGATAATGAAAGTGAAGAGTTAGCATCAATAACAAGCAAATTAGAAAATCTACTAAAGCACAAGCATAAGCATCAACAAAAATGGAACAAAGGTAAAAATGATAAGAATGTTAAGATTTCCTATGATATTATTTGCTTTGGATATAGGAAATCCTGACATATAAAAATGAGTGTCATAATTTAAAAACTTTTCCTACAAAGAAAAAGGATAAAAATAAGTAAATTGCAATAAAGGAAAATGATAAAAAAAAAAAATCTTCTAGGAAAACCTAGCTTCTGTATCATCCGATGAGGAGCAATATAATAATATATAATGTTTTGTTTGTGTTTTTATTTATTTTGGTTGTTAATGTGTGCATGTATGTTTTTATTCGTTGTGAATGTGTTTATTTTCTATGCTTTTCTTTGTATTTTTATTTTGAAAAAAGATATTTATGTCTTTGATCTTTTATTTTAATTTTCATGTATTTTTGTGTAGTTTCTTTGATCAGTACAAACAAATCACATTTGTTTTCATATTTGCATAAGAGGATCAAATTATTTTTTATATTTTTAAAATAAAAATTTACCTCCTTTTTACTTAAAATTTTAAGTGATGTTGACTTTTCTTAACTTTCATCTCACTTCTTTAATGGGACTATTTCTCTTTTGAATCAAAATCTATTTTAAATTAAAAATTGGACTTAAAAATTAAATATTTCTTATCTTCCTATATTTTTCTATCTCATAGGGATCTTTTACAAGTTGATGAATCTATTTCAAATTTTCTTAATCAAGTTTTTTGGACATATCATATGGATCATATTTTTGCTTTATGGTTTACTCTTCCTTATATAAGAAAGTGAGTTCTTCTTCTCTTATATTTGGAAGATAATCTCATAACTGAGAATCTTTAAAGATGTAGAAAGAAAGTAAGTTTGCAAAAAAAGAGGCACAAAATAAGCCTAAAGCTGAAAATATGTGCAATGTACGCCAAAATAGAAAGATGCATAAAGTGTATCAAAAATCAAAAGATGTATGAAGTGTGCCAAAAACTGAAAAAATGGCATAAAATGAGCTCACAATGAGTTAGCTTCTTTTTAAATCTTTAAATCTTAAAAAATCCATATTCCAATTGATATTGACTTTACTTGAGTTTGAAAATCATGATTCCTAGCTCACCATTTTTGCATTGATATTCTATTAGAATTATTTCATGTACGGTGATTGAAAATAATTATATTTCCATCTCAATTTTTTTCCTTGAATTAGATTTTTTTTTAAAAGGTGTTTAGCCTATAGGAAGCTTGAGCTAGAGTAACAAATATGAGGTCAATTCATTTCTTACTAAGTTTTTGAATAGAATTAAGAAGTAACTTTCTCATTCTGAAAAAATTTGTTGAAATTAATTGGTTCTTCTAATACATCACCACCTCCTTCACTATATTAGGGTCCATATGATATTTAGTTTTTGTGTTTGTTCCTTTTTATTTTTTCTATATTTTTCATTTTTTTTATAATGTCAAAGGGGGAAAATGTATTTAGCTGGTTATATTATTGTTCTTCTTGTATTTGCATTAGTTCATCTTATTGATATTTTTATTTAAAAAAAAAAGAAACTTTTTCATTTCTCTTGTTTTTAATATAATTATCTTAAGAAGGAGGAGATTAGGAGAAAATAGGCTTAGTTTTCAAATTCAACCACTAATATTTGTCATCATCAAAAAGCAGGAGATTATTGCAACTCGAGCTCAAGAGTTTATGTTTTTGATGATAATAAATATTGTGGCTCATATCTTTATGTCTCCTAGTATTTATATTTTATATTTATTTGTGTGTATACTAATATTTTAGGAATATCATGCACCATTCAACGATGATTCAGGACTCAAGATTGGGTAGAATAAATTATGTTGAAAGAGTCTGTAATTTTTATTTATTTATTTTAAATTTCTTAAGTCAAGTTTTGTAAGGGTGTATGCTAGCCTGATGACCGTGCACACACACAAGGGGTACAAAAATAACTATAAATATTTTAATTTTTTTTATATCATACTGTATGATTTAGTATCATACTAGACGATCTGTTATTACATAAATTAATTAAAATATTTTATTTATCTAAAAAAATAATTTTGAAATATAACTAATCGTATAGTATGCACACCACATTATGCTGGATGATCTGTTATAATTAGAATTCCCATCATTCAATAATTTAGGCAAAAGTTGAATTGGAAATAATGCTCTATTCGTACCATATGATCTGGATAGTACTATATGATGTGTACAATCTTGCCTAAATTAGACGATATTTGGTCATCGTAGGATTCATCGTGGATGAACTGTAGGTTGATTGAACTAATCATACTATACGATCCTGCGATCGTATTGTACGATTTTCGATGGCTGAATTAAATTTTTAGGGTTTTTTTAAGCCTTCTATTTAAGCTTTCTCAAAAGACTTTGTATGAGTCTTTGGCATGCATTGAGTCATTATTTTTTTAAGAGAAAACTTAAAGAGAGAGTTTTGAAAGGGAGAGAGAAAAGGGTGGAGTTTGAGAGGGAGAAGATCCTTGGAGGGGGTTTCAAGGGGGTGTGGAGGGGGTTTCGCACTGTTGCTCCGGCAAGCTTGCAAATTAGTACCATAATTATCAAGGTTTATCTTGAGGGAAGTTTTGGGAAGAAGAAGATCTCTTTGGTGTAAAAGAATTCGGCTACTCTGCCGCATTGGGGAAGGTGAAAGGGATTCAAGGTTCTCTGCCTATGAAAGGATTACTGTCCTTTGCCGCACCAAGTTGGTGGAAGAGATTTTGTAAGGGCTTCTCCGCCTAGCTGTGGGGGCTAAATGAGAGTCAATAAAGGTTTAGTGCAATACCTGGAACGGAGAGTTTCGAGGAGTGGACGTAGGTCAAGTTGGACCGAACCATTATAAATTTGGTGTATTCATTCCTTTTATTATTTTCACATTTTAATTTCTACACTTTTATTTCTCTGAGATTAATTATGTGTTTTAAATCTCTATTTATCAAATATTATGAAACTAATTTGCTTTCACATTTGGTGATTAAATTATTTATTTTCAGGTATTTGGAAAAAGCTTTAAAAAGGGATTTTTCTCTTTTTATTTTAAAGAAGATTTTTAAATAACCAATTTACCCCCCTCTTAGTTAGCGTCGGGCTAGTTCTTTAGGATTTCATAACCCTCACAAACTTTCAAGTTCCCTCTATATAAACTTGATCATACTGTATGATTGGCAGAGATGAAATTTGGTCATCCCATAGATTTTACCAAATGAAACCATAATTTTTGAACTAATAGTACTGGACGATCGACTTAAAATCAACTTACCATACTAAACGATGAGACGAATACGAGAAAATTGACAGAGATGTTTCCAATCATCCCAAGAATTGTCTTGTACAAATAGAGAGAAAGCAAATAGATCATTCTGAATGGTATTCGTATCATACTGTATAATGTGTTAAAAAAGTTGAACAGTTCATCTGAATGAATGTTTACATTGTACTACACTGGTCTAGTTTTTGAATAAATTTTACTGTACAAACAATGACAGCCAACATCAATTTTTAGGGTTTCTTGAAGCCTAATACTTAAGCAATATTTTAAGAATTTTTTAGTAATAAGAGAGGATTATGTGACTGCTGAAGGGAAGGAACTCTGAGAGATGTGTATTTGAGAAAAAATTAAGGTTTGAGAGGAAGGAGATGGTGAGGTTGAGCCTGAGAGAGAAGAAGTGTGAGGGGATCACATGATTGCTCTGGGCTAGCTAAAACCTTACTGCTCCTGTAGCCTTATTAGTCTTTGAAGCATCTCTTGGGAGAGAAGCTTCGAAGTCAAGTCCTCGAGATACTCTACCTTCTACAGGAGGAAGAAAAAGATTGGAGGCATGCTTCCATCTCCAAGAGGGAGAAAAAGCTTTGGGTTCTCTGCCTTTTACAGGAGGGAGAAAAATGATTGGAGGTTCGTTGCTATCACCGGGGAAGGTGACATTACTTTCGATATTTTGTCACATCAGGTTTGGTGAAAGTGAGTCTGCAAGGGCTTCTTCGCCTTGATGTGGGAGAAAAAGGAGAGTCACTTTGTGTTAGTGCAATACCCATAGCATAGGACTCCGAGGAGTGGATGTAGGTCAAGGTTGATTGAACCATAATAAAATTATGGTGTGCTATTTTTTATTTTTATTTTCTACATTTTACTTTTCTGTATTTATTTTCCTGATAATTGCTTGTTTAAAAATCTGTGGTTGATGTTAGATTGAGTTGATTTAATTATTGTCACCATTGTTATTAGTATTGTTAAGTTTATTAGCTTCTACAAAGGGTGATTAAGTTATTTTTTGTTATTGAAAAATAAATAAAAATAGAATTTTCTTATGATAAAGAAATTTTTAAATAACCAATTCCCCCCTAATGTGTCTCGGGCTAGTTCTATGAGGTTTAAAATCCTTCTTGGACTTTCATGCATTCAAGAACATGCTAAGGAAATCACAAAGGCTTGGAATTAATGTTCGCTAGCAATAAATTCATAGAAAATGTTACTACAGCATAGGCATGGGACCAAAATGCAAACTATGATGCCGCAACAATGGGGAACGCATTAATATTAATAGAATCTATGCATTCCACTGAACTTCATGAAGGGTTGATTTTTAATGCGAAGGAAGCCTTATAATGTTCAGTTAATGTCTGGTCCATTGCGAATAATTTTGAGTATATCAAATGTAGCTCTAATTGAAAGTCCGTGAAGGTTGTTAAACCTTAAGGAACTAGCTTGAGGCTCACCAAGAGGGGGGGTTAATTGGTAATTTAAAATTTTTCTTAACTTAAAAATAATAATGATAATATTTTTGAAATATTTTTAGAAATTGAAAATACCAAATTTTAATTACTTACTAAAGCGAACGAGTTTATCAAAAATATTGATTTAATTATAATAATATCTTGATTTATGAAACTAAGCAATAATCACCAATTTTTCTAAGTAGTTATAAAGAAAATAAAATGTAGGAAATAAAAGTGCAAAAAGGAAAAAATGCACCAGAGATTTTTATAGTGGTTCAGTCAACCTTGACTTATGTCCACTCCTCAGAGTCCTCCACTCTGAGAATTGCACTAACATGAAGTGACTCTCCTTTTGCTCTTACAATAAGGCAAAGAAGGCCTTGTAGACTCACTTTCACCAAACTTGATGCGGTGGAGGGCTGGATACTATGTCATCCTCCTGGTGATGGCAGCGGACCTTAACTCATTTTTCTCCCTCCTGGAGAAGGCAAAGAACCTTAGCTCCTTTTTCTCCCTCCTAGAGAAGGCAGAGTACCTCAAGAACTTGACCTAGAAGCCTCTCTCCCTAGATAGCTTCCAAAGACTCAACAAGGCCATAGGAAGAGCAAGGGTGTAACTAGCCCAGATCAATTGTGTGACCCCCTCACACTCTTTCTCCCTCACGCTCAACCTCACCTTCTCCTTCCTCTTAAACCATGGATTTCTCAAAAGCTTCTTTCTCTGAGTATCTTCAGCAGTCACACAATCCTCTCCATATTACTAAGAGAATCTTTAAAACTTGCTTAAGTATTGGGCTTCAAAAAATTCTAAAAAATCAAGTAAGCCGTTACTATTCATACAGAATGATTGGAGTTCATACGGTACGATCAGTTCAAAACTTGTCCTATCCAGTACAATGTAAACAATCATTCAAACAAACTATTCAAATTTTATGAACACATCGTACAGTATGATCCAGAGATCGTCTCGTACGATCTATTTGATTTCCTCTATTTATACGGGATGATACCTGGGATGATTAAAAATCGTCTCAACTAATTATCATGTACTACTCTCATCATATAGTATGATTAGTTGATTTCAAGTTGGTCATCCAGATGATATTAATATTGTAATGTATGATTAGTTCAATAAATTATGGATTTGTTTGGTACGATCTTTGGGATGACCAAATTTCATCTTTGTTAATCATTTTATATGATCAATATCATACAATACGATCGACTATCATTAATTAAACCATGATTTGATTAACTAATTATGGGGGTTAATTTTAGTAAGATTTTTAAATGTTCATACAGTATGATTAGGATCGTACATAATGATTAGTTTATAAATCAAATTTCAAAATATTACTTAAATTAATCTAGCAGCTAGAGTTTTTAGATCGTAATGAATCGTACAGTACAATCAAGTTCATACAATACGATTAGTTCACAAAAAACTAATTTTTAATTAACCATTAAACCCATTCTTTCTATACTGATCGTATAATACGATTATAAGTCATATAATATGATTAGTACAAAAATTTTAACTTAAAAATTATATCACTCCCCTGTGTGTGTGCACAGTCACCCAATTGCATATACTTTTATGTGGTCAGACTAAAGAAATAAAAAATAAAGAAAAATAAAATTATATTCTTTGTTTACATGACCTTCCTATTCTACCCATTCTTGAGCTTTCAGTAGCCTTGAGCAGTGTTTGTCTTATCTACAAAGTTAGTGCTCACAGATAGAAAAAAATCTAAAATATTTAGTAAAAAAAGTAGCAATTCAATTAATAATATTTTTCATCATCAAAATCACAGACAAGAGATCATGGATGACAATAATCTTTCCCTTTTTTATGATGTCAAATAATGTTGGATGATAGACAAGACAAACATGCTTTTCTCCTAAGCTCCCCTCACTAGGTGATAGTTTTGTTATTATTATTATTATTATTATTATTATTATTATTATTGGATGATAGAAAAGACAAACATGCTTTTCTCCTAAGCTCCCCTCACTAGGTGATAGTTTTATTATTATTATTATTATTATTATTATTATTATTATTATTATTATATACATATATATTAAATGAAAGATAATAATAAATAAAAATAGAAAATAAAGTAACACAAATAAAGGATTCTATTAAGCTGAAACATAATAAAACATATATTTTCTCACCCTTTTAACATCACCAAAAAGAGGAGGAACAACAAACAAAGTAAATATTTCAAGAAATAAAAATAATAAAAATATAACAATCAAAACACTAAAGGTACGGTAGATCCTGATCAAGTGGTGGTGGTGGTAGCTAAAAGTATTGATGGAAGGAGGTAAATTGATTGACAATCGAGGAAAATATTTCTCCAAACCATCTCATGTCGTCCTTGTACTGTTGTTGTTGTTGTTGGATGTGCTAATCGAGCCATGTTTCTAACCGCTTGAGCCGCTGAATTATATCATCATGAGAGTATACAGGGTAGGCAAGTGCAGGTGGTGGTATTGGTGGCGGTGGAGGTCCACCTGTAGGAATAGCTTCCCCTTCTTCGTCAAATTTTGGCTTAGCGTGCTCTTGTCCTCGATGGAAAAGGATATGGAAGGAGGCATCCGTCTAGAAAATAGGAATAATATTGGGTTGAGCAGAAAAATTGATTTGGTATTTTTTGTCTAGGATATATCCTATGATGTATCATAAGGCAATATTTTATTTTCTTTGGGTATTGGGATGTCGAATATGAGTCATATTTTAGAAATAATCAAGAATTATTTGGGCTTAATCAAATTAGGTAGTCGACATGATTAAATAGGTGACTACAGACAGAAGTGGAGTTATGTTAACTTGATCCCCAGCTTTGGGTATAATTCAGGTTCTAAGGACATGTTGGATGACCCTGGCATTTTGATTTAATGTGTGGACTTATGGTTGATGTTGGTTTATGGGCATATTCTTAATGATCAAGTTAACAGAAGTCCAATCAAAATCATTTGAGATAAGGGATTGAGGCCAAGGTCCTTCGGTAGAAAAATCAATATGTTCTCTTAAATTAGCCTTGGTGATTTCTACATTTTGGCAGCAAATAAAAGAAATTATGGTAGAGATTTCTAAATTTAGCCTAAGATTGGCTAAGAATTCATAAAGAAGTTTAGGGTTGTAAGAAAAAGCCAATGTGAGGAGAAATTGAAGAGTAATGGAGGCAAAGAGGCTCATCACGTCGAAGTTAAGGGCTGGTTGATTTAACATTTGAGAAGGGGTGACTTTTACCTCCTTATACATGTAATAAGCATCTTCATCCCTTGCAGAGAGGAAATGAATGTCAAAATGATAAGATGAGGAGGAGCTCCCCTGAGTCATTTTGCCTTATTTGCTTCCACCGGCCATTGGACAGGAAGGTTCAGAGGGTATTAGTTTGAGGAAGTAGTGAGTTGAGTGAATTAAAATATTCAAAGCTTTTCAATTTATAGATTTTAGACTGATTGTACAGTATGATCGAGGTTCGTACAATAGGATCAGGGAAGTTAATTTATTTGGACTTGTCAAAAAAAGTGGTTAATCGTACAGTACGATCAGGTATCGTACTGGACGATCTGAAGGAAATGTAATCAACCTGAGGAGTCGTTGGTATGGAGTTTAACAAAAAGTATCATACACTACGAATGGGTGTTTGTCTAGTATGAAATCAAATTATTATCATACCAACTGAATTGAATTCATCCAAACCCATTTTGACACATGTATCGCACAATATGAAAAGAGGTATTATATGGTATGATTGGAAATAATTTCATACCAAACAAAATGAATACCTCAATGGTTATTTACACATTGATCATGTAGTACGAATAGAGATTTGTACAGTACGATATAACTATCATGGATCTAATTTAGACCGTTGATAAAATTAAGGGTTGTGATATATGCATCTATGTATATCATATAGTATGGATATAGATCATATAATATAATATGAATAAACTTTATAAGATTTTGAAAATCAATGAGGTGTATGTGTGATGATCAAAAAATATCTTAAACCAATTTTTTTTAATTTTTCTTGAATTAAGCATGAATGTCTATAACACCCAGTTTTATCCTCAAGGTGCTAAACGTGTCATAGGATAGGGGTTTTGTGAAGATGTTTGTAAATTGATCTCCTGTAGCTATATGACATAATTCTATATCTCATTTGGCTACATGGTCTCATATAAAGTGATGCCTAATGTCTATATGCTTTGTGCGGGAGTTTTGAATTAGATTTTTGGATATACAAATAGCACTAGTGTTGTCAGACATAATTGAAATAGTTTCTACAGGTAGTCCAAGATCTAAGAGTTCTTGATTTAGCCATAAGACTTGAGTAACATAGCTCTCCACTGCTATATATTCTACCTTAGCTATGGAAAGGGCTATTGAGTTTTTTTTTTCTGTAGGACCAGAAAACTAAAGATTGTCCTATGAGTTGACAGGTTCCAAAAGTGCTTTTCTATCTACCCTATATGCTATAAAATCAGAATTTGAATATCCTATTCTTTTAAAAGAAGTGTTATATCTAAGATATCAGATTCCTAGGTTTGGAGTGCCTGATATATATCTAAGACTTCTCTTAACAGCAGTCATGTGGGATTCTTTTGGATCAGCCTGAAATATAGCACAAAGGCAAATACTAAACATAATATATGGTCTGATAGTAGTTAAGTAAAAAATTGATCCCATTATTTCTCTATACTTTTTTTGATCTACTAATTTTCCATTTAAATCATTGTCTAATTGAATAATAGAGCTCATGGGAGTGTTCACGGCCTTAGTATTATCCATTTCATACTTTTTAAGGATATCCTTAATATATTATATTGGCTAAGAAAGGTTCCATCATCCATCTGATTTATACTAAATCCAAGAAAGTAGCTTAGCTCAAATTCTCTACTCTTTATTTTTGAAAATTCATCACATAAGTTTTTATTTGAGGATTCAAATAAGATACCATCAACATAAATTTGAACAATGAGTAAGTCTTCTCTTTTTTTCTTTAGGAAGAGACCCTTAATAAATCCTCTATCTAAAAGGAATGTGCTCAGCCTTTCATACTAGGCTTTAGGTGCTTGCTTCAACCCATATAAGGCCTTCTTTAGTTAGAATAGATGATTTAGGAATTATGAATTTTCAAAACCTGGGGATTGCTCAATATAAATATCCTCTTGAATCACCCCATTTAGGAAGGCACTCTTAACATCCATTTGATATAGTTTAAAATCCTTAAAGCATGAAAAGGCTAACAGCACCCTAATGACTTTTAATCTAGCTATAAGGGTAAAGGTTTACTTAAAATCTATTCCTTCGATCTTGTTATACCCATTAGCTACTAATCTTGCTTTATTTCTCACTACTATTCCAGAGTCATTCATCTTTTTTTTAAAAACCCACTTTGTTCCAACCACACTCTGATCCGTAGGTCTCTTGACTAATTTCCATAAATTATTTCTAACAAATTAGTTTAGCTCTTCTTGCATGGTTAGGATCTAGAATTTACCAGCTAGGGCTGGATCTATATTGGTGGGTTCTATCATAGAGATAAAAGTTGAATAAATAACTTCTTTTCTAAGTCCATGCCTAGTTCTAACACATTCAGATGGGTCTCCTAAAATAGATTCTTTAAGATAATTAGAAGAATATCTCTATTCTCTAAGCAATTTTTCTCGAGGTTCTATTCCATCTCTTATAACAATGATTTCTATCCCTTGTATGACCTCCACTTCTTCTTCTTCAGGTTTAGATATAGAGATCCTATCTGATTCATCAAATACAATATATGTAGACTCTTCTGCTACCAAGGTCCTTTTATTAAAGATTTTATAGGCCTTACTTATAGATGAGTAACCTAAGAAGACGCCTTCATCAAACTTGAACTCAAATTTTCTTAAGGGTGATTTTCCATTGATTAAGATCAAGCATCTACAGCCAAAGATATAAGTGGGAAAGGTTGGGTGTCTTACCCTTAAGGAGTTCATGTGGTGCCTTATTAAGCTTGGATCTAATATTCATCATATTTAAAATATAACAAGCCGTATTCACTACTTCTGCCCAAAAAATACATAGGAAGTGATTGCTCAGCTAATATTGCGCTAACAGCTTCCACCAATGTTCTATTTTTCTTTTCACCTATTCAATTTTGCTGGGGGCATCCTAAAGGTAGAGAAATTATGTTCTATTATTATCTCTTGACAGAAGAATTAAAACTTATCATTTTAAATCCTCTACCATGATCACTATAAATTTTTGAGATTTTACATCCGAATTTTCTTTAAATCCAAGTGGAAAATATTCTAAATTTCTTAAATGACTCACTCTTATGTGCAAGAAATCTAACTCAAGTAAATCTAGAGTAGTCATCCACTATTATAAATCAATATATCTTCCCTCGTAGGCTAGCTGTACTAACAGGTCTAAATAGGTCCATGTGAAGGATTTTTAGTGGCCTAGAGGTGTTAATATCTTTTATTGAATGAAATGAAGACCTAACTTATTTTCCTAGTTGGCAGGCATCACATAAGTGGTCCTTAATAAAGTCTAACTTAAGTATGCCTCTAACTAGATTTTTCTGGGTGATGTTCCTAAGAGTCTTCATGCTAGCATGACATAGTCTCCTATGTTATAGCCAAGATTCATTAATTATAATTTTTAAGCATAAGGAATTTGAATATTCAATACAATTCAAGTCTAACATGTAAACATTGTTCATCCATTTTCCTTCTTACATAAGTTTTTTATTTAAACTAATCATGTATTTGTCAAAAAGAAATTTTATATTAAAGCTTTTGTCACATAGTTGACTAATACTTAATAAATTATACTTTAAACTATTAAATAATAAAACATTCTCAATCATAAAGTTCTTAGAGTTGCTAATTATACCTAAGCCCACCACTTTCCTAGTGTTGTCCCCTAATATCACCTTGCCTCCTGACATGGCTTTCTGTGTGATGAACTACTTCATATCACCAGTCATGTGCCTCGAGCATCCACTGTCCAGGTACCACATGCTCTTACTAGGCCTTTTATGAGAGCAGCCCTATATAGTCATTCAGAGGTTAGATTTGGAAGACTAAGTGAGTTTGGGTTCCACCTTATGCTTATTTTAATGAGATGAATGCATGCTCTGCTGTAATAAATATAATTTATGCCTCCACACTAGATGTGTCCTATGATGGATTGTGCAAGTGTGGGCTATGTGTCCTAACATGCAACAATAGTAACACCAAACACCAAGAAATCGATTTACTAACCAATGTGGGTCATGGTGCCTTCTCTTAGGTTTAGGTGATGCATGTTATGTTGAGGGGTTATACCATTGAGCTAATGTGGGTGATGGTTTATTATTCTCAAGTGTAATGACTTTTTCTCTCAAAAATTCATTAACATTTTTATAGCTTACCACTTCCAGTTTTAATACATGTTCACTACTATCTAGTTGACATGGAAATTTTTCTAATTCCTTAAATGAGTTTTCTAATTCAATCTATAATGTTTTTAAGGATTCATGTGCATTAGTTAAGTCAATATGCTTCTTGTATAAGACATCATACTCATCAAGTAAGGTCATGTGATCGCTATCTAGACTAACATGCTCTTTTTGCCAAATATATAATTCAGTATTAAGACTAGCATGCATCTTTTTTAGGATCCTATATGTATCATGAATATTTTTAGAAATAATGAGTAATTCATTATAGGAAAGTTGACATACCTCATCTTGATCTAATTGATCAAGATTATTGTTAGCCATAAGACACAAGTTTATTACTTCCTCCTCTACTTCTACTTTTGATGATTCTGAGGTGGAGTCAGCTCGAAAGGCTTTCTACGTCTTTTGCTTGCCCCTCTTAAACCTTGGCTTCTCTTCACCCTTCTCCTTAATCGAGTGAGTCTTCAGGTTGGGGTAGTCATCTCGGAGGTGGCCAGATTTCCTGCACTCAAAGCAAATTATGTTAGAAGAATTTTTAATATTTTGTTATTTTTACCTTTGCTCCAATTGTGTTGATGATGTCTCTATTTTCTTTTTAGAAAACTCTTAAATTGTTATGTCATTAAGGTGACTTCGTCATCCTCCTCCGCTGTAGAACTATCACTGTCTGAATTATTTGCTTTTAGTGCTATAGTTCTCTCCTTTTCTTCTCTTGTGCATCACTTTGCCATTGATTCACTCCTTGCTCATATGCAATGAGTGACTGAAACAAATTATCAATAAAATAAACATTTAAATCTTTAGATTCAATAATTACAGTTATCTTGGCATCATAAGAACTAGGTAAACAGTGTAGAATCTTATTAACTTTTTTAAAGTTTGATAGTTTTCTACCTAGTGCATATAAGGATGTCACTATCTGGGTAAATCTAGCATATATTTTAGATACAATCTTGCTAGATTTCATGCAAAAGAGTTCATAGTCATATAATAGAATATTTAACCTAGATTATTTTTCCCTCATAAGTGATGCATAATCTATCCCAAATCTCCTTTCCCATAGTGCATGTAGAAACGCACATATAGTCTTCAAATTTTAAAGCACAAAAGAAATAATTCAAACATTTAATATTTAATTGTGTGAGTTCCCTATACTCATAACTCTGTTCAGAAAAAAGAATATTATTTTTGGCACCATTAACTACATGTGATGGAAGTGAATAGCCAGTTTGAAACATATGCCAAATTTTATAGTCAATGGATTATAAAAAAGTAGACATGCGTATTTTCCAGAAATCAAAAGGGATATTTTCAAATAGTGATAGATGGAATATCAAATAACCCTCTGCAGTGTTACGATTAGCAAAATAATCCATTGATCATTTTTCAAAAGTTCTCTAAAACCTTATTTTTGAAACTCTCTTTGATATCACTTGAATGTCGGTGAAGTTTGTTAAAACTTAAGGAACTTGCCCGAGGCTCTCCAAGAGAGTAGTAAATTGGTAATTTAAAAAAAATTAACTTAAAAATGACAATGATAATATTTTTAAAATATTTTTAGAAATTGAAAATACCAAATTTTAATTACTTCCAGAAGTAAATGAGTTTATCAAAAATATTGATTTAATTATGATGATATCTTCATTTATGAAACTAAGCAATAATCATAAATTTCCCCAAGCAGTTATAATGGAAATAAAATGTAGGAAATATAAAAGAGCGAAAAGGAAAAGACACACCAGAAATTTTTATAGTGGTCTAGTCAACCTTGACCTACGTCTACTCCCCGGAGTCCTCCGCTCTGAGAATTGCACTAAAATAAAGTGACTCACCTTTTACTCCCAGAGCAAGGCGGAGAAGCCCTTACATACTCACTTTCACCAAACTAGATGCGGCGGAGTGCCAGACACCATGTCACCCTCCCGGTGACCGATCTGAGAAGGCAGAGAATCTCAGCTCCTTTTTTTCCTCCTAGAGAAGGAAAAGTACCTCGAGGACTTGACCTAGAAGCCTCTCTCCCTAGAGAGCTTCTAAAGACTCACCAAGGCCACAGGAGGAGCAAGATATAGCTAGCCCAGAGCAACTGTGTGATCCCCTCACACTCCTTCTCCCTCACGCTCAACCTCACCTTCTCCTTCCACTCAAATCTTAGATTTCTCAAAAGCTTCTCTCTTAGAGTACCTTCAACAGTCACACAATCCTCTCCACATTAATAAGAGAATCTTTAAAACATGCTTTAGTATTAGACTTAAAGAAATCCTAAAAAATCAAGTAAGCTATCACTATTCGTATAATATGATTGGAGTTCGCATAGTACAATTAGTTCAAAACTAGTTCTGTCCAGTACGATGTAAATAGTCATTCAAATGAACTGTTCAAATTTTATAAACACAGCATATTGTATGAGCCACAAATCATCTTGTACGATCTATTTGATTTCCTCTATTCGTACGGGATAATTTCTGGGATAACTAAAAATCATCTCTACAAATCATCTCGTATTGCTCCCATCATACAGTATGGTTAGTCGATTTCAAGTAGGTCGTCTAGACAATATTAATATAGTATTGTATGATTAGTTTAATAAATTATAATTTCATTTGGTATGATCTTTGGGATGATCAAATTTCATCTCTATTAATCATTTGGTAAGATCAATATCATACATTATGATTATCTATCATTAATTAAACCATAATTTGATTAGCTAATTACAGGAGTTAATTTTAGCAAAATTTTTAAATATTCTTATAGTACGATTAGTTCAAAAATTAAATTTCAAAATCTTACTTAAATTAATCTAGCGGCTAGGATTTTTAAATTATAATGAATCGAACAGTACGATCAAGTTTGTACAGTACGATTAGTTCACAAAAATTAATTTTTAATTAGCCGTTAAGCCCATTCTTTCTATAGTGATCATATAGTATGATTATAAGTCATACAATACGATTAGTACAAAAATTTTAACTTTTAAAATTTATATCACTCCCTTATATGTGTGCATAGTCACCAAATTGCATACACTCTTATATGGCCTGACTAAAGAAATAAAAAATAAAAAAAATTATAGAATTTATTTACTTGACCTTCCTATTCTACCCATTCTTGAGCTTTTAGTAGCCTTGAGCAGTATATGTCTTACCTGCAATGTTAGTGCTCACAGACAGAAAAAATATCTAAAATATTTAGTGAGAAAAATAATAATTCAATCAATAATGTTTATCATAATCAAAATCACAGACTTGGGATCCTGGATTGCAACACTAATAAGAGTAGGCTCGCTATCATATATGCTCATTATGATAACCCATAGAGGCCTTGTGTGTGGCACTTACATGCAGCATGGAGTAAGAAACTAGGACTTTGGAGAATATCTAACTATAGTCCACAGCACACCTGTACACATGCTATAATGATGGACGGTCATCACAATTATACATCAAAATTTATATGCACATACATTACTCCAATTATGCGTTAGTAGCTAGACCTAAAGCCAAGGGAGATAATTGCCCGAATGGAATCCAAATTTGACATAAATCTTTCGTATGTCGAGGCATGGGATACACGATGAAAGGGGATACAATCCATATTCGTAATCTTATCGCTCCCTTTATCGCTTCATCAAGGTAACCCGCATTGCTATCTTAGGTATTGTATACAATATTAAACTGGTAAGTAACTCCCAGTTTTAGAGTATTTTCTGGGCCTTCGGTGTATCTATCATTGGATGGAAATACTGTCGGCCTATTCTTAACTTGGATGGAATTTTCTTGTTGGGGAAGTATCATTGTACCCTTCGAACGGCTATTGGGTTGGATGGGAATGGTGCTCTATTCCCACTTTCATTTGCAGTTGTTGAAGCAGAGAGTAATGAATCGTAGACTAAATTCTTATGAATTCTTCATGATCTTCTCTCAATTATTAGAGAATGGCAAAACCTATGCATAATATCAAATAAGCATCCTGGGCTTGTTAGGGGATGTCGTGAAGTATTTCTAAATGCCACACAAAAATAATATCTTTGTCACCTGCGTGAGAACTTTAAGAAGGCTGTACAACATCTAGAAATTCAAGATAGTGAGGGATTGGCTGCAAAGATGTACAATGCTGGAAACATAGATGATGAAAATTACTCCAATCACATGATGAATGATATAAGGATGATAAAGCAAGAGGCTTTCGATTGGCTAGTTCAATGTGATGTGGTAAAGTGGACCCTACTTTCAATGAAGGGCATAGATAAGGTGTTATGACTACAAATACCTCAGAATGCTTCAATAGAGTTCTGAAATGTGCTCGTGGTCTCCCAATACAAGGCTTTGTAATGGTCATTTATTATAATCTTGGTATGATATTTAACAAGCGATTCACAGAGGCGTTAAATATGATAGATCAAGTTGAGTCAAATTTTGTTCCACGCACTAAGAGTAGTATTCAATAATTTGAGTGGGAGGCACATCGTTTCCTCGATCCGATAATGATTAATAATAGAGAATTTTAAGTGTTTGACATGTCCAATCGTGTGCACAAGATAAAGGTAATAGGAACAAATACATGCAAATATATATGTTGTAAGCCATAACTCTATCACATTTCATGTTTCCATGTAATTGCAACATCCAAAGTCAGGTGTTGGGATTACAATAGTTTTGTGTCACCGTATTGCACACTTTAATAACTACGCTACGCTTTCTCATGTCATTCCAAATAAAGATGTGTGGCCCGAATTTAGTGCTGATCATGGTATTGTCTCTTTGGTTGTGCCCACATATAGGCATCGTGTTGGTCGGCTGTGCTCTAATAGAATAAGAAATAAGATGGATGAGTCTTCTAATGCATCAATTAGGGCTTGTGGCTTCTGCAAGAATCTTTAGCATAATAGGATAACCTGTCCAAATAATCCTAGCTCATCCAGGTTCACATAACTGCCTTGGTTTTTCAAGCATTTGTATTTCATTTAATTTGGGAATGCCTAAATTACTTATATAATATTCCTTAATACATTATCAGATACGAAAGACAGAATCAATAGCTAGTTCCACCACCTTAGAAGATCGTCAACTACATTGTCAAACATGTTATTATAACATTTGTCATTTTCTAGCTTATTATTTGCTTATCTATATATTCACATTATGGTTTTACTTCTAGTCCTTATTTTTATTATGAATTTAAGAACTTCTATCTGATGTGTAAAGTATATTTTATGGCGGGAACGATAACTGCAGGTAGCAAAGCTAGACATGCGAAATACATGTTATTTGATAGCATATTTTATAAATGTGTAAAAGTTATGGCAGGAAGAACAAGTGGATCATCACAGCTTCGTATGTACAAGGGTACTGCCCAACAGGTGGTAGATGCAAACATCAAAGATGTTCAGTTGAGTATTGCATCATTAGGAGCTTTACACAGAGCACACGATCCAGAATAGGTATGCAAGATTTTTCTTTTTGCAAATTTAACATATAAATTATATAAATTGTGCTGAAGAAATTTTGATGTTTTACAGGCATCTTCATTAGTGGCATTAACGCACTTACATATGGCTCTTGAATGGCCCGTACCTTGCCCGTGAGTACTATATATTCTTAAGGCTATTGGTTTGGAAAGTGTTCGACACCTCCATTTCATTATATTATATCATAATCTTATAATAGCTTTAGTTGAGAGGTGGTGTCATATGACCAATAGTTTTCACTTTAATGGGGGAGATGACTATCACACTATAGGATGTTCAGGTTCTTCTTGGCCTCTGACTTGTAGGTCCTACAATTATTGGCCCAACTATTATTGGCGAAAGTTTATGCTAGCAGAGTTGGCCTGATTATAGTGATGAGCTTCTTGGAAGTTACCCTGGATGTGGCATTGTGTATCTTGATCCTATAGATGCTAACGTTTAGGCCAGCTTCACGATGAGTACTGTGTAAGATGAGTCTATAGCACCTGTTAGATGGTTAAGATGGAGCTTTTATAGAGAATCATACAATGACTTGCCTCTAACTATATTCTTGCAGCATGATTGAGCGTACATCCTATTTATGATTGAATGTTTTCTGTTAATAGACAATTTAAGATCACATGTATCCTTACAATGGTTACCCCTACTTTCAAACTTGGATACATTTGCCATAATGTCAATTGGCAGTGTAGTTTTGGCACATCTATACAGAGTTGTGTCATGCCACTCATCCTACATGCACTTATATTGCTGGTTGTGTAGTTCATCTAAAAGTATGGTTATGGGAGTGATTATATGAAGGAAGGCCAACACTTCAAGTGCCTCATCTAGTTGACTTGAATGGATGACCACTTGGATGCAGGTATGCACTTTAACCCAAATCAAATTACTCATTCTTACTAATTAATATTTAAATAAATATGTTTAATTATGTTTTCTTACAGGTGGGGTGAAGATCAGATTAGGGAGATTCCTTCAGGTAACACAATGACGTATAGGGATGAACTTGATGGTTTACGGCTTAGCAGGTTTGTTAAACTACATTTAAATTCATATGTAGATTTCTAAGTTCTCATGTCAACTATGTTTAACACATTCACATGTTATAGGTAAAGATGACCCCGTACACGTAAGCAGTTCTCACCTCATTACCAGAGCGTTGTCATGTGTCTAGGGAGTTATGGACGCAAGGGTCCCGATGATCAGCTAGAAACGTATAGAGTGGCACATCCCTGATTGAGTTATGAGGTTATTTGGAGGAGTCCAATTCACCAATTTGGAGCCTATAAAGAGAGTGTTCAGAAGGATAAACGATCGAGGGTGGGATCATATGGACTGGATAGTTAAGTACAAGACGTACATTGAGATGTGGAATAACATACATGCATATCTTATTCCAGTGATTCCATTGAAAGGTAGTGGCAATCAGGAGTTGGGGACATACCTATGATGGAACCGCTCCGGGGCATCCATCTACTTATTGTAGCAGCAGACTTTACCTCTAGAAATTATTTTCCCAGGATCTCCTTGAGAGTTCTTGGTGGCACATATTCATACATACTTACTACTCTTAAATGTTATGAAATTAGATTACAAATTGACACTTTTTTTATAAATAAACACAACAGGTTGACTACTTCATACAAAGTTATGATTTGCTTGAACTGTTGAGTGGCAGACATAGGGAAAATGCAAGCTCACTATAGTTGGCTGTTGATCAGGTCGTGGAATTATCAGATAGAGTACATAGATCATTGATTATAGTATTTTTGACACCAATACAGATGACTAACCCCTGGTATAGGGCCTAGGCAGCTCAGGGTTCTAGATGTTTTATCTCAAATGCACCGTCTACATCCACAAGTGGGTAAAGGAGAAAATCACAAGTCCAGAGCCAGTATGGATCCACCAAGACATTCAATGTATGTTGGAAAAAGGAATTATATCATGACATCCACATATGATGTAGGACAATAGTCGATGCCTACCTAGCATTTTAGCACATATGATGCACTAGTCGGCCATCCTGTAGATCTCCATTATGTCAGCCAGTCTCAATAGGCACCTTCATATTCTTCATTTAACATGTCTATACCTCATTGAATGGCACCTTTGGGCTTACCATCATAACCAACAGAGCAAGATTTACTCTTACGAGAAGGACAACCTACCCAGGAGTACGAGCATATCGAGAGGGATGAGGTTGTAGATGTTTAGCCACAACTACAAAGGCGAGTATGATGACCTACAACTAGATTTACCGTGGGTAGTAATGCTATTCCTCGTTACAGATGGAGGAGATAACATTGTATTTTATTTTGTTTCCTTATATGTAATAATATATTATGGATATGTATATTAGTTTATTTCCTCCTTACATATTCTAGTTTATTGCAGGTCTTGAATATAATAATAAAAGATGGAAGGAGCATTGATAAATTACTAATCATGAGTAATCGTACGTAGCTTCTACATACTGCACCAAAATACATTTACACACTGAAAAAATAGAAGAGAATAGAAGCAAACATATATAATAAAGGATTTACTAAGCATTCGAAAGAAAATAGAAAATATAACATGTCCCAACATTCATTATACTACATTATTATATTATTTTATTAGCAGTATATGCAGACGTGATTAGAGTTAGCTTTGAGTCGGACAGCACTTGAGATAATCCTCAAACTCTTACTGAAGCTCTTTCCAATCATCTGCATTAAAAAATTTTCTAAGCTTACCTTCAATTAATGGCTCCTTCACCCGATCATTATAGAAATCTAAAAAGAACTTCAAAACAAGAATGCCATTTATGGTATAGAATGACATGCTTCATGTAAAGGTTTCTACAGTCAACATCTAGTGAATGACCGCCCTCTCTCTCATGTTTCATCTCATGATATCATATTTGTAAGAAATGAGGACTTACGAGATGATCATTTTCTTCCAAGAATCTCATCTGAACATATTTTCACAGGTGGCATTTAGAAAATCTCTTGTCTTATAAAGTTTTACCCTCATTACCTAAGCAAGCACGCTCCAAAGGGCATGGTTCTCATCTTTATACCATTCATGTACACAACACCAAAATATCTCATTCGCATTCGCCTTTTGCTCCAACAGACTGTCAACAACCCGTACTATACAAGCATGCATTCTTCTACTTGTGTCATCGAACCTTTCTTTATTTGGTCTTCCTCGAATCCTCTCTATAGATGGCCAACACATTTTGAAGGTATAGACTCAAATCTTTAAAACTCTACTTGGTATGTGAATTTATCCCCTTTAAATAGCCGGGGCTATGGAGATCTCACCTTCACATGCAACTGAAAATTATAATTTTATTTGATGGGACCTTACATCTTTACAAGTCAACTGATATGACAGGTTGCTGTAATGTGAACTCCTATCAATGAGTAATGAGACAAACTTATAAATGATCACACTTATTACTCTGAAAAGAAATCATCACACATATTACAACTCCCACAATGACATGACACTAAAAGCCAGAAAAGTGATTTGACAATACATATTTTTAAGGCAATATAACTTCAAAGCTAATATATTAAGATAACTCACTGTATTGTCAGAGATGTACATAATGATATGACAATACAAAATAATTTTAAAACATAATAAAATATTTAAAAATATCTTAACTGAACGAATATTCCAACAATAATAAGAACATCGTATTAAAAACTACATTCAAACAAACACGAATGTACACATCCATAAAATTAAAGAAATATTAACAGAAAATCAACATTTTAGTTAACTAACATACTTAAGAAAGTTTAAAAAAAACCCTTCAAACATCCTTGATCACGATGTGCATGCGAACTTGTGGGATTGAGTTAGACAACAATTGAATTTGTCTTGAAACTGATGTTGGATATATTGCTAGTCTGATGCATTTAGAAACTCCTTCCTCTTTTTCCCTGCCACACGATTGAGATTCGAATATGATTTATGGAGGAATGCATCAGCCGTATGATTCCATTTACCATAAAGAATACAGTGATGTATATCAGTCATTGGGCTGTCTATAATTACCTCAAAAGAACCATCTTCAAGGCGTCCAATTTCAACAAATCTGGCCTTCAGAATGTTAATTGGAGCTAAATGTCCCAACTATTCCACAAACCTCTGTTGTAGAAATCTTTAGCCCGCATCACTCAGACCGGCACCATCCCTATAAAAGGGAATTTTCATAACTTCATCATGTGTATGCAATAAGATGCAATCTTCACCCTCTGACAAAAAATGCATACATCACTAAAATATTTCATTTGATTTAGCCTTCTCCTCTAGGTCATCATTAGTGGAATGTGACAAACATTTCTTCAATCGACTGCTGCCCTCCACAATCAATATCTTCAAAGGGATTTTTGGAGTCTTATACATGACAAACAAAGATATAACATATAGAAGAAGATTTACAAAGGAACTTGACCCTGCAGTATACAGATCTCATGCATCCAAAAAATTAAGACATGCTCAATTTATTCAATAAGGCCAGCATATATCATTAATATAAGTCAGTAAAAAATAAATCACTAGACTAATTTGACAATACAAATTGATTTGACAAAAGAAACTGATATGACAATATAAATTGATTTGACAATACAAACTGATTTGATAGTAGTAATTATTTTGGGAAAATTCACTTCACAATACATAAATAGTACCAATTTTTCTTTTTGGGTTATTATTTATTGAAAAAAATTAAAGTTATTAAAATTTATTAACAACTAACTCACTTAAATTATTATTATTAATAATGAAGCGGTAAATCAAAAATTTTATGCTCACTAATTAATTTTCCAAAAAATATAAGAATAACATAATTCCTATAATACAAAATAACATTTAAAAAATTAAGAAGCTGATATTTTAAAGCTGCTCCTTATAATTTGGCCCCTTTTTATTAATGAAATTCATGTAGCCAAGTTACGACTTATTTTGATAAGAAACATGCTCCCTTTAATAAAGAATAGCTGCCGAACTCTAATGGAATTTCATAGAACTATAGCAGTCTTTGGAATGTTGAATACACCAAACTGTTTGGTATATTCTGAATACACCAAACTGTTTGGTGAATGCACCAAACTATTTAGCGCATTCCATTGAATGCACCAAACTGTTTGGCTACTTCAATGGAATGCACCAAACTGTTTGGCTAATTCTGAAAACACCAAATAGTTTAGTGTATTTAATACAATGTGCCAAACTATTCAGCTATTTTACTTATTTTTAATTTCTTTTTGTAATATCTTCCTACATCTAATTTAAAATTTGGCATTGCTTCTTCTTAAAATTTGTTCTAAGTTAATTTATCTACAATTATTATTTAATTGGGGATATGTTAAACATCATTAAATTTCCTATCACGAATTAATTCAAGTGATGATGACCAACGTTCTAGTTTGATATTATGCTGAACAATCTCTTCTATTCTAGTAAGCTTTTAGTATATTAAGAACTCCTAATTTCTGCTATCCATATAACAAAATAATTATAATGTGAAATCGACATCCGACATAGTTATAGAATTGCAAAAATGAATATAATATAACAATCAAATTTAAATAAAGATTTATGTTTTTATCGGCGTATTAGTAAAACCGAAGTTAGAGAGGCTTTAAAGAAAATGAAGTGTGAAAACGCTGTTGAACCTGATGATATTCCAATAGAGGTGTGGAAATGCTTAGGAGATGACGGAATTTCTTGGCTTACTAAATTTTTTAATACTATTTTGAAGACTAGAAGATGCCAAATGAGTGGAGAATGAGTGTGTTAATTCCTATTTTTAAGAAAAAAGGTGATGCACAAGATTGTGCGAATTATAGAGGAATTAAGTTAATGTATCATACTTTAAAACTATGGAAGCGAGTTATGGAGCATAGGTTGCAGCGTGATACTAATGTTTCTCAAAATCAATTTAGATTCATGCCGAGTAGGTCTACTATGGAAGCTATATATTTATTGAGAGGTTTGATGGAGAATATATAGAGGGCATAAGGAGGATCTACATATGATATTTATTGATTTAGAGAAAGCATATGATAAACTTCCAAGAGAAATGCTGTAGAGAGTTCTTGAAAAGAAAGGAGTTAATAACGCTTATATTCAAATCATTAAAGATATGTATGCAGGAGCTAATACTTGTTTTCAAACACAAGGTGGCTTGACCATGTATTTTCCTATTTCGATTGAATTACATCAAGGATCTGCCTTAAGCCCATATCTTTTTGCTTTAGTCATGGATGTTCTCACTAGACATTTGCAAGAAGATGAACCTTGGTGTATGTTTTTTTCTGATGATATTTTTCTTGTTGATAAGACTAGAGAGGGAGTTGAAGGTAAACTTAAATTATGGAGGTCAACCTTAGAGTCTAAAGGTTTCGCTTGAGTAGATTTAAAACTGTATATATGGAGTGTAATTTTAATAGTAATAGACCTAGTGAGGGGATTGTGACTTTGGGCGATAAAGTCATTAATAAGAGTACACATTTTAGATATCTTGGATCTATTGTTCAAAGTGATGGTGAAATAGAATGGGATATTATCAGCAGAATTCAAGTTGAATGGTTAAAGTGGAGGAATGCATCGGACTTGTTGTGTGATAGAAAAGTCTCCCTCAAACTTAAGGGAAAATTTTATAAGATGGTGGTGAGACCTGCAATGCTTTATGGTGTCGAATGTTGGCCTTTAAAAGAGAAGCATAATACTAAGTTAAGTGTTACTGAGATAAGGATGCTCAAGTGGATGAGTGGTTTTACTCTTAGAGATAAGATACGAAATGAGCATATACGCGAAAAGGTTGGAGTAACTCCAATGGAAGATAAGATTAGATAGAGTCACCTTAGATGGTTTGGTCACTTAAAGCGGCGACCTTCCGATGACCCGGTTAGTAAAGTAGAGGTATTAGATTTGACTTATGTTAAGAAAGGTTGAGGTAAACCTAAAAAGACTTGGTTAGAAAATATTAGAAATGATCTTTCTTTATTAGATTTAAACGAGAATTTGACTTTTAACAGGACAGAATGGAGAAAAAGGATTCATGTAACTGACCCCACGTAGTGAGACAAAGGCTTGATGTTGTTGTTGTTGTTATAGTGAAATTTAAATAAGTTTTAAAGCCAAATAAATCATTCATAAATAATTAGATTGCAGCATATATTGAATCGCAGAAAGCATTTTCATTTTTATAATGGGACATTTCGAACATAACTACTTAATTCATTACAAATGACAATATTTTTGCTGGTTTGAATTCAGGCCATCTTAGTTTTCTAGTTTTTGCAAACAAGATCACTACACCACTCTTCCCGGTCATTAAAAAGATTTAAAGAAAACATAAACACCAAAGAATAGAATCATTTCTGTCCATGGACTTCAATGAAAGGCCGCCAATGTTGCCTACCGACATCTAAAGGTTTGAAAGGATATTGCAATTCAACTGATCTTTGATTCTGTGTTTTACTAGATAATTGAAAGAGTTTATATAATTGCCTGCAGGGTTTTGGATGAAAACAAATCAACTTCAGAAAACACTCTGATAGATTTATCACATTTATGTGCAAAAGTATACAATGAAACTCCTACATGTGTTTCACAAAGTCACTAAAGTAGGTATGCAAACTGAATTATAAATAAACTAATTCTCAAAAGTACATAAATGAAGTTCCAACTAGTGTTCGACATAATCACTAACAAATCTTGTATGATTAAGTTGCTAAATCAATCATAAACAAGCTTGTGATCATTTCTAAGACTGGCCAAGCTTTTAGATTTTCTTGTTTGTCAGATGTCGAAAATTATCAATAAATTTAAACTATGCCATCAATCAAATGAAATATGTAAAGAATATTTTAAATTCATAAAACAACTCACAAAGTAAATTATATTTAAGAAATTACTAACCCTTAGTTAAAAAATCATATTTACAAAAAACATTGTGCATATTCATATTACCTGTCATAATTGCAAAGTTGAATTGCAATGCTACGTCTAAATTTACTCATTTCATTTACATCTTCACCATCACCAAAGTCTACTTCAACATCCAATGTAGTTGTTTGTTCATCTTGCTCTCCTACTATGTACTGATATGCATTCGGATGAACAAAATTTTTATTAACATCCCATTCCTCAAATTTAGGATCATTTCGTGATATATATAGCCAAATATAGTTATGTAGTGTCATGGTCCCCATAACAATAAAACGTTGCTTCTTAAAGGAGTAAGTAGGAATATCTCTTAGAATTTTCCATTTTTTTTCCATACATAAAACGCACATTCAATTACACTTCGCAGTGAGGAATGTCTACTATTAAAAATCTCCTGATGCCACCTTATTGGTCTACTACCTCTTCGAAAATTGGGTATGTGATATCTTGTCTTCGAGTAAGGCTTCAAAAATCCCCTTTTGTAGAGGGTAATCGGCATCAACTAAGTAAAATTTTCCTGTTCATAGATGTTAATTAATATACATTACTCAAGAATAAATATATATAATAACTTGATTATATAAATTATGAATACCAATAGATGGTGCCAAAAAATTACATCTTGGATCCATCACAGCACATTGAAATATATGAGCATCATGTGTTGAACCCTCTTAACCAGGTGCAAAAAACATGAAACACATATCGAAATCACATGCAACCATAACATTTTGCGTCGGTGAATGATGTTGTTTTATATAAGCAACAGATTCTTTAATAGGGATGTGTGCATCAACGTGTGTGCCATCAATAGCCCAATATAATCTTTAAAATATTGCATCTATCTTGTGTCATTGAGAATATGTGATGAAATATCATGAAAAAACTTATCTACTCGAGCAATAATCTCCATTGATAACTGTACTAATGCTTGGAGACCAGTATAAAAATATCTACTAATGGTCTTTGTCGAGTGTTGAAAATGTTTACATGTTGATCTTATAGACTCATTATGTCCCAAAATGTATAAAGTTAGTGCAAGTACCTCTGTGCTAGTAGTTCTTTGCTATCCATATAACCCATGTGATGATTCCAACAAACAAGCAGGTCCTTAAAAATAATTAGTGACATTTTGAATATGTTATGAAATCTCTGTGGATGTCTATGTAATAACTCACACATCCATTTATCCTCAATATGATCTGATGTTATGCAAGGACTCTTATCAACATACAATACGTAGTAATCATAAATTATACATGTTGTTGCAATCAATATATGAGTAAACTGAGGAACATGCATATGCTCATTAACTTGTGACATATCATCATGAACTTCGTTGCTCCCACAACATAATGAATCCTCTAACATAATTGATCTGAAATATTGCAAAAGATACATATAAGCCTAATAACGAGTGATATCTATGAGCGTCCTATTTGGAAATTGTATCGTTTAGTACAGAAATTAAAAACAAGCTTGGATAGAAAAGCTGGCAATGTTGTTGTGGATTTTCTTCTTCGAGTCTTTTCTGGTGATGCTTTCAGGACCTAATAACAAGCCAACAAAAGTTGTAGCCTGTGTATGTTTTAATCTGCAAATTAAAAAAAAAAAAAAACTACATTTAATGAGACTTCTATAAGTACTTTGAAGCAGAAGCACCAAGTGTGCTAGGACTTGTAAAAGCAAATATATAAATTTGATGCATAGCAGTAGCGCTTGAGCAGAAATCATTTCCATTAAAGCCAGTCCTACAGTAAATTATTTGAAAAACACAAATACCATATTCAATATGAATATAGTTATATTATATGAAAAATGAAAGTATTCGAGTTATATTATATGTCTCCATGTTATTCTTATCTTGCAAGAAATCTATGGCAAAGTCATGTCACTCAAAGTTGTCAAATATATATGGTATTTTAGATATCTCTTCCAACGCTTCAAGTATTGTAAAAGATCTATGAGGACCACTAGATGTACTTATGGAAAAAACTTATAGATCTAGCAGCATTTACGAGATCCTCAACATGATTTACAAAAAGCTACCTAGTCTCCGACTTAGGTGTTCTTAGTATTTTCCTTTTGCACATTAATGGGACAGTATTTTGTGATCTCTGTGAGTCATAGATTTTTGGAGGGTCAATTGCATTAACATGTGAAAGATGTATTTGTTCGTCTTAAGTGTACTCTTCATCTGATTAGATCGTTTGACCATTCATTAGTTCAGGGGGAAGTGCATCTAAATTAGGAATCCAAACATTGTTGTCAGTTGCGACAATACGATCAAACATAAAATTCAATTTCTTCTCCAACTCTGGTGTTATTCCATTGTAATGAAGCTTCTTTGCATTAGGCATAACTTAGAATATGTTAAATGACTATTTAGGAACCATGTCATATTTCACATAAAATTTGAATAGATTTTTTAATATAAATTTAATGATTTATAAGTATAGAGGGATCTATAATTTCTCATTCCACCAATCATTTGAAGCATCAATTATTTTTTTTATTGGATTTCATCCAATTCCAATCTCGTCATGCATCAAATCTTTCCATAATTTCCAATCCTTCTTTAATCGGTCCTATTTATTTTTTATCTGTGTTCGGTCATAAGTTCTTCTCGTACGTTCGTTAAAATGTTTAAGTAGTTTCTCCACCCTTCCTTAGTGAAATGCATAACAAGTCTATTGTCCAATTCAATTTCTCTTATACATATATCGCAATATATTAAATTAGTATCAATGTCCCAAGTTGTAGGCACACATCCTTCTTTTTGATTTCCCATCTACATGTTACAAAGAGATACATAGTAAAATGTAAGTAATGTACAAATCCTTATATAAATAAAAAATTTATATGGTTGATTAGTAAGCAACAATTTCATAAGCACAGAGATGGATGGTGTACTGCTCATACAAGAGTTCTTATGAGTATTAAATTAATTAAATTTAAGTAGAATTTTTATCATTAGATTGTTGAGCCTAAGAAAGTGTAATCTAAAGATCACATAACTTCAAAATAAGTTCAGAAAGTATAGGTTATATGAAGTTTATTTAACAAATAAAATGTGGTACGTAGATCACTAGGAAACTATTGCAATACAGAAGAAGTGATATTTGAAAGAGTTAATAGGAATAAGTTCACTGAAGCTTCAAAATAAACAACATAATTAGCATCATTTGAAGACGTCTCACCCTCTAAATTTGTAATTCCTTGTCTAGATGTTCAAGTGATATTTGAATATCTATTGCAACTTATCATTCTAGTTGCCTGCCATCGAGCCAAAATACACAAGCAAAACCGGATGTTAGGATTTCAACTTGGGCATTTGGTAGAACAGAAATTCCTAACAACTAAATTATTTAATTAAATACAGAGGATATCCAAGTTCTAAGCCATCCAGCACATCGTTGGTGAAATTCAGGACTCCTTAAATACATACCACTTGTCTTACTTGACAATTAATATAGTAAAGATTTCTTAAGAAGTATAACATGAAATTTATGTCTATTAAAATTACGGAATAATTATATTCAGGCTTCCAATACCTAAATGAGAGTTGAATAACTTCAATTGGCTGGCTTAGACAGAGACTTCAAGGGAAAAAAAATGAATCTACGAAGGAAATGAGCAGAATAACTTAGATATAAATTTTTTCATGTATACCTTTATCGAATGATGTGATTCAAAGAAAGAGATAACATAAGACAATTTAATAGTAACAAAATTACCTAATGTCACAAACAATGGGAGTAAAATCAGGGGCGGATCCCCCTTTAGCTCAAGAAAAAATTGATATATGGTACGTTTCCCAAATGTTGAACACGGACTGTTGAAAGAAAGAGATGTGCCGAATAGCTATCGCATTTCAACTTAAGATGGAGCTATTGTTAACATGGTATGGCCGAAGTGATTCTGCCAAAAAGGAATTTTTTTTTTTTTATGTTGCAGTTTTTAAACCAAATAAGCACTAAAATCAAGGGCGGAACCCCCTTTAGCTCAGGGAACAATTGCTCACTGCCCACTGCCAAGCCTATCTAGACTGCCCGTTCCTAACTGGCTACCCACGCCTGTTCGGTCTGCTCGCGCCATCTCCCGCCTGACCAGGCTGCCTGAGATTCAAACTCTATTCCACTCATAAAATATCATTGCACTTCTCCCCTCAGCCTCGGAGACAAAATAACATTAAAAGCTGTTTTTTTTATATATGATAACTTAGTTTGTGGCGGATTTACGGCGGCTGAATATTCACCTCAAAAAAATTGTCAAAAATTTTTGTCACAAATCTGTTTTCATTTTTGACAAAAAATAATCCTCCTTAAAGTCCGTCGTAAACTGCTAACTTTCTTGTAGTGTCATAATGACCTATTCTCAATAACTGTTCCCCTTAATTTTAATGTATAACATAATTTGCTCACGTTTGTGCATCATCTTTATTCTAATAAATAGGAACCAATATACCTCTTCTCCACTCAACTCACATCTTTTTAATCTTTAAAATAATATTAAAAAGTTTCTTAGGCCAAGAGATTGAAGGGATTTTTCACATGGAAGGGAAATTATAAGAGGATTTGGGGTATCTCAAAGCCCTCAAAATTTTACTTTTCTTTTGCTTTGAATCAAACAAAAAAGAATTAAAATAAAAATAATTTGAATGCAATACACTCGAAATGATTCAACAAAATATCCTCTATTGATGGAGGAGGGTTTTCACATGTAACGAAAATAAGGTGGTTTGGCATATTTCTTACTCTTCAAAAAAAAAAAAATTCTTTTGCTTCAAATCATATAAAAAAACATAAAATAAAATTAAAGTAATTAGAATGCAATATGATTATAATGATTTCAACAAAATATCCTCTAAACTTAAATGGGAGGTATAAAAAATGCATTATGGTTTCATTGATAATGTAAAAGTTCATTGGTGTTGGTCGATTGAAGCTGACATAGGAAGATTGCTACAAATAAATTTGAAAAAATTTATTGCTTCTTGAATGGATCGAACGAAAATATGCATTGTTATTTTATTATTTATAAATAGATCAACATCTCATATTAATAGGCCATTTATTTTGATATGAACGGCCCTCAAATTACATGATGGACAATCGGAGGAAACAAAAACTAAAGTACTTAAAGTAAAGAGATAGAGTTCCTATGATTCCAACACTGATTAGTACAAAGCTGCCAACCAACACTGATTATTACAAATCATTAAAAGCCAGAAATTTACAAATAAATGAATGAAAAGTAAATCGCAATCGTCTAAATAGTCCTGAAACCTAAGCCTTATTGCTAGGTCAAGGCCAAAATGAATTGTAAAGCTTAAAAGACATGAAATACACTGTGCAATTACTGTTGTACCGGGGAAGAAATCTGAACCCGGAAGCCTCCATTGATCTTATCAACATTAATTACATGCATACATACATAACCTACTCTGAATATTTATACTCCTGCAGCTGAAAGCTTCATTTAGTGCCCCGCACCTCCTGGGCTCGGCCCCGATGGCAACCTCTCCATCCACAAGGCCATCACCTCCTTTGCTTGCTCATACAAACTCAGCCCTGCAGCAAGATTTCTTGTGCCATTCGGCTCCTCTGGCATCGGACGAAGAGCGGCAGAGCTTTGCATGCTTGCCGCAAAGACGATGGAGATGACGATGATGACCAGCAATAGTGCTCTAGAGCCTCGAAGAGTGCTCATTGCTAGTGTTTTGCAAATTTAGAAGGATTTAATTGAGAAGAGTGCGTCTTTGAGTACGTAGAAGAGCTGCAAGCAAGCTAGCCTCTCTTTTCTTGCTTCTGGGCTGTTCCGATGACAGGAGAGTTGGTCTTTTGAAAGTGCACTCACAGCTTGGAGTTGGAGAATATTTATAGGAGAGGGCTGCGCGTGCTTGCGGGCGCGTAAGGGCCGGTTCATGGAAATTATAAGTATTTCTTGTTGACCGTTGTTTTAGCTATGAATGAATACCGCTGAAAAAGTCAAGTCACGTTTTTATTCATGAGGTCAGCACAAGCGTCAAAGCAGAGTAGATTTGGCTCGTGCGGCATATACTAGTCAATGAAAAAAAACTCCGTTGGGAACATCCGACGATCAATTTATTTAAAATACAAGATCTCTGAATATATTTTCTAATAACTTGACAGGCTTAAAAGAAATTCATTTTATTAAGTAATTGTTATAAAATTTAAATTAAAAATTTCTATAATTAATTAAGGATTATTTGAACCATATTTTAACATATTTCTTATAAGAAAATATTTTGATGAGATGACCTCAACAATACTAAAAGAGTTTCAATTCGAGGCCAAATATATTTAAATTAAATACTTGAAGTATAGTTAAAATTTTTGTGGTGTATATTAAAGGACCAAACTATATCTAAACTTTAAACTTTTATAGTCAAAATAAGCGTTTTGATAAGAGAAGTTTAATGAGCCTATGATTATTCAATTATGATGACATTAAGACATGTTTAGTGCAAGAATAATCTATGCTCAAAAGTATCAACATTGGCCGTTAAAGTGTTTTGAAATTTTAGCTAAAATTCTCTAACTGCAATCCCAAAATGATTTGAATAGACTTTCATTATTCATATAAAATGTAATGAAATTTGTTGAGAGCTTAAAGATCTGAATAACTTCACAACTCTAAAACAATTATTTTGACATAAATTCTAACCGAATACTTACAAATTTCAAATCATGCAGGCTTTTCCGTATCACCCAATTTGGGTCCAAATGTCATTCCAACCTTTCTTTTTTATGTTCATAAAACTTTTGAACCAAAGAGCCGGGTTCTTTTTAGTCCTTGTTCGATCAGGCACAATAAACCTCTCGGATATACATGGATCCAACTTCCCGGCTGCAAATTAATAATCATTTCTTGAGTGAAACATGTTATTATAAAGCAGTTTTACTCAAATAAAAAAATAGAAATAAGAGCTGAAGAGAACCTTAGAAGTGAAGGTACAATTTTAGCAATTTACCTCTGCATGCTCAATGGAGATACCAATCTTTTCATCTGCAATAATTTGGGGAATGAGAAGAATTATGAGGCTCATTAAAAAGAAACATATAATAATATAATTCTGTATGAATTCTCTAACAATTCATTTGGTTGCTAATATTGATTTCAAATTCTTCAAAATGTTCTTTAAAATAAGATAGAAATTTAATTTCACAATCAAATTAGGTGACAATAAAATGTTTATCATTTACTAAAAAATATATATATTTTAACCACAAGCAAATGAGACCTAACATCACTTTCTATTAGCAAGAATTGCAAATAATTGTACATTGGAATTACTGACTATTGTGGCTTTTACTCTATAACCACAGTTTATTTAGTTAATTTAACATATTTATGACTAATAGCTGCTTTTATTAGTTGTATAATAGTATACCATGCTTTAAAACTCTCATCTAATAAACAAAGGTAAAGAAAAGTTTGAAAGTTTGTGTAGGTTGTTAGACCGTATAGAATTGGTTATTTTTAAAAATTTCGTGGAATTTTGAAAATCTTTTTAGATTTTTTAGAAATTAAATTACTAATCCTGAAATATGTAGTTGTTTATAGAAATGATTATCACAGAGAATTTTTCAACCACTAAAATTTTAAAACCAGAAAATAAAAAATATGAAAAATTAAAAGCAACAGAAGCACCAAATTTTATGGTGGTTCGATCCAACTTGACCTACATCTACTCCTTAGAGACTCCTTCTTCAGGTATTGCACTAAACAATAGTGACTCTCCTTTTGCCCTCACAGCAAGGCGGAGAAGCCCTTACAAACTCTCTTCCATCAACCCGGTGTGACAGAGAACCATCGCCTTTTACACTCTCTAAGTGATGGCAGTTTACCGTCATGTCCTTTTTCACTCTCTTGGTGAATGCAGAGTACCGTCACGTCCTTTTTTACCCTCCAAGTAAAGGCAGAATTCCGTCACATCTTTTTTCACCCTCTGGTGAAGGCAGAGTACCTTGATCCAATGTTGAAAATCTTCTCCCAAGAGCCTCCAAAGAAGTTGGACAGAAACTTGAAGAAGACAAAGAGATTCTCACTATGGGCAACCTTGTGAATCTCTCACAATCGCCCTTCACTAGATCTCTCAATCTTCACTCTTAAATTCTCTCCCAAGTACAATCTCAATGGTCACTCTCAAGAGAAATTCACAGTAAAGGATTGTGTGACAGTTTTTAGGACTCCTTATATAGAAAGCACATGAAAAATCATCCAAAAACTAAAAAATTCAAGTGAACCATCCAATGATCATACTGTACAATCAAGGATCATCCTGTACGAATAGTTTAAAAAATAAGGCTCGATTGGTACAATCTGGTATGAATCTAATTTCATATCATGTTATTCGTCTATACGAATACAGATCATACTGTGCGAACAGTTCAAAAAAATTAGGTGTTCGTTTAGTACGAACCATATTTCATACTCTATCAGTGGTCTGTGCGAATAAATATCGTACTGTATGAATAGTTCAAAAAATTGGGTGTTCGTTTGGTCCGATCTGGTATGAACCATATTTCGTACTCTGTCAATTATATGTACAAACTGACATCGTACAGTATAAATAGTTCAACAAATCAGGGCTTCATTTGGTATGATCTAGGACGAACCTGATTTTATACTCTGTTTATCGTCTATACAAACTGATATCATACAGTATAAATAGTTCAAAAAAAAAATTAAGTCCAAGTTTAAGTACCTGCAATCTAGAAGAAATCTATGATAAATCGTATAGTACAATTATATATCATACAATATGATTAGTTTAAAAATTAATTTTTATCTCTCCCCCTTTGTGTGTGTGCACGATTACCCAATTACAATCACACTTGCTCAGACTCAAGAAATAAAAAATAGAGATATATAGACTCTATTAAATAAAATCCTATTCTACCCTATCTTAAAGTTTTCAGCACTCTGGAGTAGTATATGATTTCTTGAAATGTTAGTACACACAAAAATAAATAGAAATATCCAATATATGCTAGGAGAAATAATAAAATTATCAGAATAATAATATTTTGCTATCATAAAAAATCATAATCTCAATCTTGATTCCTAAGTTGCAATAATCTCCCCCTTTTTTTATGATGGCAAAAAATCTTTATTATTGAAATACAAATAAAAGTTCTTCTCTCCTAAGCTCCCCCGTAATGACAAAAAAAAATAAAAATTATAGGGAAAAAGAATTTCGTCCCTCTCCTTTTTTTTTATTTTGATTTTTATAAAACAAACCATAAAAAATTATACAAGGCAAACAAACACAAAAATACAAACACCACAAAAGGACCCTAAAACATAAACATGAAACAAGACCAAGTAAACTTAAGAAAACTTCAAAAACTTCAAACAAAACACAACACAAAGAACTTCAAAACAAAAACACAAACAACTTCCCCCTTTTTGACATCAGCAAAAGAGGGATGAAAAATGAATATGAAGGTTCTTATGGACACATCTAAAAGTTGATAAGGAAAAGAATTTGTAAAAAATAATTGCACAACATTAAATTCCTATAGAATTTTTAAACTCATATTTTAAATCAAAGAACAAATAAAATAAGAATAGTTAACCATGTTCTATATTCAATCTAGAAAGCAGAAATATCAAATAGTATAATTATCGCAAAACATAATAACATAAAAATCAAATATTTTCAAATTCAATAGTTAAAATTATTGTTTAATGTATGAGTTTTTCTAAGAATTAGAGATATAGAGGAGAAAGCTAAACATAGTGTGGGCTCATTTTATGCCTCTTTTCAACTAGACTTAAGAAATTTTTATTGATGCAATTGCATATGTTTTGAATTTAAACTTTATTTGGTGAATATTACACATCTTTTCACATTGGGCTCCTTTTATGCCTCTTTTCAAATTTGGCACACTTTGTACATCTTTTCACATTTTATTCTTTCCATAGCCAAAATCAACAAATCTTAGCATGTGTGATTATCTTCCAAATAAAAGAAAAAAATTTCTTGTACAAAGAAGAATAAACCACAAAAATAAAACCCAATAGATAAAAATAATAAAATCAACTCATTGAACAAGAAAAGAAAAGAAAAATAAGTCACAATTTTTGCAACAATTATAGCTAAAAGGATAAATGTCTATTAGAACATGAAGATGATCTCCTTATCCAAATCTAATTATAATTTGATTTAAAGTTTGAGAGGGAAAAAGTGCTAAGGAAATAACGTTGTAATGCAAATAATTTAAAAAAATTTCATCCTTTAGATCAACATTCTAGATTAGTCAATAACAACTCATAAACAAGTTAAGGAAAAGAAAATAAATTAATAATAACCAAACTTCTTCATTAAAAAAAAACTCAACTAAAAGAAAATACAATCATCTCAAACTAAAACATCTAATTAGAACATCATAAAACCTACAATCAAATAGCATACACTAAAAACAAATACAATAACCAAACTAATAGCCTGGGGATCTTGATCTAGAGGAGGCTGTGGAGGACTGAATTGAGTAAAGTAGTTGTTGATGGTAGCTACTTGAGTATTAATAGTATCAACCTGTCCTCTCACCTAGCCCATATCTTCATTATATTTAAAAACCTACTGGTCCAAGCGAGTCTCAATATGATCAAATCATTGATCAAAATGAGACTCAATTTGATCAAATTTCTAGATCATCTCTTGAAAGAAATGATGCTCAGGTCCAGGAGTAGGAGCAGGTGCAGGTGCTGGAGCAGGTGCCTCTTCTCCACCAACCTCTTCTCCCTCAACCCCTTGATCCCGGTGGAATAGAATACGAAATGAAGCATTAGTAAAATAGCATTGCAGATTATTTGAGGGATCTGGATGAATAAGATTGTACTTCTTCTCCAGAATATATGCAATCAAGTGCTCTAAAGCCACATTCTTCTTTCTTCTAGTGGCAGGAAGTCTAATGTTAGTAAGATTATTGATGTAGTCCAGAACAATTATGCTTTATCAATTAGAGTGTTTGACATTATAAAATATGTAACAATAGAGAGCAAATGAGTAATATTGATTCGATCACCAGCTTTAGAAATAATAGATATTCTTAAGACATATTGGATGATCCTGGCATTTTCATTCAGAGTATGAATAAGGGGTAAATGTTGGATTGAGGGTATACCCCTAATAGTTTGATTTACTTCAGACCAATCAAAATCAGTTCTAGAAATCATCGAGTGAGCCCTAACTCCTTTAGTTCTAAGATGCAGAAATGTTCCCAAATCTTCCTTAGTGATTTCAACTCTTTGATGAAAATGAGAAGAGGACATTATTGTATGATTTTCTCTCATTCTCAAATTTGCAAGAAAATAGTAAAAGGTGTTAGAGTGAAATGCATAAATCAAAGTGAGAATGAAGGAAAATTGGGTAGAGTCAAATATGGGCATGATTGAAAAGTTTATCTTCTTGAATAAGAAGACATGAAGGAATGATTTTATCTTGAACAAACCTATCGTAGGTTTGTTCATTTTCTCTCGAAAGAAAATTGTTATCTTGTTCAGCATGAGATGAACTCACTTTAGTCTAACAAACTCGCTTGCTCCCGCTTGCCATTTGAGGATTTTTCAACACAAGGATTGAATGTGGAAAAGATTATGAAGAATTTCAAAGGAAGTCTTCCAATTTATAGAAATTGGGCTATTTTATATAGTACAAAATTTGGTTTGTATATACGATTGTGAATTTTGTATAGTATGAACTTGGGTTCGTACGTACGAACAAAAATTGTCAAGAACAGTTATTGCAGTTAAAAAACTTTTCGTAAACTTGCCTTCCCAATGAGTCGTTTCGTACAACCCTTGACCAACCAGATCGTACAGACGAATAGCTGTTCTTCTGGGATGAATTATCAATAATGATTGTACCAACCATTTCAAATTTTTCCACATGCAAACTGACAACAAGATCGTACAGACGAACAGGTGTTCGTACAGACGATGCTTGAAAAATAATTATTCTCAAAATGCATGTCATATTCGTACAAACAAATTGTTGAAGGTTCGTATAGATGATGATGTGTTTGTACTGTATAATCACAAAAAAATTCAAATTTTTGTCTGTCCAACTCAGAGAAATGAATCATGTAAAATCTGTAGAATTTATACAGTACGAAATTTGTTCGTGCAGTACGAATGGAAAAGAAATTTAAATTTTTACATGATGTTCAAGATATTTTTTCTAACACCAATCAAGCAAGATCCATTAAACACAAAAAAAATAATAATAAAAGGAAAACAAATCAAAAACAAAAAAAAGTATAAATGTAATAAACCACCAACAGAGAATAACACAAAAATATCCAAACTAGAAATGGAGAACAAAACATAAACATAAACTAAAAAGAAATACAACACAATTGCATTTTACAAAATTTCAATTTTTAAGCATGAATGTCAATAACACCCAGTTTGATTCTTAAGATACTGAAAGTTTCAAAAGTTAGTGATTTTATGAAAATATCTACAAGTTGATTTTCAGTAGCTATATGATATAGCTCAATTTCTCATTTAGTGACATGGTCCCTAATGAAGTGATGTCTTATGTCTATATCATTATTCCTTGAGTGTTGGATTAGATTCTTTGAAATACAAATGGTACTTGTATTATCACAGAAAATTGGAATAGTGCCAATTAACAAACCTAAATCCATAAGTTATTATTTTAACCAAGAAAATTGTATGGTACTTATGCCACACAATTTTCTAAGGCTATATATTCTACTTCAACAGGAGAAAGGGCTACTGAATTCTATTTTTTGTTAGACCAGGAAACTAAATAGTTTCCAATGAATTGACAAGTTCCAGAAGTATTTTTTGATCAACCCTACATCTTGCAAAATATGAATCAGAATATCCAATGATTTCAAAAGAAGTGTTGTGCCTAGGATATCAAATCCCTAAAATTTGAGTTCCTAACAGATATCTCAAAATTCTTTTAATAGTAGTTAGATGGGATTATGTTAGATCAGCTTAAAATATAGCACAAAGATAGACACTAAATATGATATCAGGTCTACTAGTAGTTAAATAAAGTAATGATCCAATTATCCCTCTAACTTTCTTCTGATCAATAGATTTGCCTTTAGAATCCTTATCTAACTAACCTTAGAAACTCATGGGAGTACTTATTGGTTTAGCTTTATCCATTTCATACTTCTTAAGGATGTAATTAATATATTTTAACTGACTAAGAATGGTGCCATCCTCTTTCTATTTTATACTAGAATTAAGAAAGTAACTCAAGTCTCCCATCAAACTCATTTCAAATTCTATACTCATTGTTATTGAAAAGTCATCACAAAGATTTTTATTAATGGATCCAAATAATACATCATCGACATAAATTTGAACAATGAGAATGTCATCTCTTACTCTTTTTATGAAGAGAGTGGTGTCCACACTCCCTTTAACAAAATATCTTTCCAGTAGGAATGTGCTTAGCTTTTCATATCATGCCCTAGGTATCTGTTTTAGTCCATATAATACCTTCTTCAATTTAAACACATGATTTAAAAATTATGAATTTTCAAAACCTAAAGGTTTCTCAACATAAACATCATCTTTAATCAACCCATTAAGAAAGGCACTTTTAACATCTATTTGAAATAATTTAAATCCTTTAAAACAGGTGAAGGCTAGTAGCACCCTTATTGCTTCAAGTCTAGCTACAAGAGCAAAAGTCTCCTCAAAATTAATTCCTTCTACTTGATTGTACCCCTTTGCCACTCATCTTGCCTTATTTCTAATCACTACACCTGAATCATTCATTTTATTTTTAAAAACTCACTTAGTTCCAACAAAATTTTAATTCTCAAGCCTTTTTACCAACTCTCAAATATTATTTTTACTAAATTGATTCAACTCTTCTTGTATAGCTAGAATTTAGAATTCATCAAAAAGTGCTTGACTTATATTAGTGGGTTCAATCATTAAAATAAATACTGAGTCGTTTACTTCTTTGCTAAGTCCATGCCTAGTTCTAATACCTTTGCTCTGATCTCCTAAAATCAATTCTTTAGGATGACTTCTAGAATATTTCCATTCTCTAGGTAATGCATTTTCTGTTCCAACCTTTTCTTCAAGATTTACATTTTCAATTCCTTGGGTAATTTCTTCAATATCTTCTTCTTCCACCCTAGATCCTCTAAAAATATCAGATTTATCAAAAGCTATATGAGTGGTCTACTCTACTACCAATTCCTTTTATTAGAAACTCTATAGGATTTGCCAATACTTGAATATCCTAGAAATATTTCCTCATTAGATTTAGAATCAATTTTTCCTAAAAGAGTTTTATCATTGTTATGAATGAACACTTTACATCCAAAGACATATAGATGTTAGAGGTTGGGTGTCCATCCCTTAAGAAGTTTGTAGGGTATCTTATTCAACTTAGATCTAATATTCACCATATTCAGAATATAATAAGCTGTATTAACCGCTTTAGCCCAAAAATATTTAGGAAGTGAATATTCTGCCAACATAGCTCTAGCAGCTTCTATCAAAATTCTGTTCTTTCTTTCAATAATCCCATTCTATTGAGAGGTTCTAGGAGCTAAAAAGTTATGATTTATCCCTTACACTTTATAAAATACTTTATATTTTTCATTTTTAAATTCTCCCCCATGGTGACTATGAATTGTAAGAATTTTATAACCTAGCTTCCTCTGAATCCAAGTAGAAAAAATTCTAAGTTATCAAATGATTCACTCTTATGTGATAATAATCTAATCCAAGTGAATCTCGAATAATCAAAAACAATCACATACCCATAAAATTTTCCTCCTAAACTTACAGTGCTAACAGGTCTAAAAAGATTCATGTGAAAGACTTCTAAAGGTTTGCTAGTTCTAAGATCTTTAATTGAATGAAAGGAGGATTCATGTAGACGACCCCACGTAGTGGGATAAAGGCTTAATGTTGTTGTTATTGTTGTTGAGTTGTGAAAGTGCACCTTTGAGTTTGAATACACAGGTCTAAAGCTTGGATTCCAACGTGGAAATGATACCTCTTTGGAGGATAGTCTTTTTTCATTTGGGAGTCCCAATGTGGATCATTTCACTACCCAAAGTGAAGAGAATAACCTCCCCTCCGAGGGAAAGGTTTTTTTCTCCATTTGGGTATCCAGCTACGGCGAATCCAAGGAGCCTGAAGAAGGGAAGATCGAGGAATTGAAGACAAAGAGTATCCCACTCAAAGTCACTTGCATCAGTATTGGGATTAGAATCCAGGTTGTTGTTAATGGTGCCCGACCACTTTATTTTTTTGCAAACCCTAGGTTGTACCTATATGGCACTTGCTATGAACTTTGGACATTATTTTATGTGGATTTATTTTATTGATGTGTTTACTTTTATTGTGATTAGGTTCTACCTGCTTTTCTTAGTTTCTTGGCATTTGTGTGCCGCTTTTATTTTAGCCTGAATTCGAACGAAGGCTCGTGAGGGTACGCCTAAAAATTTTTCTACTTAAACTTAATTAAAGTTTTTAAAACAACATAGAAACTCTAATGCTTTTAAGAAGTAAGCCCGGGACCGTTGGGAGTTCACATAGCATATTTGTTGCACTATTCTTTCCATTTGTTTGGTCACTCCCTGCCTGCGGGTTCTGGCAAATCACCTGGCCTATGAGGGTGCAGATCTATCAAGGGGAGCCTATGCACTCTAGGATAAAATCTATTTTTAAGCCTTTTTAAAACTACTTCATATACTGTTGACCTCATTTTTGTATGAGGTCAGTAGGACCAATCCAGACCTTAGGATCATTCCAATCCTTAGGATTTAATCCTGACCCTAGGATCAATCTAATCTTAGATCAATCCAGATTCAAATCAATCCTGACCCCAGATCAACACAATTTAAGACAAATCTAGATTCTAGGATTCTCCTAGACTTCAGACCCTAGGATCTATTTTAGACCCTAGGATTCTACCTGACTCTAGATCATATGATCCTCTTAGACCCTAGGATTCTCCTAGATCTATCTAGAGCTTAGGATTCTTCTAGATCCTAAGACTATTCTAGATCCCAGGCCCTAGGACTTCCAAACCTTAGGATCTTCCTAGAAATCAAACTTTAGGATCTACTCTAGATCCTAAGATCCTTCTAGATCTTGAATCTTAGCATTCCTAGATCTTAGGATTCTTCTAGATTATAGGATTCTTCCAGACCCCAGATCTTAGGATTTCCCTAGGACTCCCAAATTCTAGAATCTACCCATATCCTAGATCTACCCAAACTTTAAATCAATTTATTCAAGATTCAAATCAATCCAGAGTTCAATTAAATTCCTGACTAATCTTGACCTTTAAACAACCCAGATTTAGCTGTCATAGCCTATGACCTGACTCTAATCCTATCTAATCATCTACAATCACACAAATGATGATAAATGATTTAGATAATTCAAACCCTATCATTCAAACTCAAAATTCAGCTTAAATCCAGAAATTCAGGTTTAAACCTAAGGCCAAAGGTCTAAGTCCTGAAAGCCTTTTCCAGCAAATTTTTGAACACCTCAAAACCCTATCAAATGATCTCTGATTCAGGATCTGTCAGTTCCACACTGATGTGACATGTCTCTAGAGGCAACCCTCCAAATTTGAGCTCATTCTGAGATCTCTAACCCCAGAAACTGAATTGAAATCCGAAGGCTGTAAAACCTTCAAATATTTACAGTCTATGCCATTGGACCTGCCACCCAGTGGATTTTGACCCTGGAGCTTTCTCCAAAGCTCCAAATCACTTCCAGACCTTTGATTATAACTCATTGAACAATAAACTGCATTTTGTTGGACTCAATTTGACCCCCAGTTGACTAGGGGTCAAAATGACCAAAATACCCCTATGGGGTGTAACTGGTCACTTGAACCAAATGAGCTCCAAATCAAATGCAGTCACTTCCAGCAAATTTCAAATGTCAAACCAAATCCATTGAACCCAGAACCAGCCCCTGGGTCAACCTGGTTGACCAAGTTAACCTAGTTGACCTAGAAGGCCCCTTTAAGGTCAAAACAGGTCATTTTGACCAAATGACCTCCTCTGACCTTGTGACCACCACCATTGGTCTCCAAATGTCATTTCAAATCTGTTGAACCCATTTTTAGACCCTGGACCCACCTGGTTGACCAAGTCAACCAGGATTGACCTAAAAGGCCCATTAAGGGCCCAAATAGGTCATTTTGACCAAATGATCTCCCCAGACTTTGAGACTACCACCAGTGGACTCAGAATGTTATTCTGAACTGGTTAGACCCAATCCCTGACCCTGGGTCAACCTGGTTGACCAAGTCAACCCAGTTGACCCATTAAGCCCATTAAGGGCCCAAATAGGTGATTTGACCCAAATGACCTATTCAAACCCTCAAACCACTTCTACCAGACCTCAAATTTTATTTGAAGTTCATTCAGCCCAAACCCTGGCCCTTGGTCAACTTGGTTGACCAGGTCAACTCAGGTTGACCAATTTAAACTCTTAAGTTTATTTACACTTAATCAAACCTTAAATCAATTTCAAACTCCTTCAAACTCTCCTGATTATTTCTCCTAGTAGCATGGACTTCATTGAACCTTTTACTCAACCATTAATTAATTTGGTCAACCAGACCCATATCTGGTCAAACCTAGTTAACTTAAGCCCCATTCACCATATATGCTCAAACCCAATTTAAGCAAACTTTTCAAATGCTATCAAAGCCTTTGACCCATTGAGATCACTTCAAAGCATGATTCAAATACCCCTAGATATGCTTCAAGTCAATCCATAGTGATTTTGATTTGGTCAAACCACTATGGGTAGTCAAACCACCATACATGTAGTCAAACCTCATGACTCATGGATTTAAATCCTTATGCATCAAACCCTTCAAATCTCATTAAACATTTTTTTAACTTACTTTAATATTTGCTTTTCAAAGTTCCTTAACCAATGATGAATCACATCATGGGTTATTTGATTAGGTCAAGCCATTATAAGTGGTCAAATCATCCAGTTTAAGTTAATTCCTTCAAATCTCTTTAACTCCAACAACTCCAAACATCTTCTGGATTGTTCCTACATTCTCCATAAAATTCACCTCAGTAGCTTGAACCAATTGATTAGTTAAATAGTCAACCTAATGCATGAAGTGATGTTGAATGGTCAACCCGACCCATCAAGCTTTGTCTAGCCAAATCTAAGCCTACATAGCCCATGGGATCAATTCCAGAACCTTCCAGGGCTGTAACCCAACCTCCCCAGCAGTTGATATGCCCCCTAGCTCAACCCAATGACTCAATGAGTTCTACCCAGTCAAATCGAGACACCCGACTCACCCAGTTTAATCCAGATCTATTTAGCTCACTCAATTGATACTAAAACCTTCTTGAACTCCAGCCAGACCCAACCCATCCTTTAGTTCGACTCTAGCTAGATCAGATGGTCCCCTCCACGTGGGGGGGGGGGGGGTCTCCAAGTCATTTTCACCTGGGTAGCACGCCCCTCTGTCTCCTAACGACCTGAGCCAGTTGGCACCCATCCAACGAAGGCATTGGATGCATCCTGACCGTCCAAGCAAGCTCCCGTAGTTAGAATAGGGCAAGAGGGACGGAACAAGGCATTAGGGAATATCTCCCATTCTGGTCCAGAGAGAGCCGCTCTGGCTTTTCGTTTTGATTCCCTGGAGCTTCCCCGACATTTCCCTGATCAATTCCTGGCATTTGGTGGCCGCCGGCGATGAGCTCAAGGACAAGCCGAGGCTAGCTCCGTCCAAGCTACCTCAACTTCTTATAAAAGCTTCCTCCAAGCTCGAGGTCTTCAAGAGAACTAATCTTGGACAATCTACAAGCTCAACAAAATCTAAACCATCCAAATCCATCTATTATATCGCGGTATATTTCTAACCCTAGGCATTTTTATAGGTTTCTAATTAACTTCATATAGATTGCATCAAAGGGTTGAAAAATACTTCCACATTCCTTCTTAGACCCTGATTCACCTCTGTTCAAGGTTTTAATGTTATTTGATTTAATGTTTTGAGAAAATAAAATAATAAATGGCTTTAGGGTTCTCGATTTAGCTAGAGGAAGAAGACGACCCAGCAGCCGTTGGATCTACTCATTTTAGATCAACAGCTGCGATCGAGTTGGATCCATCATTCATTTGATTCATTGAAACCACGGGTCGGCATACTCTTCGTATGGCTAAATCTAAACCGTCAATCTAGATAGCGGGATTGTGATCAGCCGTTGGATCACTCTCAGTATATTCTAATCCAGCAGGTTTGATATTAGCCGTTAGATCAACGCTGTGACGGATCCGACACTTAATATCATTGCCGCGTTGGATAAGTACCCGGGACCCACTTGACCGCCGCCATCTGTATGGCCGAATCTAGCTGCGACGCGTGGAAAGCGCAGGTCCGATCAGCGCCGCCGACTGACCGGACATTTATTATTTTTGAATTAATTCAAAAAGATACCCCAGAACTTCAAAAATTCATAAGAATTTCATTTCTTATCCATTTTTGATGTTCTTGGGCTCGTTTTATTCGTATTTCTATATAGTTTATTTTAAAAATAAAATAAAATTATTTTGAGTAGTATTTTATTAATTATTTTAATTATTTAGAAAACCTTATTTTAATTTTAAATCAAAATATACAAACTGTTTTAACTTGAAATTTTGTAGAGATGTTGTGGGGTCTAATATTGATCTTCAATAATTTTCTTAAACCCTTTTGATGCAATCTTATTCATGTTATGAATTTACAAAAACCTAGGTCTTGATTTGACCTAGATTTTTAGAAATTCATAATCATTTCATTTAAAGTCCAATTCAAGCATGTTAGGGTTCTATGGAATCACTGAAAAGGTTTCTTTCATTCAAAAATATATTTGAGACTTGTGCATGATTACTTTGAGAGTAATTAGTTTCTGATTACATATGAATTTTTATTTATTCTTTTCAAAATAAAAGTGATCATGATCTTTAGTTGGGAGGAAGATCATTTGGAAATGTTTCTTGCATCTCTCAATGATCAAAATCCAGTTGGGCACATGTTTCCCTTATAGTTGATTATCAAAATTATAAGTTGATTCATAACTTTTGAATTTGATAATCTACTATATTTCATTCCATAGAACATTAGGATATCATTTCATTATCATGATTGCTATGATTGATGTGATTGTAACTAGTGTCCAAGGGTTAAATAAACCTTGATTCAAATCCAATAAACTTAGTAATATCATTAAGGACAACAATTAAGGACTCATTTAGAAAACTTAGAAAAATTCCAATAATTAGGATACATCTCCAATTAAGTTGAAACTTTGAACATTCAAACCTAGTGACACATACAACCTCAAGAAAATTTTTTACTGGATTTTGAAATCATTAAGCCCTTTAATCAACCTAATCAAATTAAACCTTCATTAAGTCCTAAAACCTTCCAAAAATTATAATAAATCAAAATTAAATCCAAAAAATACAATTAACCCCTCAAACTGACCATAATTTAATCCTTAATCAATGAAAAATAAAAACCCTTTGATTGGACTTCAAAATTAAGTTTAATTTGAGTTTAATTGAAATTTAATATTTAATTAATTTAATTAATTAAAAATAATTAAAAATTCCAAAAATTTCTCAAACACTTGAAAATCACTCCTTAGGTCATTCCTGACCTTTGGAGTTGATTTCAAGAAGTTTGGAGGTCATTTGGATTCAAATCATAAAAAAGGGTCTCTAATTAAACAATTTCAAAAATTCAATAAATACTCAAAACTTCAAAAATTCATAACTAATTCAAATGAACTCCAAATTGAGCAAACTCAAAAGCATACAACTCATATTAAGCTCTAATATTTATCAAAAATATTAAGTTTCCAGAAATCATTCAAATTTGAAAAAGTCAACTTTTGGTAAAACTTAGTTCAAAATCAAGTCAAAACTTCAAACCTTCATAATAAAATGTAGAAAAATCCAATTTCAGTGTACTTACTGTTTAACTGATCGTATTAAGGTCTAGTATTTTAATAAAATATTAAATTTCCATAAAACCTTTTATATCAAAAAGTCAAATTTTGACCCTTGAATTAAATCATTAAAATAATCCATAAAATACCAAAATTCAATAAATCTTTAAAAATTCCAAAAAATCTTAAATCAACATTAAAACCAGCAATCAACCAATCTTAATTAAAACTTAATCAACCTTCAAACCTTAATCAAACTCAAATCACTTAATTATATCGGGTATCACTCGATAACCCAGGCCTACGAGGCTATTAAATTAGCCCCAAGGAAGGTGAAATAAACTTCATGGCCTCGGTGTGCAACAAAGGTGGTATCCAATAAACAATCAAAATCAAATTTAAAATCAATTTCAAGTCATTAATATTTAAATTCAAATTAAATCTCCCTTAAGCCTTTCAACCAACTAGAACTTTAAACAACTTCAATCAATTGCCTATTTAGGACATATCAAAGCCACACAGCCTACCTCACACACTTTAGATAGTTTTCTAGGACAACCAACTCTAGTCTTAGGCTAGGCCGGTGTTTACTTTTCTGCTGTGTGTCGGGTTTTCGAGCTTTTACTTCATGCTTTTTGCTAGTAGTAGAATTGATGTGTTTGTTTACTTATTTACTGCACTCTGTGATGTGATTGATGTGGACCTCCGAAAGGAACTACAAACACCATCGCCTCGCGAGGGGAGACAGTATCTGGCCAATGGAAGGGCAGATTTGATCACACATATGATTAACCATTGAGGATAGCGGCTCTCACCAGCACACCCCGATGGGTAATAATATATATGATCTGATCGTAACGGGTTTCCCCCACCCGATACATTAGCTCGAATGAGGTTTATTTGAGAGTGGGATTCGGTTTCCCACGGGCGCAAGCCCCCGTGGTTAATTACATCTCAAGCCGGGGCCTGAGAATACTATCGATTAAGGATTCTATATTATACTTTCTGAATTGGGATTGGCACATAGGGGGAAGACTAGGAAGTCCTACTCGAAGGGAAAGAGAGGTTCAACTAGGCTTAGTCAACATGCACGGCTCACATCAGCATCCGGAGGGACTAAGGTAGTGAGAAGAAACTGGAGAAAAATAAATAAATCATGCACTCGAAACATGCATGAGGGAAGGATGGAGGTGGCGTCATCCGTGTGACGCGGATATGTAGGGTTTAGGGTCTCTGAAAGACAGAAGACCTACCTACTGATGAGGCGTACTACGAAATAATAGTAGCCTTGAATCCTAAATCTAATGGGTTTAGTGTTCTACGCAACACTAACACCCGTGTCCTAACTAATGCAATGCAAAACCTGGACTTACCCCGGCCTGGAAGGGGGAGCCAGCTAACCACCTAATCGCTTTAAAACCATGCTGTCCAGTCATTTATAAAAGATGGGTAGGTATGTTATAGTTCTTGGAGGTAGGGCCGACGTCTAGAGGATTTCCTAGTTGGCCCCAGACTGATGTTGGGTGAATGCTCCTATGACTAATGCAATTAAAATTTTGATTTAGTTGATTTCTAATGCAATGCATGCTGGTTAAAATATCCAAATCAGATATGCATAGGATTTAAAAAAAAGGCTTATAAAAATAATTTTTTAGAATTAGACTGGGCTTCCCCAGGTCCGGCACCTCATCCTCATAGGTCAGATTATTCGGACTCTACCCGCAGGCGGGGAAGTGTATTATAGAAGGAAAGAGAGAAGTGCAATAATATGCATGCGACCCCGGACGATTCCGGCAATTCCCTAGGTCGTTAAGTTTCTAAATTATTTAAATCTTAAATTTTGAATGTTAGTTATGAGTAGAAAAAGTTTTAGTCCTTAAAGAGCCTAACGAAATCCAGGCTAAAACAAAGGCGACATGCAAAATGCCAAGAAACTAAGAAAAGCAAACAATCCTAGAGGCACACAATCATAAAACACATCAAAATTATCCAAACAAATTAATAAATATCCATAGGCCAACTGCCCTTAATTACAACCCAGGGTCTGCAGAAAATTAAAGTGGCCGGGCACCACTGCCAACAACCCGGATTTCTAATCCTAAGACTGACGCAAGCTATTTTGAGTGGGATACTGCAGATCTTCATCTTCTTGATCTTCTCTTTCTTAGACTCCTTGGATTTGAGCTTCCTTGGACTCCTTGGACCTCAGCTTCCTTGGACTCCTCGGGTAGTAGGATAACCCAAATTTGGATTCCCAAATAGAAAAGGACTATCCTCATATTGGGTGTCCTTTTCTCTTTGGGCATCCAACCTTTGGATCCTTGTATCCCCACTCGAAATAAACTTTCACAACTCTTAACCAATATTACAATCAATTACATTAAATGAAAGCAGTAAATTCTAGACACTCCTGCAAGGTTATCCTAAAAAAAAATCATCCCAAGCAGTTTACTATATCACAAGCAATTACAGGGAAAATAAAATACTCATCACAGCCACACTGGCCATGCTCTTAATTATTTTGAGGGCTAAGCAAGCTCTGGAGCACCTGTAGCAATTTATGATGATTTATTATTTTAGCCCTCATTTATTTAGGGGGGCTGAGCAATTTCTGAAGCACCTGCATAAAACAGCGTTAATTTTTAAATCATGATTATTGCCCCCCCTTTTTATTTAGCGCTGCATGAGCATGGCCACCTGCAGAAGACATCATTAGTATCAACCTCGATCCTAACCTATGGGTAGTCTATCGTGCAATCACATCAATTCCTAGAGTGCAGTTAAAAGTAAACAAACACACCAGCATCATCTCAATCACAACATGCAGTGAAATCTCAGAAATCTCGGCACACAACAGAAAAGTAAACACCGGCCTAGCCTAGGTCTAGAAGTGGTGCCCTAACAAACCATCTAGATGTGTGTGAAAAGCTGTGTAGCAGAGGTAGATCCTGAGCTGGGTAATTAGTTACAATTGCCTACTGTCTAGGTTGGTTGTAGGTCTGAAAAGGGAATTTTATTTAAAGTCCAAATATTAGTGAATTGAGATACATCTTAGTTGATTTAATGTGTGGATCAGTTTTAGTTCTTAGGGTAATAATTTTTAAAGTTTAAATTGCATTAGTGAGTTTTAGGGAGTTCGGGGCCCACCTATACACTAAGCAAAAAGAGGGTCCAAAATTGACTTTTTAATTAAAGGGTATTTATGACCAGCTAATATTTTTATAAAATACTAGGCCTCAACCTGATCAGTTAGACAGTTAGTATGCCCGATTTGGATTCTTCTATCCAAAGTTATGAATTTCTGAAGTTTTGGTCTCGTTTTGAACTAAGTTATGAAATTTTCTGAAGTTTCTAAGGCTTAATTAACGGGTAAATTAGGGTTTGCTAATTAAATGTTTTAAAGAGTCCAGAAAATTCCTAGAAAATTCTAGAGGGTTTCAGATGTCACTATGTTTAAGTGTTTCAGATTTCAAGTCATTTGGAGTTATACCCTAATTCCTGGAATTTTTCTAAGTTCACTAGATGATCCTTAATTGTTGTCCTTAAGATGTCACTACGTTATATAGGAATGAAATGAAGTAACTAACCCTTAGGCACAACATAGAGGGTAAATGCAGCAAATATAAACACACTAAACCATGTCCTTAGATCTAGGAGAGCCTAGGCTAAGTGCTTGTGCAACCTACACATGCAAGGACTACGAAAATACTAAGTAAAGAAGCCTAATGAAGTGATTAGTGAATGATTGGGACACAATCCTTCTCCCACATGAATTGCTCTTCATATACATAGCCTAGGTTTAAAATTTCATAAGGGGTGGACCTCCCAAAATTAAAGGATTTAAATAATATGTAATTTTAAAATCATTTTTTTTAAATACATAAATATTATAAATAATAACAATATAAATTTGAAAATAAGATAATTGAAAATACTTCAGTTCATAAGTATAGGAGGTCTACCAGCCACCAAGGGGTTTTAAAATAATTTTTTTATTTTAAAATAATTAATTATTTTATTTAAATAATATTTAAATAGATAAATAACACAGTAATACAGAAAATATCCAGAAAGGACAGAATCAAAAACAAAAAATACTTTTAAATTAAAATTCATAGTTTTCTAAAAAATTCAAGGTATTGTGCGTCAAAATCCGATTTAAAATGAGGACGTTATGAATTTTTGAAGTTTAATAGGCTTAAAGGTAATTTTAAAATAATTTAAAATAATTAATATTTAAAAATAAATAATAATTTTAAAATAAATCAGATATAATAATATCTAGATTTTAAAATAAATTTAAATAATAAACAAAATATTATAATAATATAAAATAATAAAATATTAATATTATAATGATATTAATATTAATAAAATAATACTATTATTAAAAATAATAATAATATTATTAATTAACAATATTAATATTATAATAATATTAATAATAACAAATACTAATATTATAATAATATAAATATCAAGATAATAATAATATTATTAAAATAATAATATTATTAATTATAATATTAATATTATAATAATAATAACAATAATAATAATTAATATTATAATAATAAAAATATTAATCATAATAATAATAATATTATTAAAATAATAATATTATTAATTATAACATTAATATTACAATAATACTAATAATAATAATAATTAATATTATAATAATAAAAATATTAATAATAATAATATTATTATTAAAACAATAATATTATTAATTAAAATATTTATATTATAATAATACTAATAACAATAATAATTAATATTAAAATAATAAAAAGTATTAATCATAATAATAATATTATTTAAATAATAATATTATTAATTATAATATTAATATTATAATAACACTAATAATAATAATAATTAATATTATAATAATAAAAATATTAATAATAATAATAATAATATTAAAACAATAATATTATTAATTAAAATATTTATATTATAATAATACTAATAACAATAATAATTAATATTAAAATAATAAAAAGTATTAATCATAATAATAATATTATTAATTATAATATTAATATTATAATAACTCTAATAATAATAATAATTAATATTATAATAATAAAAATATTAATAATAATAATATTATTATTAAAACAATAATATTATTAATTAAAATTTTTATATTTTAATAATACTAATAACAATAATAATTAATATTAAAATAATAAAAATTATTAATCATAATAATAATATTATTAAAATAATATTTTTATTAATTATAATATTTATATTATAATAATACTAATAATAATACTAATAATTAATATTATAATAATAAAAATATTAATAATAATAATATTATTATTAAAACAATAATATTATTAATTAAAATATTTATATTATAATAATACTAATAACAATAATAATTAATATTAAAATAATAAAAATATCAACATAATAATAATATTATTAAAATAACAATATTATTAATTATAATATTAATATTATAATAATACTAATAAAAATAATAATTAATATTAAAATAATAAAAATATTAATAATAATAATATTATTATTAAAATAATAATATTATTAATTATAATATTAATATTATAATAATACTAATAATAATATTTATTAATATTATAATAATAGAAATATTAGTCATAATAATAATCTTATTAAAACAATAATATTATTAATTAAAATATTTATATTATAATAATACTATTAACAATAATAATTAATATTAAAATAATAAAAATATTAATCATAATAATAATATTATTAAAATAATAATATTATTAATTATAATATTAATATTATAATAATACTAATAATAATATTTATTAATATTATAATAATAGAAATATTAGTCATAATAATATTATTATTAAAATAATAATATTATTAATTATAATATTAATTTTATAATAATACTAATAATAATAATTAATATTATGATAATAAAAATATTAGTCATAATAATATTATTATTAAAATAATAATATTATTAATTATAATATTAATTTTGTAATAATACTAATAATAATAATTAATATTATAATAATAAAAATATTAGTCATAATAATAATATTATTAAAATAATAATATTATTAATTATAATATTAATATTATAATAATACTAATAATAATAATAATTAATTTTATAATAATAAAAATATTACTCATAATAATATGATTATTAAAATAATAATAATGTTAATATCATCATAATAATATTATTATTATGAAGATAATAATATTATAATAATGTGGATATTAATATAATAATATTATTGTAATAATAATAATAATAATAATAATAATAATAATAATAATAATAATAATAATAATAATAATAATAATAATAATATAGAAAGAATTAAAAAAAAAAATTTTTTTAAACTTGGGCCATGTGGCGGCCTCCGATTGGCCGCGCTAACTGCGGCCAATCATTGGCAATGATTGCGCCGCCGCGCAATCATTGCCAATGATTGGCGCGGCGGGGCCCGCCTCACTTAAAACCTCAGCGTGGAACAACAGCCGTAGGATCAGCCGCGGTTGAGATTAACGGCTCAGATTGAGCCATACCAGGGGAAGACCGCGGGATCCAAATACACGCATGCTCGAATCCGTGGTCCGACAGGATCTTGACCATTGATCTTTAGATCAATGGTCCTAATCTCCCCTAGCTGTAGCGAAGCTCAACCCAAGCCCTAGAACGATAATTTGGTTCGTTCTTGCGATCTAGGCGATGAAATGCTACGAAATTTGAAACCTAGCTATTAGAGATGAAGAGCATTCGTGTGGGACCAATTTCTCGGTCTGAAACGCACTTTTTAGAAAGCTATTTAACCCTAAGTGATCTATGCTAGGGTTTGAGTTTTCACCTTGGTTTATGGATGGATTTGGATGTATAAGGGCTTGTTGCACTTGTAGACTGTCCACGCTCCTATTTGTAGAAGAAATCGTGGTCTAAAACGTTCTAGATCGACGGGAAATCGCCTCGGGACGTTTGTGGCCTCGCCTCGTCGGAGATCTCGCCGCCGGCGAACGTTTAGCGGCGGGCTTGGCTTGGAAAGAGTGGAAGGGATCCTAGGGAGCTCACACACGAAATCTCTCGGGTTGGGGGAGCTTGGGGAGAGAGCAAACACAAAATTCCCCTCATAGGAACCCTAATGAGTCTATATATACTCTCTAACCCATAAGGGATGGTTCGGATTAGATCTAGGGCTTGATTAGGAGGTAATTAGGTCCCTTGGGCCGTGGTTTGAGTAGGGAGCTCATTAGGAAAGGGTTTAATGCATTAAATGGGTCTTAATGGGTCAAATTTGACCCATTAAGCTCTAGGTTGACCAAGTCAAAGGTTGACTTGGTCAACCTAGTCAATTTAGTCAATGGGGAGAGGGATTTAAGAATATCAAGGTCAACAATTGATTGTACGATTAAATCTACCCCTAGGCTAGGGACGATTTGTACTAATTCAATCTTATGCAGGTGGCCATGCTCATAGAGGGCATAAATTAAAGGGGGCAAAAATTATAATTATTAAATTGCACAGGTGCTAAGCATGCTTAAGTCCCCCTTTAAATCAAAAAGAGCATGGCCAAGTTTGGCTGTGATTGAGCATTTAAATTTCAATATATAACTGCTTGGGATGTCAAATATAAACTGCTGATTATTAGGATAACCCTGCAGGTTGTTGAGTCTAGATTTTTAATTTTTAATTGATGTAATTTGAATATAAATTGAGTTGTAAATTTAAAGTACTTTGAGATTGAGATGTTTAAACATCCAATTTGAAATCCAAAGAGGAAGGAACATCCCTTAGGGGAGAGTTCCTATCCATTTGGAGATCCAAATTAGGATGAAGTTTAAATATCCAAAGAGAAAAGATAACACCCCTATTCAGGGGGAGTTTCTTTTCATTTGGATATCCAAACCCGACGATCCAACGAGTTCCTAGAAGACGAAGAAGTGAAGAATGAGAAGAATCTCAAATCTCAAAGTCACTTGAGTCTTAGGAGTAGAATCCGGGTTGTAGTTAGTGGTACCCGGCCACTTTACTTTCCTGCAGACCCTAGGTTGTATAATTAAGTGGCACTTGCCACATGGACTTTCAGTTTGAGCATTTATTTAATTAATTTAATTATTTGATTGATTTGATTACTTGATGTTGATTGCGATTAAGGACTTGCATGCTTTTAGTAGTTTTTTGGCGCTTATTGCATGTCATATTTGATTTAGCCTGGAACCCGATCGGAGGCTCGTGAGGGTACGATCATAAACCTTTTCTACTTAAACAAAATTAAAATTTTTAAGCTCAGATAGAAACTCTAACGCTCTTAAGAAGTAAGCCCGGACTCGCCAGGAGTTTTTCATGCATACATATTGACTTTTATCATCCGTGTTAGGCACCTCCCCGCCTGCGGGTTCTGGCAGACCACCTGACCTATTAGGGTGCAGTTCTGTCGAAGGGGATGTTGTGTAATCTCTAGGATAAAACCTATTTTTAAGCCTATTTTAAAACTGCTTCATTTTTTATTTAAGCATTTCATCGAGTCAACTAGCATGCATTGCATTAGATACAAATTAAAAATTGAGTCTAAATCTTTAATTGCATTTCTAGCTTAAGCATTTAACCTAACATATGTTAAGGGGTCAATTAGGATCTGCTCTAGATGTCGACCCCAATTCTTTAAACCAATCTTAATCAATGTCCCTAACCACTCTACATTTAAAAGACTTTGACTCATGGTTTTTAAAAGCGTTTAGGTGGTTTAGCTGGCTCCCCAATCCAGGCCGGGGTAAGTCCAGGATTATATTTGCATTAGCTAGGTTCTGGGTCACTGATTTTCAGTACCCATTTTAGACTTAAGTTCTGAGGCATGTCTTCAATCTTAAGACCTCAAACTTTTGGGAATCTAAATCCCACCTTCTAATAAAATTGACCACTTAAACATTAAAATATCTTTCAATCTAATTCAAGCCCAACACTTAGGATAGTTTGAGGTGTTTCTGAAGTGATTCAGAATCTTAAAGCACCTCCTACTCTTCTTCCTTTGACTCCAGAAAGAACTGCTCAACCTTGAACCAATCCCACTTGAAAATTCAAGTCCTTAACCTTCTTTGATATCGATCTTTGAAATCTTAAGTAAAATTCGTATCGCTATTTTAATCGAGAGTATTCGTAGGAAATTTTTTGGTTTCCTACGATGTAATTAACTACGAGGGCTTGCGCTCGTAGGAGATTTAGAAACCCAGACCTGATTTCAAAATCAAGCTTTTTCAAAACCCTTAATTAATTATCTTTGGGAAATTCAAACCTAATGATCATTATCGTCATATTTAAACTATCGATAGTGATTGATATCTTCTTTCTCCGGATAGATATATCAATTACAATCGTAATTTTAATTATGAAATTAATGATCTTTTATCTGAATTATTATAGTTAAACAATGGATTAAACATCATTCTGATTCTTCGGGATCATATGTTGTTTCTCCTTGAGTTTGACTACGATAATCAGGATAAATCAAGATTTGTAATCAGAACCTATTATGGAATGATATGTTCACCTTTTGAGGTGATATATCATTCATAATAAGTGTTCGATTATAAAATTTAAATTTCAGAAATTAAATATTTCCCAAAGAAAATTAAACACCTTTTCAAAACTATATTTTTCAATCAAACATATACATTTCAAGTATTTAATTGAGTCGATCAGCATGCATTGCATTAAAAATTAATTTAAAAGTGAGTATAAAACTTTAATTAAATTTGTTTTAGCATTTTTCACCCAACATAAGTTAAGGTACCACTTAGGATAATCTCTAGTTGTCGGTGCCACTTCTCAAAAAATTTAAATATCCCTACCACTCTTTCATAAAAAATGATTGGACCTATAATTTTAAATCAATTAGGTGGTTAGCTGGCTCCCCAATTTAGGCCTGGATAAGTTCAGGTTTTGCACTGTATTAGTTAGGACACGGGTGTCAGTGTTATGTGTAGAACACTAAACCCACTCTAGATTTAGGGTTTAAGGCTACTACTATAGGTGTCTCGTAGCATGTCTCATCGATGGGTAAGTCTTTTATCCTTCAGAGACTATAAATCCTGCCTATCTCCATCACGTGGATGACATCGCCTCCATCCTTCTCTCTCGTATGCTCTGAGTATATTATTTATTTCTTTTTCTCTAGTTTCTTCTCATTGCCTTAGTCCTCTGGATGTTGATGTGAGCCATGTATATTGACTAAGCCAAGTTGAACCTTTCCCTCTATTTGAGTAGAAACTTCCTAATCTCATCCCCATGTGCCAATCCCATTTGAAAGTATAATGTATGATCCTTAATCGAGAGTCTTCTCAGGCCTCAGCTTGAGATGTAATTAACCACGGATGCTTACGCCCATGGGAAACTGAATCCCCCAATTAAATAAACCTCACTCGAGTTGATGTATCGGGTGGGAGAAACCCTGTGACTCTGATCAGGTCATGCATATTATTACCTATTGAGGTACATAGGCGAGAGCCACTATCCTCAATGATTAATCATATGTATGATCTAATTTACCCTCTCATTAGCCCGTTTGTGAAAAGCGCAAAGGCTTGCGATCATTTTGTCCTTTGGGATAGCTCGGTCGTACCCTTTATATTATGTCCCTGCACGGCAGTGTTCCTTTTAGAGGTCCACGTACATGACTTTGACTAAAGAAATATTAAAAAAAAAAAAGAAAAGAATCTTCCAATATTAAGCCATGAATATTTCATTGAGCCTTTATAGTCTTTTGCAAAATATTATCCTATTTTGCTCAGACTTAAGCCATAAATCTTCTATTGTATGGTGTATGATGTACTTGAAATATTAGTATACACAAAGATAAATATACACTATATCAGGAGAAATAAAGAGATAATCAATAATATTTATTTTTATCAAAAGCATAAGTTCAGGATCCTAGAATGCAATAGGCGGCACAGCTAGCGCCGTAGAATTATCAGCACTATGGTCTCAAAAAGTTAGCTTGGTAGCTCCTTATTCTCTATTTTCAATGTAAAAAATAGTTGTGATGTTATATTTGTAAGAGAGTTCAGTTATTTGTGTAAATTCAGTACTTTTTAAAGTATTTCCTTAGTTTCCTCTTAGAGAAAAATTTAAGGGAGACTAGAGAAGTACAAATTATAATCATTTGGAGTGTTTAGCCTGTGTTTCTTGAAGCAACTCTATAAGTTAAAGAGAGAAAGAGTGTAGAGGAGATACTTTGATCTTTTCTGGTGATATCACTCTCTTGTATTTTCATTCTTTCATGAGTTTTATGAAAATGAGTTTACTTGTCATTTATTTTATGTCTAGCTAATTCTCTTATATCTAATTGATGATATAAAATAAATGTTAAGTACTAATGAAGATTCTTATTCTATAAATATTAAATAATACTTTCAATATTATTCTATTCCTTATGTAATGCACATAGTGGTCATGTATGTAGTTAAAATATAGTGTAATGAATAGCCTCGATAGAGGAATGCAAAAATAATTAAGAATATTGAGATATGATGTTTACATGTCTTGACATATAATATAAAATGTTATAGGCTCTTAAGGAGATACTATAACTGTAGGAGGTCAATAGATATCCTTTTCACTCCTATAAGCTCGAGAGATATAGGGATGCAAATGCTTTAAAATACATTTATAATTAAGAGTCTCATTAGGAAAGATATAAAATTTGCATTCATCAATACAAAATATTTTTTATTAAATATTGTATCCTATATTGTTACTATTTTATTTAGTCATAAAATCACTACAAATATTATTTTTATTTTAGTAAGATAATTATTGTAATTAGAGTAAACGGTAGTAGTTTATTACAAGTAAGCATACTTTCTTATAGATTTGACAATCTACAACATCATTTTATTACTTGATTTGACATGTATAATTTCATATATGAAGTGGGGTTTTATTATTTTTTATATCAAAGAAAATATAAATATTATTTAGGGGTATTAGAGCCCTAAATTTTTTTATAATTTAAAAAGTTCACTCCACATCCCCCATCAGCAAGATAAATGGAAGAATGGTAGTTGAAATCAAAGAGAATCTATATAGTCTGCTATACCAACAGAACCACCTGTACAACTGTTTGATTGAAAAATATAGTTTGAAAAAAGTGTTTAATTTTCTTTGGGAAATATTTAATTTTTGGAATTTAAATTTTATAATCGAACACTTATTTTGAATGATATATTACCTCGAAAGGTAAATATATCGTTCTCTAATAGGTTCAGATTACAAATCTTTGAATTTATCTGATTATTGTAGTCAAACTCAAGGAGAAGCAACATATGATCTCAAAAGATCAGAATGATGCTTAATCCATTGTTTAACTATAATAATCTAGTAGAAAGATCATTAATTTCATAATCAAGATCATAATAATAGTACGATATATCTTTCTAAGGAAAGAGGATATCGTCTATTATCGATCATTTGAAAATGACGATAATGATCGTTGTCTTTTGAATTTCCCAAAGATAATTAATTGAAATTTTGAAAAGCTTGATTTTGAAATCAGGTCTGGGTTTCTAAATCTCCTACGAGCGCAAGCCCTCGTAGTTAATTACATCGTAGGAAACCAGAAAATTTCCTTCGAATACTCTCGATTAAAATAGCGATACGAATTTTATTTAAGAATTTCAAAGCTTGATGCCAAAGAAGGTTAAGGACTTGAATTTTCAAATGGGATTGGTTCAAAATTGAACACTTATTTCTGGAATCAAAGGAAGAAGAGTAGGATGTGTTTTGAGATTCTGAATTACTTCAAAAATACCTCAACTATCCTAAGTGTTGGGCTTGAATTTGATTGAAAGATATTTTAATGTTTAAGTGGTCAATTTTATTAGAAGGTGGGAATCAGATTCCCGGAAGATTGAGGTCTTAAGATTAGATATTTGTCTCAGAACTTAAGTCTAAAAATGGGTACTGAGAATCAGTGACCTAGAACCTAACTAATGCAATGCAATCTGGACTTACCCTGGCCTGGATTGGGGAGCCAGTTAAACCACCTAAGTGCTTCAAAACCATGAGTCAAGTCAATTATGCAAGAGTGGTAGGAACATTGATTAAGATTGGTTTAAAGAATTGGGGTCGACATCTAGAGCAGATCCTAATTGACCCCTTAATATATGTTGGGTTAAATGCTTAAGCTTGAAATGTAATTAAGATTTAGACTCAATTTTAATTTGCATCTAATGCAATGCATGCTAGTTGACTCGATTAAATGCTTAAATCAATATGTAGCAGTTTTAAAATCAGGCTTAAAAATAAATTTTATCCTAGAGATTGCACAACATCCCCTTGGACAGAACTACACCCTAATAGGTCAGGTAGTCTGTCAGAACCCGCAGGCGGGGAGGTGCCTAACAAGGTAGAGAAAGGTTAATATGAATGCATGAAATACTCCCGGCGAGTCCGGGCTTACTTCTTAGAAGCGTTAGAGTTACTATCTAAACTTAAATTTTTTTATTTTGTTTAAGTAGAAAAAGTTTATGACCGTACCCTCACGAGCCTCCTATCGGGTTCCAGGCTAAATCAAATACGACATACAAGATCGCCAAATAAACTACTAAAAGTATGCTGGTCCTTAATCACAATCAACACATCAATCAAATTAATTAAATAATTAAATAAATATTCAAAATGAAAGTCTATAGGCAAGTGCCCTTAATTATACAACTCAGGGTCTGTGGGAAAGTAAAGTGGCCGGGTACCACTGACTACAACCCGGATTCTACTCTTAAGACTCAAGTGACTTTGAGATTTGAGATTCTTCTCGTTCTCCACTTCTTCGTCTTCTTGGAACTCCTTGGATCGTCGGGTCTAGATATCCAAATGAAAAGAAACTCCCCCTGAATAGGGGTATTATCTTTTCTCTTTGGATATTTGAAATTCATCCTAATTTGGATCTCCAAATGGATAGAAACTCTCCCCTAAGGGATGTTCCTTCCTCTTTGGATTCCAAATTGGATGTTTAAACATCTCAATCTCAAAGTACTTTAAATAATTTACAACTCAATTTAAATTAAATTACATCAATTAAAATTAAAAATCTAGACTCAACAACCTGTAGGGTTATCCTAATAATCAACAGTTATATTTACATCCCAAGCAGTTATATATTAAAAATTAAAAATGCTCAAACCAGCCACACTTGGCCATGCTCTTTTTTGATTTAAAGGGGCTTAGCATATCTTCTGGAGCACCTGTGCAATTTATTATTTATGAATTTGCCCCTTTATTTAATGCCCTGCATGAGCATGGCCACCTGCATAAGATTGAATTAGTATAAATCGTCCCTAGCCTAGGGGTAGATCTAACGTACAATCAAATCAATACAGAATTTATTAAATAAATAAACAATCACATCAACATTAATTACTTAAATCTAGCAACCAGCATGCAATAAAAACCACGGAAAACCCGGCACACGTAAGTAGCAGAAAAGTAAACACCGGCCTAGCCTAAGACTAGAGTTGGTTGTCCTAGCAAACCATCTAAAGTGTGTGAGGTAGGCTATGTGGCTTTGATATGTCCTAAATAGGCACTTGATTGAAGTTGCTTAATGTTCTGGTTGGTTGAAAGGCTTGAGGGAGATTTAATTTGAATTTAAATATTAATGACTTGAAATTAATTTTAAACTTAATTTTAATTGTTTGTTAGATACCACCTTTGTTTCATACCGAGGCCGTGAAGTTTATTTCACCTTCCTTGGGGCTAATTTAATAGCCTCGTAGGCCTGGGTTACCCAGTGGTACCCGATATAATCAAGTGATTTAAGTTTAATTAACATTTGAGAGTTAATAAATTTTATTCAAATTGATTGGTTGCTGGTTTCAAATTCAAATTAATGTTTTCTGGAATTTTGAATGATATGTTAAATTTTGGTATTTTCCAGATTATTTTAATCATTTAATTCAAGGGTCAAAAACTTACTTTTTGATTTAAAGTATTTTCCGAAATGTTAATATTTTATTAAAATACTAGACCTTAATACGATCAGTTAGACAGTAAGTACATTGAAATTGGATTTTTCTACATTTTATTATGAAGGTTTGAAGTTTTGACTTGATTTTGAATTAGATTTGACCAAAAGTTGACTTTTTTAAATTTGTTTGATTTCTGGAAACTTAACATTTTTAATAAATATTAGACCTTATTATGAGTTGTATGCTTTTGAGTTTTCTCAATTTGGAGTTTATTTGAATTAGTTATGAATTTTTGAAGTTTTGAGTGTTTAATGGATTATTTAAATTGTTTAATTAGAGACCCTTTTTATGATTTGAATCCAAATGACCTCCAAAATTCTTGAAATCAACTCCAAAGGTCAGGAATAACCTAAGGAGTGATCTCCAAGTGTTTGAGAAATTTTTGGAAATTTTTAATTATTTTTAATTAATTAAATTAATTAAATATTGAATTTTTAATTAAACTTAAATTAAATTTAATTTTGAAGTCCAATCAAGGGGCTTTTATTTTTCATTGATTAAGGGTTCAATTCTGGTCAGTTTGAGGTATTGTTTGTAATTTTTGGATTTAATCTTGATTTATTATAATTCTTTGAAGGATTAAATACTTAATTAAGGTTTAATTTTGATTAAGTTGATTAAGGGGCTTAATGATCTCAAAAGTCAGTGAGGAAATTTTCCTAAAGTTGAGAGTGTTACTAAGTTCAAATGTTCAAAGTTTCAAGTCAATTGGAGATGTAGCCTAATTATTGGAAATATTCTAAGTTTTCTAAATGAGTCCTTAATTATTGTCCTTAATGTCACTAGGTTAATTGGATTCAAATCAGAGTCACTAACCCTTGGACAAATATATGTAAGATGCATATACATAAACACAATCAAATCCTAAATCTAGGAGAGCCCTAAAGCTAGGTGGTGTGTGTATGTCCTAAACATGTAAAGATTAATGCTAATTAAGTATGCTTAATTAGATTAATGAATGATTAGATCATAATCATTCATTAACATTCTCACATGATTTCTATTCAAATATGTTGATCTATGTTTAAAATTCCAAAGTAGATCTCTCAACCTAATGGATTTAAATACATAGATATTATTTTAAAATAATTTTAAAATATATGCTTGACTTATATATGGAGCTATATAAAAACATAGGTTTTGAATCTAAAATATTTAAGATATGACTAGGGTAAATTCAATAGCTAAATGAGAGATCTACTGATCTACTAAGGTCATTTGAAAATAAGTTTTTAATTTTCAAAATAATTGGCTTAATATTTAATTAGATATTAATTAAATATTAAAATAATTAGGTAATTAAAATAACTTAAAATTAATCAAGTTTTGATCTCTGAAGTTCATTTTAAATTGAAGTGCTTAATTTTCTGAAAATTTTGATATATTATACTTAATTTTTTGATTTAAAATGAATTTATTATGAATTTTTGAAGTTTAAATCAATTAAAAGGAATTTTTAAATAACTTTAAATTAATTAAAGACTAAAAATAATTTAAAAATCAGTTAATTTAAACTTAAGAATTTTCTGTAATTTTAAAATTATTTAAATATATATATATATATATATATACATGTATATATATTAATCTTCAAAAGTATTTAAATTATTAATCATTAATTAAATATAAATTAATAATTAAATAATTAGTTAATTGAAATATTAAATATAGTTTGAATTGATTAATTTTAAAGTTAGAATAATTTAAAAAAAATAATTAATTAATTATTGGATATTAATTAATAAAATGAATGAATATTAATTAATTGTTTAATTATTAAAATATTGTAAATCATTTAAATAATATTAAATCATTTAATTAGATTTTATTTAAATTTTTAAATATTTTTAAGATTAATATAAAGTTTAAAGTTAATTAGGTATTAATAAATTATTTAAATATTTTAATTAGAATATTAAATGATATTTAAATATTTAAAATTGTTTTAGACTTTTAAAATATTTTAAATGATATTTAAACTTTTCTAATCAAAGTTAATATTAATTAAAATATTAATAAATTGTTTAATATTGATTAAAATATTAAAAATTATATATATATTCAAGTGTGAAATCTTTTTAATATTAATTAAAATTAATCAATTATTTAATATTATTTAAAATATTCAAAATTATATATTAATTAAAATTTTAAAATTATTCAATATTAATTAAAGCTAATAATTTATTTAATATTAATTAAAATATTAAAGGTTATTAATTAAAATCTTAAAATTATTTAATATTAACTAAAAAAATTATAAAGTATTTAATGAAAATATTAAATAATTTATATATTAATAAAAGTTTAATATCATTTAATATTAATTAAAATAATAAACTATTTGATATTAATTAAAATATTAAATACTTTAATATTAATTAACATTTTAAAATCAGTTGATATTAAATAATATTATAAAGTATTTAATATTAATTAAAATATTAAATAAATCAATTATTAATTGAAGTTATAAATTATTTAAGATAATTAATATTTAATGATTAATATTTAATAATTAATATTTAACAGAATATTTAATATTTTAAACATTAATTATTAATTTATAATAATTAATATTTAAAATTAATATAATTTTAAAATATGATTATAAAATTAGATTAATAATAATTTTAAATTAAGAAAATTTAATTTCTAAAATATATTAATGTATAATATATCTTATTATTTAAAATTAATATTTAATATTTATTTTAAAAGAAATAAATTAAAATAATAAAAAAAACAATTTTAAAAAAAGGTTCTAAAATCAATTTTTATTTTAAAAAAATGACGGGAATGCCACGTGGCAACCTCGGATTCCTCCACCAGAACCGCGGCAATGATTGGGCTGACGTGGATGACGGCGCGGCGGCGGTCAGACACGCGGCACTCGCTAGCTCGTTCACGCGATTTCACTTAAACGAGTCAGCAGCGGGTTCGAGCCGTTGGATCGCTCGCTGTAACGAATCAACGGCTGAGATCAAATCCCGTTGTTTCGTTACAGCTTAGCGAGATCGAACGGCGAGAATTCGATCCCTCGGTTTGGGTGGACGGCCTAGATTTAGCTGGAAGAAAAAAAATACATCAGATCAAAACTACGGTTGATCCGAGCCGTGAAATGACTAGATCGCGACCGTTGATTGTAAAATCAACGGTCCCGATCTCCTTTAGTTAACAGGTAACGTAAACCGAGCCCTAGACTTGATTTTTTAGCTCGTTTACGCTATCGGATGAATCAAATCCAACGAAATTTTAAACTTATATCACATTTATGAACAAAAATCGTGTGGGTGGTTTGGTTCGACTTAAAAAGAGCTTAAAAGAAAGCTAATTAACTCTAAGCTAAGTGACCTAGGGCTAGAGTTTTTAGGGATTTTTACCGTTGGATTTACGAAAAAATGGATTGGTTGCACTTGTAGGCTGTCCACGCTCACTTCACCAGTTGAAATCCCAGCTCGAAACATCATGGATCGTCTGCTACAAGCCTTGGACGTGATTAGCCTCGGTTCGCCGGATTCCGCCCGTCAGAGAGCTTTGACCGGTGGGATTTTGGTCGGGAAAGCTAAAGGGGTCTCTAGGGAGCTCTAGGAAGCAAGGGGGTCGGGATGGAGTAGTTAGGAGAGTGAGAGAATGCTAGGGTTCGAATGAGGGCTCTAATGAGGGTTTTTCCCCTACTCAAACGTCCTGATGTATTTTGGATGGTCTAGATTGCTTTGGTTGTGTTCTAGGATGCTGCCAAGTGTCCCAGGGGTTGTTTGGAGCAGTGGGCAAGGACGAGTGTAGGACATCCTAGGTGTAAAGGGAGTTTTGTCATCTTGTGAGCATGTGGAATGGCTAGGAGCCATTTGATCAGGATCCAAGGGTTTAAAACAGCTCTAGGAATGTTCTGGAATCTCTTCAAGCAGCTGGAGAGGTTTAGATTAAGGTATGTTAGGATTAAGGGGTCATTTGACCATGTTTGACCACCTTAAAGCCTAGGTTTGATAGTTTGATTGGTCCCCATGCCACATGGCAGCTGAGGTGGCATGGGGGAGGGCCTAGGAGTCTATTAAGACTGCTGGAGTTGGTTTAAAATGGAAATGAGAGAGGTTTGATTTAATTTGACCTCTTTAACCTTATTTAAAATATTTGTTGACTGTTTGACTGGTCAAACAGTCAACTTATGCTTATGTGGACATGGGGAGAGTATTGTTAGCTGCTTGGAATTGATGCTCAAAGGGTTTGAGGGAATATGTTAAATGCATGAACAAATTAAAGAGGTTTGACCAAGTCTTGTGAGTTGACTTGGTCAACCTAGCTTTAGTATGATTAAACAAAAGTTGAGATGTGGTAAGGTTATGAATTTGAATTGATTCAAAGGGTAGATAACTTGATAGGGGTTCAATTAGGGGTATATATATATTGATTTGACTTAGAAATGTATATTTGACCAAGTCCAAAGTATTGATTTGGTCAAACTTACATTGATAAGACTCATGCTAAATTTGAATTGGTTTAAAATATACCCTTGAATGGTGCTTGAAGGTTTGAGCCTTTGTTTGAATTGGGTTTGAGTGTGTATAATGAATAGAGCTTGTGTTGACTAGATTTGACCATACATGGATATGGTTGACCCAGTCAACTAATGGTTGGGTCAGAATGACCAAACCAAACCAAATCATCAAGGGTATGCTTGAAGAAGTTTGAATGAGATTTGAATGCATTTAAAACTTGATTCAGAATATTAAAGCTTAAGGATTTGAACTGGTCAACTGAGTTGACTTGGTCAACCAGGTTGACCCAAAGCTAGGGTTTGGACTGAATCAGTTTCAAATGTTATTTGGAGCCTGGTAGATGTGGTTTGAGGGTTTGAATATGTCATTTGGGTCAAATCACCTATTTGAACCCTTAATGGGCTTAATGGGTCAACTGGGTTGACTTGGTCAACCAGGTTGACCCAAGGTCAGGGTTTGAACTGGAATGGTTTGAAATGATGAATGAGGTCTAGTGGAGATGGTTTTAGGGTTTAAATGGGTCATCTAGATCAAATGACCTGTTTAGGCCCTTAATGGGCCTAATGGGTCAACTAGGTTGACTTGGTCAACCAAGTTGACCCAGGGTCAGGGATTGGGTCCAACCAGTTCAGGATGACATTTTGAGTCTACTGGTGATGATCTCAAGGTTTGGGGAAGTCATTTGGTCAAAATGACCTATTTGGGCCCTTAATGGGCCTTTTAGGTCAACCCTGATTGACTTGGTCAACCAGGTGGGTCCAGGGTCTAGAAATGGGTTCAACAGATTTGAAATGATATTTGGAGACTAATGGAGGTGGTCCCAAGGTCTGGGGAGGTCATTTGGTCAGAATGACCTGTTTTAACCCTAAAGGGGCCTTCTAGGTCAACTAGGTTGACTTGGTCAACCAGGTTGACCCAGGGGCTAGTTCTAGGTTCAATGGGTTTGGTTTGACATTTGAAATTTACCGGAGGTGACTACATTTGATTTGGAGGTCATTCGGTTTAAGTGACCAGTTACATCCCATAGGGGTATTTTGGTCATTTTGACCCTTGGTCAACTGAGGGTCAAATTGAGTCCAACAAAATACATTTTAATGTTCAATGGGTTATATTCAAGGGTCTGGAAGTTATTTGAGGGTTTGGAGAAGGCTCCAAGGTCAGGATCCACTGGGTGGCAGGTCTAGTGGCATAGACTGTAAATATTTGAAGGTTTTACAGCCTTTGGATTTCAATTCAGTTTCTGGGGTTAGAGATCTCAGAATGAGCTCAAATTTGGAGGGTTGCCTCTAGAGACATGTCACATCAATGTGGAACTGACAGATCCTTAATCAGAGGTCATTTGATAGGATTTTGAATTATTCAAAGATTCACTAGAAAAGGCTTTCAGGACTTAGACCTTTGGCCTTGGATTTGAGTCTGGAAATCTGGTTTTGAGCTGGATTTTGATCAAGGTTTGAATGATAGGGTTTGAATTAAGTCTTGATTGAATTAAGGCTTGGATTGATCTAGAAGAATCCTAGGGTTTAGAATAGGTCCTGGATTCAGATCAGCTTAAAGGAATCCTAGGGTCTAGAACAGATCCTAGGGACTGGAGTCTGGGAAGGTCCTGGAATCTAGAGGTCCTAGGATCTGAGGTCTAAAATAACCCTAAGATCTAGAAATCCTATTATCTAGAAGAATCTTAGGATCTAGAGACATTTTAGGGTCTAGAGTAGATTTTAAAGTCTGGATTCTAGACAGATCCTAGGGTCTAGAATGATCCTAAGATCTGAAATCTAGGAAAGATCCTAGGATCTAGAATAGTCTGGAAATTTGATTGATCTGAGATCAGGGTTGATTTGAATCTGGATTGATCTAGGATTAGATTGATCCTAGGGTTAAGATTAATTTGAAGAGATCCTAGGGTCTAGAGCAGATCCTAGGGATTGAAATCTAGGGAAATCCTAGAGTCTAGATTGGTATTAAGTTGTGTTAATCTGGGGTCAGGATTGATCAGGGGTCTGGATGGGTCCTACTGACCTCATACAAAAATGAGGTCAACAACAACCTAGAATTTACAGTTTAATCCAATAAAACGAAAGGAATGCACCTGGAGGATCCACTGGTAAATTTTTTAATCCTTGAGTTGATTGATTAATAATTTTCATAGTATATTGTGCTTGAATAATATGTGGGAGTATGCTTATTTTGAATGTACTCATGATTGATTGCATGTATTATTTTTGAGTTTTTGAACATATTTCAATTGATTTATTAGTTTTGATATTGGTTTTGAATTTTAACGAATTTATGAATTGAATTTTATCTTTATTGATCAATTTTATTCGTTATATTATCGAGGGTGATATGTTTCTAAGATGGGAGACTATAATTGCCTGTATTTTAACCCAAAAAAATAATTTTTTAAGGAGTTATTATAAGTAAAATTTGAAAATCGTCTTCGTCATGAGATAGATATTATTGTGTTTTAATTATAATAATTTTTCTATAATTTTTTGGCATTGGTGCAAATTCTTAAAAATTGACACCTATCAATACAAGTGGGGATTTTGAGATTGTGAAGTGTCCATTTTACATACTAATTTTAAAATAAAATTTACTAATTTATGAATATTTTTCTATAATTTTTAAATCCCCAAAAGAATTTATATAAATATTACATTTATAATTGATTAAATTATATAATTATATATTATTATATTATTATTTTAGTTCTAAATATATAATTCCATTATTAGATTTCATTAAAACTTTTTTGAGTATTTTGTTTTCATCACTTTTCCAAGACAAAGAGCATGTGAGAGAAATTGAGAGAAATATAAGGAGAGAGAAATCATAACTTAGGTTCTAGAGGCCGTAGATCGACTTTCATCCATTGACCCTGTTGAGAAATTTGCTCGTCCTACTGTAAGGAACCATTATCCTATTTTTTATTTTAATTATTATATATTTTTGTTGTTTTTCTGATCAAATTTATATTACCATTATTGAAAAATAAGGATAATTTTGTATCGGTAGAACTTTTACTGTATAACTTTTGGTATGTGATAGATCTCATCAATATGAACATTTTGATAGGCATATATTAAATTTTCACCAGTTAAATGGAAAGATATAATTTTTTGAAGTAAATATATTTTATACAAATTTGATAGATTTTCTTGTATTTATATATTTCTATATTTTGTAAATGATATTGACTTATATTGCATAAAAATGATAATATTTGCATGTAAGCAAGGAAAGCTGTTTGTTAGCACTATAGTGAATATGGGTTAGCTCTTAAAATATAATATCCTGCATATGAGGATGGACCGACAAGCTTTTATTTAAACAAAAAGTTGGTGATGTAATTTTAGTTGTAGCATGTAATTGATTGATTGAATTACAGCGATGGGTAAAGAGTAACAACTCTTAAATGATTACTGAAAGCCACTTGTGAAAATAAATGAAAGATAAGATATGATTGACAAATGAATAGCTATGATAGATAATAGATGTACGAAAGAAAACATCACATTAAACCTAGATTAACTTGCCTTACTTTTTATAATTATATCTATGATTACATTTACATGATAGTACATTTAATTGATTGATATATATAACTGAAATCATATTGATACAATATAGCATGGTATACTAACATCATTTATTGGGTGATAGTTCTCTTTACTATATGTCTTATAATTTGATAGATCTCTTTTGACTTCATTGATCATATTAATTTTATTATATTTTTGAGATTTTTATTACTCATATTAAGTGATGATTAATATTGAGTATAAATGAACATACATATTGATTCATTTACATTGCACTGAAAGCAGTGATAGAATTTTGGTTACCTGCTTGACATTTTAGCTCATTATGCAGATTTTCTTATGATTTTAGATTAGAAAATGGGTCAAGACCACTTGGAGTGAGGTGGATAAAGATTCTCAGGTTTTCTTTTAATTTTATTTATATATAATTTTTAATTCTTTTGTATTCATGAGTTTGTGATAGAATAATAATTATACTGATCTGCTGACTATTGTATATTAATTTTAGGAGAATGAATATAGTATAATATTTTGTGGTATGTAATTATTAGTGTCTTTCATAAGTGATTATTTATATTAATGATTTATATAAGCTCTGATATATTTTTAAAATGATAAATAAAAAGTTCTTCTAATTTAATCATTGTGCGTTATAACCTACACCCTAGTATATCCACTTCTCCAATCTGCCAAGTAAGCTCATATGGAAGATAACTCAATATGGCATCCTGTAACTAATATCATTAACATGGAATAGAAGTGTATATTATGAAAATGAAGGAAAGCCAAATGTCCAAATCACTTCACATTATACATATCATATATAGGAAGCAATTCATTTTATCTCATGTATTCTAATAATAATAATAATAATAATAATAATAATAATAATAATAATAATAATAATAATAATAATAATAATAATAATAATTAATACATCATCAAAAAATTATTTGGATAAGGCATGAATCTCGAGGAAAAATCCAATTTGAAACTTCCAAAATTAAATTTGGGATCATCTGAACTCCAATTTCAACAAACTTATAGTCAAACCGAACGTCTCGAGAATACGAACCCAACAACACCAAATTCGACCCAAACTGAGCCCAACTGGGTCCAAATCAAGGGCCCAAAGTGTCGTTGGAAGGTTCAAACCACAATTTGGATTACCAAACGGTTTCCAAATGTGACATGCTTGTAGTCAAATCGAGCGGCTCGACGAGTCGATTCCAACGAGCCCAAGATCATGGAATTTCAACATCACTAAACCTTCAATTGTCTAACAAATGATCCATGATCAAGGGATTCAACATTGGTCGTCCATCCAAACCACTCCCCTTTTACCCTTGATCTTCTTCCTATTTATGAGCCATGCCGCTCTAGGAAATCTATGAATAAACCCCTCCTTCCACTTGGAAAAGGGACCCCAAGCTAGAGGAAACAAAAGAGAGATTGGAGATCGCTCTTGCCCCCTTTCTCCTCCTCAAAAACCACCTGGAGTTCCATCGGACCACCACCTAACGCCCGGAGTTCCGCTGGACCACCGCCTGATGCCAGAGTTCCGCCGGACCACCACCTAATGCCAGAGTTCACCGGACCACTACTTGATGCTTGAAGTTCCACCGGACCTAAACCTGACGCCAGAGTTTCGCCGGACCACCACCTGATGCCCAAAGTTTTGTCAAACCTCCACTTGACGCCGGAGTTCTACCGGACCACCACCTGACGCCCAAAGTTCCATCGGACCTCCACCTGACTCAGGAATTCCACTGGACCACCACCTGAAGCCCAAAGTTTCTTCGGACCTCCACCTGACGCCGGAGTTTTGCCGGACCACCACTTGATGCCCAAGGCTCTGTTGGACCACCACCTAACGCCCAAAGTTTTGCCGGACCTCCACCTAAAGCTGAAGTTCTTCCAGACCAACAACTGACACCAAAACTTCCAAGTGACGCCTGACTTTCATCCCTATTGGGCACTAGACTACAACTATACAGGTGACATTTGTAATATGATCACCTTCAAGGATGAGTCAGCCCATTGTACTCAACTCAAATTCTAGTGGAATCATTTTCAACTGGGCTAGACCCTATAATTTTCCCCTTTCTATGGTTTTCCATGTAAAAAATCTTATGTTCTCTGTATGTGAGTTGGATATCCATGTGCAATGCAAAGATATAGGATTATAACTCTATCGTCATGTATATTATAACCCGTAATAATTTAGCGTCATCTATGGGAATTGCCAGTCCCACTATCCTAAAGCACCACTTTAATGGCCAACAGACATAACAATCGTATCTTAGGAGCCTCCCGCTCCAATTCGCACAAGTTCAGGAATCAGGGACACCAGGCATATGCCTCTTTTCACCCTAATGGGCGAAACCCTGCCAAGGAAGGGACATCGGGACCATCCCTGGAAGATCGCATAAAAAAATAGAGAAATCTCAGAATGAGATCCTTCAACTGTTGTGAGAGAATCGATAACCCGTGCTAACACCACAAGAGGAGACTCTTCTCCCACGAGATCTATCATGAGTCGAAGATGTTCAATAAGAATATCTTCATATGAAGATTCCTCTTCCTCTGTCAAGGATGCATCCTCCGACATATCAAGACAATGAACTTGCTGACACAGCAAGCTCTACTCATCCTTCGAGCATAGGTCGACAACCTCACATTCCTCTGGATATCCCTGAGGACTTTGCCCGACAACACGTTGTTGAGCTCCCTCGGAACACCCTACGGCATGTACTGTGAAGTTTGGTTAAAGAAGAGTTTCCTGTGGGAGGTGCAAGATAATCTCTTCGTCAATGGGACTTCTAGGATTCATCACCCCTGACTGAAGTCATCCTTTAACATCCCATTTCAGCAGGATTCAAACTACCGAGCATTGATCCTTATAATGGGACAAATGACCCGTATGAGCATATCGATCACTATAGAACCATGATGCATATCCAGCTAGCCTCAAATATGCTCCTTTGCCAGGTTTTTCCTACCACCCTCAAAGGGCAAGCTCAAACATAGTTCTATTCGCTTCCAACTAGAACCATTCCAATATTTATCAAATTGGCCAAAGTGTTTGTCGAACAATTTATTGCCAATCGAAGAATGGTTAAAGATTCTTCCCACCTCTCAAAATTTTGCTAGAATGAAAGTGAGTCCCTCAAAGAATACATTCAAAGATTTTTTATTAAGGCTTGACGAATTTTAGGGGTGGATCCCGAATTACTTAAAGGAGTTTTCCTCGAAGGGCTTCGTCCTGGCCCCTTTTACTCAGCACTCATGTTAGACATGGTTCATTCGTACGCTGATCTAATCTATTATGTAGAGGCACAAATCTCCATCGATGAAGCCATAAATGCACACAGGAAGCAATTTGAGAAAACTCTTGTAAAGTATAAAATTATCCTACAATAAAAGAAAATTTTGCATCCTAGACCCCAGTATCATGATGTAAGTTTCTGCAAAACTATAAGTATACGCTACTCAATGCCCCTTGAGCAAATGTGTTGATGGCCATCTGAGATTAGGAAAACATAAAATGACCAAATACTTTAAAGTCAAATGTAAGAAATCAGGAATAATACTGTCATTTCGACCGTAGTCGTGGATACACTACTGAAGCTTGTAGATAACTCAAGGATGAGACTGAGAGGCAGATTCGCTAAGGATATCTTCGATAATTCATCAAAAATCCACCTACTCGATATGAAGCTGGTCCTATTTGGGGGCAAAATCAACAACAACAAAGACAACTATTAAATAATATTCAAATAATTGGTGAGATTAAATAACCACGCAGTTTGTGTATTTATGCTAGTAATACTACTCATCTTATTTCATCATGTCTCTTTAAGGTGTCACACTGATATCCCTAGCATTTTCTTCCAAGTTAAATATTATGTTGTCCCCATACGTATATCTTATGTGTTAAACATAATATAACTCTTGTATCCCTAAGTTGTACTATGAAGTTATTATATTATCTTACATAATATAGTAGTGTAAAGTTCGCTCCATTTTAATGTTGTCTCCTTCTTTAAAAAGGATAAAAAATAATAATAATAATTAATGACAAATCATATATTAAATTATTGATTCGAAAAATACGCAATCTTTATTACATCTTAAATACTAAATGATCAATCACAGGGGAATTTGATCTGATCTCTTCCACACAGGTTAACATCATCAAGCATCGCTCTGACATACAACCTCAGATAAGTCAAACATTCTAGGAGGATGTTAATCAAATCTTAAATCATTGATTCGAGAAATACACAATTTTTATTACATCTCAATTATTGGATGATCAATCCTAAGGGGATTCGATCTGACCTCTTCCACACAGGTTAACATCGTTGAGCACCACTCTGACATATAACCTTGAATAGGTCAAACATCCTAGGAGGATGTCAATCAAATCTTAAATCATTGATTCAAGAAATAAGTAATCTTTATAACATCTCAATTACGGGATGATCAATCCCAAGGGGATTTGATCCGACTTCTTCCATACATGTTAACATCATCGAGTACTGCTCTGACATATAATATCGGATAGGTCAAATATCCTAGGAGGATATCAATCAAATCTTAAATCCTTGAATCGAGAAATACGTAATCTTTATTGTATCTCAATTACTAGATGATCAATCCTAGGGAATTCGACCCGATTTCTTCCACACAGGCTAATGTCATCAAGAAGACCTTTGACGTCATACAACGATCCATCTGACCTATGTCACCAGATTGTGGTCCTTCCGACCTCTGTTGCCCACCAACTACTATCCTTTTGGCCTTTATCAATAGACTATAGTCCTTCTAACCTATGTCACCAGACTATGGTCCTTCAGACCTCCGTCGCCCACCGAATATGATCCTTCCAACCTCTGTCGCCAGACTATGGTCCTTCCGACCTCCGTCAATAGATAATAGTCTTTATGGCCTCCAACTATAATCCTTTAGACCTATCTTGTCACATAACAGTCCTTCTGACCTCTATCACCAGATAATAGTCTTTATGGCCTCTAACTATGGTCCTTCTGACCTATATTGCCAGACTACGATCCTTCCGACCTCCATCGCCTACCAACTATGGTTCTTCTGACCTCTGTCGCCATATTATGGTCCTTCTGACCTCTGTCGCCAGACTAAGGTCCATCGGACCTCTATCACCCACTAACTATGGCCTTTCTGCCCTTTGACTATGGTCTTTTCGACCTCTATTACCCTCCGACCACGATCCTCGCCGACCCCTAATGCTAAATTATAGTCCTTTCAACCTCCCTCCTAACAACAACCTTTCCACTTGACTACGGGCATTCTGACCTCTATAGCCCACCAACTATGGCCCTTACGACCTACGTCTCTCGTAAAATATGGCCCTTTCAACCTTCATCTCTTGACAACGGTCTTTCCAATCTCCATCACCAACCAACTACTGATGCGAATCTCTCTTGGTTGTGGGATCTCACGAAAAAGGTTGATCCACCATCATGACTTCTATATAGGGAGGGGTCCTGCAATAAGATAAGGGATACCACTTATCTAAAGACATGGGAAGGGCTCCCGTATAGGAAGAGGACTGAAGGGAGGAGAAGCGGGAAGAATAAGGAGATTCCTTCAACACCGAGAGGGGCCCTAGACCTGAACAGGGGATACTACCTGAACAGGACTAGGAGGAATTCCTCAACCTGAGGAGAAGAAAGGAAGAAAAGAGGAAAGGAGGAAGAGATTCCTATTTAGTGAGGAACCTTAGACTTGGACAGGGGATACCATCTGAACAGGACAAGCGTAAGACCTCAACCTGAGGAGAAGAAAGGAAGAAAAGATGAAAAGAAAAGGAGACCCTTACTTAGTGAGGGGCCCTAGACCTGGATAAGGGATAATGCCTGAACAAGACCAGGAGAAGGCTACAGCTTGAGGAGAAGAAGAGAATGAGGAGAGGGACAAGTTTTTTCATACCCCTAAGAGGGGTATTTATAGTAAAAAGAGGGAGTTGGGGAAACTATGATATATATATATATATATATATATATATATATATATACATATATAAGAAAAACATTATGGTTGCCACGTCATAGCTACATGAGCACCATGTCAGCCACGATCCTACATGTCGTGGCCATGTCAGCCACGACCCAACAGGTCATGGGTGCCACGTTAGTCACGATCCTGTGTGTCGTGGCCATGTCCGCCATGATCCTATATATCGTGGCCATGTCAGCCACGACCCAACAGGTCGTGGGTGCCACGTCAGCCACGATACTATATGTCGTGGCCAAGTTAGCCACGATCTTGCATGTCATGGCCATATCAGCCACGATCCTGCGTGTCGTGGCCATGTCAGCCACGACCCAATAGGTCATGGGAGCCACATCAGCCACAATCTTACGTGTCTTAGCCATGTCAGCCATGACCCAACAGGGTGTGGGCGCCATCCATGTCAGCCATGATCATACATGTCGTGCCCACGTTAGCAACTACCCAATAGTCATGGGCCACGTCAGCCAAACCAAGCTAAGCTGGGCAAGGCCAAGGAAGACCGAGCAAGGACAAGCCAAGCTAGGCCAAACCAGGCATAGCCAGAAAGCGCGCCGAAGGTCCAAATATGTTTTTGGGACCAAATTTGGGCCTGGAAAAGCCAAATTGTACATTTTTGGGGTCTGTGTAACTGTGTTTCAACATTTCAGATTCAATTTTGTAACTTTTGGAGCTCAATGAAGCTTCTATGATCAAATTTGAGTCAATTTAAATTTTTTTTGTAGCACAATTATTCGACATTTTTTTGATCAAAAAAGTTTTAGTATATATTTTTAGACTTTTGGAGCTTCGACATTTGAAAATAGGGGGCAACTAATACATCATAAAAAAATTATTTGGATCAGGCACGAATCTAGAGGCAAAATCCAGTTGGAAAATTTCAAAATTAAATTTGGGATTATACGAACTTTGATTTCATGAAACTTATAGTCGAACTGAACGTCTCAAGAATACGAACCCAACAACACCAAATTCAACTCAATCCGAGCCCAAATGGGTCCAAATCAAGGGCCCAATGTGACATTGGAATGTTCAAACCACAATTTGGATTACCAAACAGTTTCCAAATGTGACATGCTTATAATCGAATCGAGCGACTTGACTAGACGGATACAATGAGCCCAAGATCATAGAATTTTGACATCACTAAGTCCTTCAAATGTCTATAGAATGGTCCATGAGCAAGGGATTCAACATCGGTCGTCCATCCAAACCACTCTCCATTTACCCTTGATTTTTCTCCTATTTACGAGCCAGGCCACTCCAGAAAATCTATAAATAGACCCCCCTTCCTCTTAGAAAAGGGACCCTATGCTAAAGGAAATATTATAGAGATCGGAGATCACTCCTACCCCCTTGCTGCTCCTCGACCACCGCTCGGAGTTCTGCCGGACCACCACCTGATGCCTGGAGTTCCGCCGGATCACCGCCTGATGCCAGAGTTCCGACTGAGTTATTCCGGAACACCACCTGATGTTCGGAGTTCTGTCGGACCACCACTTGACGTCGGAGTTCCGCTGGACAACCACCTGACGCTAGAGTTTTGCCGGACCACCACCTGACGCCCGAAGTTCCGCCAGAGCTCCACTTGATGCCAGAGTTTCACCGAACCACCACCTTACACCCAAAGTTCCGCTAAACCTCCACTTGACGCCGGAGTTTCGCTGGACCACCACCTGATGCCCGAAGTTCTGCCAGACCTCCACCTGACACTGATGTTCCGCCGGACCACCACCTGATGCCCAAGGCTCCGCTAGACCTCGACCTGACATCAGAGTTTTGCTGGACCACCACGTGACGCCTGAAGTTTCGCCAGACCTCCACCTGAAACCGAAGTTCTGCTAGACCAACAACTAACACCAAAACTTCCAAGTGACGTACGTCGGACTTTCATCCCCGTTGGGCACTAGACTACAACTATACGGGTGACATTTGTAATCTGATTGCCTTCAAGGACAAGTCATCCCACTATACTCAACTCAAATTCTAGTAGAATCATTTTTAACTGTGCTAGGCCCTTTGATTTTTCCCCTTTCCAGGATTTTCCATGTAAAAAATCTTGTATTCTCTGTATGTGAGCTGGATATCCGTGCAACGCTAAGATGTAAGATTATAACTCTATCGCCGTGTATATTCTAGCCTGCAATAATAATAATAATAATAATAATAATAATAATAATAATAATAATAATAATAGTTTTAAAATCTCAATTCATGATCCCCATCTCTAGCATATCAATGTAGAATGTTGGAAAAAAGAAAAAGTGAAGCGAAAGTGTTTCTAATGCATAAGCACAACGAGACAAAAAATGCTTTAGCTTTGTTTCTTTATATTTTCTTTTATTGAGGTTTGACAGAAGGATTTAGATTAAGTTGATGTTAAGCATTCTGCTATCGAACCTGATGAAAATATATTTATGTAATGCTCCAAACTCAAAGCCATTCTCAGGGAAGATTTGCTTACCCCTTCTTGATTATCTATATTTATAAAGAAAATGAAAACAATAACAGCTGGAATATGAATCAACGTGAGCCTTACCTCCAACGTATGCAAGGGAAGGGTTCTTAGTAAACCACATATTTATGGTTCAAAATCTCTTGGCTTTTCCTTTTGTTTCAGCAGGGCTCACGTAAGAAGAAAATAGCTGCTATCCTCGGCTTCTTCTCTCGCATGGAGTGTGTGGATCTAGCGTGCTAAAACAAATAATTTGTCAATACATAACTAAATATTGGCAAAATGTTGTTAGGTTACCGCTCTATATTTTCTCACTTATCTGAATGGACAAGTGTTAGAGCTACACCGGTAGTTTCTTGGTGAAGGCGCCTTTGAACATTAAAAAAATCTCGGGTAAGCGAGAAGAACTCACGATCAGGACAAAATCTCGGGTGCGAGGCGATCCACCGGTTCATTTAGCTGAGGGAGGCAACGGCGGAGCTCGCGAATGGGTGAAGTGAGAGCGGGTCGTCAATCGTCGTGCGTGTGTTCGAAAATTGGGAGCGATCAAGCAGGGGCGGAACCCCCTTATGGTCAGGGGGGCAATTGTCCCCCCTCAAAAAAAAAAAAAAAAAAAAACAATTATATGATTTTTTAGGTAATTTGTTCATTTTCATTCATTTTTTAGTCTTTATTACAATGGTTTTTAGCCAATTGCCCCACCTAAAAGTTTTAAAATAATATGGTCTTTAGGTAATTGCTCTCAATAAATAGTAAAGAGAACTCATCATTGAATTCTAAAAATATCCTACAAACCAAAATTTGTTCCGCGGGCGCTGCCCCCAGAAACCCCTGTAGGGGCGCTGCCCCTTGACCCCGCGACTTCACCGGGCAGGTCGAACCCCGCCAGGGGGTGCTGCCCCCTTGGACCCCCGACATATATGCCTTATAAATTTGCCCCCCTTGAAAATTAAGGTTGGCTCCGCCCCTGCGATCGAGGTTGAGCGTGGCTAGGGCATGAATTGGCAAATTGAGCGGGGTAAAGAGGAAATCTGATTAAACCGAGGATAAATCAGCAGTTTAAACTGCGGTTATAATTAAATAATGACAGTGATTTTATAATCTCTAGTTACAGTCAAATTTGCTTCTATAGATCGCCTATAATAGTAGTTTGAAAATTGCTGCTAGATAATGTTGTCTTTATGCTCCCCTTTTAGTAGTGGTTTGACAACTGTTTTCTAATAATATTTTGTATCGGGAAGCTATTTTTTACGACAACTTTCAGAAAATTTACTTTCCTACAGTATTTTCACAACCACTTTATAAAAATATTATACTCATTCCACACAAATCCTTAATTTTCAAGTTAAATTTTCCATATGAGCAACATCCAAGAATGATTAAGATCTAAAAAAATTCTCTATTAAATCAATGATCATGACATATAATGTTGAAAATATATATAAGAATATTTTATTCTAAAAATATTAAAAGGGTAACAATCAAAGTGGAAGGATTTGCATGGAATTTAAAAGAAGATATACTATGGGCATATAATAGTGAGAGACTTAAGAGATTTAAAGAACTTAATCTTAAGTTGGGCTTTATATTTGAAATGATCATCCAATTAACTATATATTTTAGTTAATCAAATTATTAAAAAGTGGGGAATGATAATGTCTAAGTATCATCAACATATGCATATTTCAACATGCAGTCGTTATGATCTTGATTATTGTATTGCATTAAACGAGCTATTTGGTACAATATTTTTAAAATTCATGCACCTTAAAAATATATTGTGACAAGAATACATGTATTTTAATAATGTACTTGTCTGATTGACTGCAATTGAATATATTAAAATTAATTTTTTTAGTCCAATCATGTTCAAATAATATCATTCTCTCTCTCTCTCTCTCTCTCTCTCTCTCTCTCTCTCTCTCTCTCTCTCTCTCTCTTTTATATTTAATATTTTAAATACACAAACAAGATCGAGATTGGGGGAAATTGATGCGGGCTATGAGATTACAGGCCGAAGTTTTGAAGATTGGCTGATTCATGGATTTTTTTTATTGCATGGCTAGGGGTTTTAGTATTTTTGATCCCCTAATTTTATTTACTATTTCTTTTTCTTAAATCCAAACCAAAAAAAAAAAAAGATAAAAATATAGGTAAATAGAATACAAAACACTCATAATACTTTCAACTAAATATCCTCAAAAACATTGGAAGATAACATTTTTCTTAGTATTCATATGCATAGATAGATAGATAGATGGCTAGTATGATGAACATGAGTTCTATTAATAGGACTGGTGCAGCTACTATGAAGAGCATAAGTTCTATTAATGAAAGTGCAATAAGTATATGTTGCATAAGATGTTTGAGATGAGAAAATTTGCCAAAATTACAAAATATAATCCATATTGATAGATTTTGTAAGGGCTACTTTATCCCTTTTCTAGAATATTTCTTGTAAACTTTCACAATAGATATAGATTATATTCCATATTCAAATTTCTCTTAATTAGATGATATGATGTTGCCCTTAGACAAAACAACCTCTAAAATTTGACATTGTTCAATTATTACCACCTCAGAGATCACAATGATAAATGGCTACTTTGACCTCACTAGCAATTTCAGAAATGAGGATTGAGGAAATGGAAGAAAATGATTCATGAAATTTTTCATTCATATTTTTTATGCTCTAATACTCCCAATAAAGAATTATTCATAAAATAACAAGACTCTTAAGAACACACCATCTACTTAATAAGCACACTTGATATTCACTATAATATATTGGCTCAATTAAACTACAAAGTATGTATATATATATATATATATATATATATAAACCCAAATAATGCCTAATATTACCATCTCCTTTAAAAACTATCCTAGTACCTTTGATGTCGAAGCATATAATAAAACAAAATAAAGCATCATAATTAATCTGTGTAAATCTAAAGAATATGATTTGGACATTAACGTTCATGAAATTACAAGAGATGGGCAACCACTGACCCCTACTTCTTTTTGATGATATGCCCAAAATATAGTGGTAGCCATTTATCTCCTAGCTCTTGTGTATCCTAGAACTATTGGAATATAATTGGTGTCATCTTATTTAGGCATGGAGTAGCTTCCACAAAAATGGCATGCAACATGAAATGTAATGGCAGAGCATAAGAAGATGCTTGAATTTCTAACTAAATCAAGCAAAATGCTTATTCTCCATCATGTACACATATTGTAGGCAATACAAACTATCGTGACAGGTAAGGGGTTGAGATTTGGATGGCTGATTGGGCCACTTGAGCAAGTGAGAATGGATTGATGTCCGAATGAATCTCACAAGGACCTTGGATTAATGATTGAACTACTTGAGCAGTAGGGAGTACATTGATGTTAAGATCTCTTCTTCGGCCAATTGAAATGTAGAAGTTGAGCTTGGCTCAATTTTTTGCTTCGAGCCTAGTCGATTATTGCTTGATATCCCATATAACTTCTCAAAAATTTTTTCAATTTCTACGAAACTCTATGAAAGTAGTCCAATTCAACAATTGCTGCATCAATTGTGGTAGTTGGACTTCGTACGTGGCATTCCATTAACATTGTAGGAATTATTTATTTTGTGGCATATGTTAGGCAAATATTGACCTCTAAGAGAGAGCAGGTCTTGCAAGATCGATCAATGATGAAATCGGGATATATCGGACTTTAATGGGGTTGGCACTGTCGGCAAGAGATGCGGACGGAGGTGTGATATTTTTCGCTGTGGAAGGGACAAAATTGAACTTTGATCGTGGCTGGGGTGGCAGATATGAGTTCAGAGGATTGGCTGGATCTTGACGAGAGTCGTGGTTACCTGAGGGCTCTGCTCATGAGATGACGATGCATGAAGTTCCGGCGAAGGTGATCATGTGGGTGATGACGGAGGCGGGTTGGATTGTTTCTTTTGTGGTTTTGGGTGGGCACTCGTCCGAGAGGAGCCGAAGGAGAGCACCGGCCAATTGTTACACCCGCAATAGATCACAACGATAAATGGTGACTTTGAGCTCACCGGCAACTCCATGAATGTGGACTAAGGAGATGGATGAAGAAGACTCGGCAGAAGAGTTTTCATTCATTTATTTGATGTCAAATACTAGATTAAACTACTAGTTACATTTATTAACCAATATAAAGCCTAATATTAATCCTCTTATATTTATACAAGAATGCTTATTTTGTTTAAAAAATCATGCCGGATGAGACAAGAATTTTTATGATTCCAACATCTATTATCATAAATCATTAAAGCCAGAAATTTACAAATAAATGAATGAAAAAGAAATCGCAATCGTATGTATATCCTAACAGGGAAGCGTCCATTAATATTATCTACATGCATACATAATCTATTATGAATATTTCAACTTCTGCAGCCGAAGGCTTGATTTAGTGCCCCCCACCTCCTGCGCTCGGCCCCGATGGCAACTTTTCCATCCACAGAGCCATCACTTCCTTTGCCTGCTCATACAGACTCAACCCCGCGTCAAGATTTCTTGCGCTGCTGGGCTCCTCTGGCATCGGACGAAGAGCGGCAGAGCTTTGCATACTTGCCGCAAAGACGATGGAGACGATGATGATTACGAGTAACAGAGCCTGAGAGCCTCGAAGACACATTGCCGGTGTTTTGCAAATTTAAAATTTTTCAATGGAGAAGAATGTGACTACGCGTAGAAGGGCCGCAAGAAAGCTCCTCTCTTCTTGCTCCTTGGCTGTTTCGATGACAGAGGAGTTGGTCTTCTGAAAGTGCTCTCATAGCTTGGAGTTGGAGATAATTTATAGGAGAGGACTATGAGCTAGGAGGGGTTCATGGAAATTATAAGCATTTCTTGTTGACTGGTAATCCTGCAATGACTATCGCTGAAAAGGTCCAAGTCATATATTATTAATTAATGAGGTCAGCGCTAGCATCAAAGAAGGGTAGATGCGGCTCGTGCGGCATCACAGTCAATGAAGGAAAAGAAAATCGGTCGGATCATCCGAAGATAAATCTATTCAAAATATTATACCTCCCTTAGTATTTTATCAAATAAATATTAATTATTCAATTCATAAAAATATCTTTTAAAAAAAGATTATTATATCTCTTTTTAATTAAATGTGGTTGATATATATTTTAATCAAAATCATAATAATGCATATTCTGATTTGGAAGGGTTATGGTGCATGATAAATTTAAAAAGTAATCTAATTAGATCAAATTTATGCTCTGACTGACACCCGACTTTATTAATAGGCCTATCAAGTGAGCTAATGAGTTGAAACCTATATGAGAATGGAGAGTAGAGAAAGAGTGCTAGAGAAGAAGTATATAAGAGTTACAAAGGGAAAGCCTACAATTGGCTAGGATCGATCAAGAGATCTATTATCCAACCAAAATGTCCAAAATGCTCATTTTCACTCCATGTTTATAGGATTCTAAAGGCTATAGGAAAAGCTACACCCAAATAATAAATAAATACATTGGTACACAAAATACCGATACAATACTATATGTACTACCCTATACATATGTCATCCTCTATATAGCTAAAGGAGGGTGAGGATGGAAAGTGCTCCGGCAAGTTGTCTTTAAGTGAGCTTAGTAGTACAGACGAGTTCCATTGTGCCGAGTGGGAATTCGTGAGTTTACAAGTGTATCTAAGTAGGGAGATTGGGCATTAACTTGGAACAGTGGGAGACTAGTGTTGAGCCATGTGTCGCCTTAGGGGAGGAGGTGAGTGAGCTGAAGTGGCGGGAAAGGTGATCTCAGTGGTCAATCTTGGTAGGGTGAGTTGAGATCCCTCTAGCAGGTGCTCTCCTATAACTGGTCTTGGTAATTAAATAAGAATAATCATTCCAAGAGAGAACGAGTGTTGAGATGTAGATCCTGGTACATGATGAGTATCATGTTGCTAGCTTGATAAGGATTGCTCAATCAGCCTCATTAAAGGGAGAATTCCTTAATGGCCTCGAGCAAGTAGCGCTTGCTGATCATATTGATGAAGAAAAAATGCATAAATCAAATTACATTTATTTTCATAAACAAATTATATAAATCTATCTTTTTATAAAGGAAAGAAGAAAAATACCTCATAGTTGAAAGAGTGCCACAATACTATAGATAGAGAGTCGTAGCACTATACTCGTCATTAGCCCCAGAGTGCTAAAAGGCAAAGCTGCTACGATAAAAATTTAGAGATCAAAGCGTTGAAGCACCAAGGAAGGAGCACATCACTATCAAAACACAACAATGTTGTGGCATGCAACAGATACTAATAGTTGAACCAGTGAACCGATGCTATGACAGATGAATTGACACGTCAATCTAGTAGTGCCATAGGGCTACCCATGTCAGCACTGCATTGCTAGTTAAGCTATTCATAAAAACTAAAAATATAAAGCTTATTTCTTATGTAGTGGGTGTTGGCTAGGAAAATGTTATTATTTGGGGGTTTTGGATGGGGGGAGGGGGGGGGGGGGGGGGGGGGCAGCTAGATTGGAAAAATAAATTTGAATACCCACGTATATTCATGGTGTCGCTATTCTTGTGATAAAATATGACATTATGAATATCGTATTATCTTGAGAGATGGAAATAGTATTCTTTTTTTTTTTTGTGGGACATTTAGGCCAAGTAAGGAAAACTCACACACACATCGCATATATAAAGACTCGAACCCAAGACCTCTTAATTGAAAGCCTATGCTCTTAACCAACAAACCAAGGTGAGTTGTGTATGGAAATAGTATTCTATATTGGATTCAAAGACAATAATAGAGGTTTTTTGTTGAAAAATTATTATTTTGTAGTTAAATATAAATAAAAGAACAACAAACTATCTTGAATGGAAGAAATGATACTCTAGATATAGTATTGAAGGAAGAAAATAGATTTTAAAAAATTAATTATCATTTCTATATTCAAATATGATAGTGAAAAATATCATATCATCTCGAAAGGTGAAAATGATATTCTATATAGGATCTGAATGCAAAAATGAGTTTTATGAAAGTTTTTATTTATGTAATCAAATACGACAGTGAGCATATCACATCACCTTGAAAGATGAAAATGATAGTCTACAAAGACATTTGAATGCAAAAATACATTTTAATTAAATTCAACTACATCCCAAAGATTTTTCCCATACCTTATAAAAATGAGATAATATTTATTTTAGTTTGGATTTACAGGCCCCCCATAAAAGCAAGCCTTTATAGTTAATTATATTCTAAGAGAGGTGAATCTCCTAAGAATACTCTCGATTAAAGTAGTGACGAATAATTTTTTAGATTTCAATGTTTAAGACAAGGATGAGAGGTCTGGAATTTTCAATAGGGATTTGATCAATTTTGAATAGTTCTTCCTAGAATTCAAAGGATGAAGAGTAGGGAGTACCTAAGATTCTGAGATAACCCAGAAGCACTCCAATCTATCATATATTGAGCTTTAATATTTTAGAGAGGAGATTTTTATATTTGAGTTGACCTTTTATTAGATATTTGGGATTACATTCTCTAAGGGTGAGGACTTATGATTTGAGGTCTTCATCAGAGCCTATATCTAAGTTGGGTATTATAGAGTAGCAGCCTAAACCTATTCTAAGGAAGTGCATAAGTGTATGAATTTCTGGGCTTACGTATACTTGGAGTGGAATGACAGCTAAACCACCTAATCGATTTAAAACCATACTTTCCATTCTAATGAAAGATGGGTAAGCTATTATTTAAGTTTTTACAATATAGGGCTGACATCTAAGAGAATCCTAAATAACCCTACACATATGAGTAGTATTTATGCCTCCAAACTGATATAATTAAATATTATTTATTTTAATTTATTTCTAATATAATGCATGCCAGTGGAATGTAAAATAAACATGTTTTAAAGTTTTAAAAAAGGCATAATTAAAAATAGGTTTTATCCTAGGGTGTACAACTTCCCCTGAGATAGAACTACATCTTTATAGTTCAGGTGGTCTGCTATTACCCGCAGGCAGAGAGGTGTCTAGCAAGGAGAGAATGAAGAATATATATGCATGAGACCCCGGATGAGCTCTGGCTTACTTTTTGAAAGGTGATTATCTTTTAATGTTATCTTAAAATTTTTATTTGGTTATAAGTAGAAGAATTTTTTTTATTTCTTAGAAGCTTAGAAAAATCCAAGTGAAGGCATATACAAGAATGAAACCTATAAAAAATAAGTGATATCTATAAGCAATTAATATAAAAACTATCAACCAGAATGCAAAATATCAAATATCAATGTAGCAGGTGCCACTTAATTACAATTCAGAGTTTTTTTGAAAGTAAATGTGGTCAAGCTCCACTGACAATAACATGGATTCTACTCCTATAAAATGATGCAAGTCTTAAAATAAGACATTTTCATTTCAGTGTTCATTTCTTCTTCTTTAACTTGGTTCTTTCTTCAGGCTCCTTTTGATTCATCTTTTTTCTTCCAACTTCTTATTTATTATTCATCCCTTAAAATTTTCAAATGAAAGAACTATCCATTAAAGGACGTTCTTTTTTCTTTAGATCCCTAATCACTTGGGAAAATACTTTATTTTGAAGACTTTCACAACTCTTATTATTTCCAAAATTATATTTTAAAAATAAGAAGAATCAAAACTCCCTGCATGTTAGTGAAGTAATTCATATATAAAAATCACAAAAATAAATCACTTCACAACAAACATTTGCTCATTTTGAGTAACCTTTAAGCTTGGCCATATTTTTAATGATTAGAGGGTTAAGCAGTAAATGGCACCTGTAGAAAATTTGATTAGCTTTAAATCATGATTAGTTTTAGCCCCTTTTTTATAGCCCTGCACAAGCATGGCCATTTAAAGAAAATATGATTATCAATAAACATTCAGAACACTCATAACCTAGAGAAATCTAAATACCCATCACATATGACATCATATGTATTAAAATATAAGCATCATAGTATAAGCATCATAAATCACATCAAACTATAATAACTAACATTGATTCACATGCAAATCATTTCACATTACAAAAAATACATGGAAGAATAATAGCTTAGCCTAAAACTAGAGTTTGTTGTCCTAACAAATAATTTACATTGTGTGAAGCAGACTATGTGGTTTGGATATATCCTGAGTTTATTATTTTTAAAAGTTTTCTATGGATTGAGTTTGGTTTACTGAAGGACAAGTGAATTTTAATTTGAGATTAAATTTTAGTATTTTTGATGTTTTTGGATTTATTTTAGGATATATTTTAATTGTTAAAATTGATGAATGATTGATTGTTTATAATATTTTGATTAGTCAATAAAAGTTTCAATTCGATATACATTTACCTTCCTAAAAAGAGTCAAGTAAGGTGTGTAAAAGCTTTAAATGCCTAAGTATTTTATTACTAAATTTTTAATAGTTATTCAAGTTAAATAGTAATTATTTTTTATTAAACTAGAGTTATGAGATTTATTTCACCCTCCTTTGGGCTAAACTAATAGCCTTGTAAGCTCAAGTTACTCAATAATTACCTATTTATTTAAGTTTGATTATTGGTTGTTGATTTTTAATTAATTTAATTCATTGATTACAGATTTATAAGATTTATTTATAATTTAACATCTACATCCCTTTAATTCATTTATGATGTTATTATAACAGGCACGAGGACCAAAGCCTCCTTAGGATATGTAACTCATATCTCAATGTTTTCAACCTATAAACTTTATTGATGGAGTAGTCTAATTTAATATATTAGTTGGTTATTTGCTGAAGTTTTAGTAATTTATTGAATTTTTATATTAAATTAATTAATTAATATTTGATTAAAGTTTAACTTTTTAATTACTTTGAATTATGGAAGTTTCTTATTTCTATAAATATTAGACCGACTTATGAGTTCCATATTTTTGAGTTTGTGTCATTTGAAGTTTTTGGTAATTAATTAAGATTTTTATAAGTTAAACCTTTATTAATGAATTAATTAATTCAAGTAATTAGGAGATTTTTTATTTGTATTCCAAATTAACTCCAAACCACGTGAAATCTCCCCCAAATATTACTGATGATTCCTAGGGATGATTACAAGTATATTAAATTATTTTGGAACTTTTGTTATTTTTTATTATTTAATTTAATTAATAAATGAATTTTCTTAATTTTTAAATTACTTTTTATTTTGAAGCTTTGTGATGGGGCTTTAAATTGTCATTTATTAAGTAATTAATTCTGAGCAGTATGATACCTAATTTATATTTTTGGATTTAGATTAAATTAATTATGATTTAATCAAGTTTCTAGATCAATTATGTGAGTGTATTTTAGGTTCACTAATTAATAAGAAAAATGATTTCTAATTCAAGTGAAATTTGAAACATGAGTTCACCTGAACATATGATTCAAACCCACTAAAATTTAATTCATGGAAGCCTTCCTAGGTTTCATAATTGATCCCCAAAGTAAATATAACTATACTGAACATATGCTTCAAACCCATTAAAATTCAAGCCATGGAAGCCTTCCTAGGTTTCATAATTGATCCACAAAGTAAATACAGCTGTACTTTTAGAAAGATTATTTTTATTTTTTTTATTTATTATTCTTTTTTGGGGGAAACCCACGGAGGGGCCTATACATTAATTAAAATCAAAAGTTATAAGGTCCTTAAGAGGAACCTTTAGCTCTATAATGCTTAGAAGATCTATAAAATATATTAAAAGAAAATAAAGAGCCAAAAGTCCCCTCTAAGTAAAAATACAAAATATCCTAGGTACATTCTAGGGCGACTAGGAGCCAGAACCCAAAAAATAAAGATCAAAATATACGCACTCAGCAAAATCTTTCTACCAAAAAAAGATAACTTGCCACCAACATCAATAAATAAGGCCACCTACAAAAAATAGAGTATGCACCACAAAGTAATAAAGCAAGCAATAACAGGGTAATTGAATAGCAAATAATAAGAGTTTATAGCAAAATAATAGACATAAACATAAATTTCATAGAGATTAAACTCAATAATAGTCCAAGTTATCTTGTACTACCAGTGGGAAATAGAATCAACAACATAGCCAAAATACCTAAGAAGTTTTATCAAATCAATAGCACTAGTAATAATAAAAAGCAAACAACAACAACCTAACCAACCAAAAAAATAGACAATGAAAGAAACCTCAATTGAATCGAGATGCAGCAAATTAATCAAACCCATCAGCATCAAATGAATCAAAGAGTGACTAGATTTCCAAAAATAAGGATAAATCGGGCTGCAATAGCAACCCAGAAACAAATACCCAGCTAAACTGCAAAGCCAACTAAGTAGGTAATGCAATAAGCATTGTAACAAACGGCTAGATAAGCTCACAAAAATTGAATTAAAAGGATAAGTGCAAAGCCATCTCATGAAACAGTTGATATTAATCCAATAAAAGAGACCTAATACATTAAAGAATGAAATGACTGGATTTACACCATAACTACGGGTTGAAAAACACCATCCCACAAGAAGTAAAAAATAAGTAAACCACATAAAGGCAGTGATCATAGCATAAAGAGTCCAAATCTGAATGATAAAATGGCTCAGGTGTGTAGTATCATGATTATCATAACTAAAATTAATCACATACTACTCAAATCTAAACCTCCAGTGCAAACACCAAATGGAGAAGGAAAAATGCTAACAAGAACATGTATAAGCAAAATGATCCAGACCACTTGAAGGTAGACATTGATCAAAACATACCGAACTCCACTAGCTAAGAAAACACTAAAATGAACATAGTAGTAGTAATTCCTTAAAAAAAAAAAAGTAACCAAAAGTTCAAGAAAATCCATTTTGATCAAGAAATGCCAAATATCAATCCAACATAGATTTTAACCTTCCTGGACCATAACTCTTAACCCAACAACACAATCACTCAACCCTCTAAATATCAAAGGAGGAGAAGATGAGTATCATAGGTGCAAAAAGTTAATATCTAGAAATATAAAATCATTGCCAGACCTAACAATGCTAAAAATAACCTAAACCTAAAACAGGACAATAATACAAATGCTAAGAAACTCAAACACTAGCATAAGGACCACCTGAACCTGAGGAAAGAAACCCCATTCAGAGACCAAAACCACAAAAAAAATAACCATCAATTGTAGCATAAAACTCTCTTGACACTAGAATCACTAACAGAAATGCAGTAAAAAAGAAACTGCCAGGCAAAATCCTTAGAAACTAATAGTAATGCCACAAAAAACCAAATCCCCAAAGACCATAGTAACCAAACTAATGAAATAAAGCATAACCACCATAAATCAATAGAAAACCATGGCATTAAACCGCAAAAGGAGAAAGGACCAGCTAGTTGAATTGAATATAAGGAAGACCATAGCGATCCAGTCTAACCAGCCCTTTAAGCTTCCTAGGTAAAGAATGTTCAATAAATTCAATGAAACCATTCAAGTTACACCCAAATTTAGCTAAGGAATCGGCCATTGCATTACCCTCCCATAAAATATGAGAAATAGAAAAAGACATGAAAGAAAGTTAATATTTTATATCTCTAATCATTTAAAAATTAACAGGATTGGTAGTAGAATTCCCCTCAATATAATAAATTAGAAGCATAGCATCCACATCAATCCAAACATTAATAATACCTAAAGAAATGCACATTTGATGATCATATATAAGAGTTTCAATTTCAGCTTTAATAGCACTATTAGCATTATTAGGACCCACAAAGGCAACAATAACTTGACCAGTAAAATCCTGATCAATACCACCATAACCATCATTCAAATTGTTAATTAATGAGACCATCAGTATTAAGCTTAAAATAGCCCTTCTGAGGCTTCAGCCATTTAACAATTCTATCTTTGATAACATAAGAAGAAGACTGAAAAGACAAACCAGAATCAATCGTAACATGATAAAAGACTTTGAAAGAATCCACATTCACTAAGTTGGTTACAATCAGCTACAAAATTTTATCCTTAACTTTATAGATAATACTTATAGCATTCATCCTAATTTTTGCATACTTAGACTTATTCCTACTCCTCCATAAAAACCAATAGATGATGATAGGTAAACTATTCCTAATATGTCCTTTGGTAAAAATAAACCAATCATTAAGAAGATTATTGGTAGAAGTATAATTACCAGAAGAATGCACATTAAACATATTGTCAAAATATAACCAAACTTTCATAGCAATAGGGCCTTGATTAAAAACATGATTAAGGTTTTCAAACTTTTCAAAAAGCTAATTAACTTTGAATGTAGGTGCTAGGGTTTGTATTTTAGCTCAATCCAATAGAGCTCAAGGGTTATGCAAGAGCTTATTCTCTTTCTTGAAGCTCCAGGAATAACTTCTCTCAAGGCTTGGAGGTTGGAAGAGTTCTCAATTTTGAGTTAAGATGGAATGAAGGTTTTCTCTCTTTTTTCCCTATTCAATACCCTCCAACCCAAACCAAGGGTTGGGATTCATCAGGTTCCCTCCCTAGATGATTTCCAAGTGTTTATGGTTGTTAGGGTACATTTCCTTTGATAGGGAAGTTGTTGGACATGAAATTGAGTGATGTTGGTGCATTAGAGGGGTTGGATCGGCTGATTTGATCATGGGTGTGGGTTGGATTTTGAATTTTGAACTCTGAATTTAAGATTTTGGTTTAAATTTTGATTTGAAGTTTTGACCTCACACAAAAAATAAGGTCAATAAGGGGGATTGATGTTGTGGAAAGGGGGCTAGCCTTTTGTTTTTTGTAGAGCAAGCTAAGGAAGTCAATTCTAGTGTTCAAAGTTTGTATTGTGTTGAAAAAAACTTCCATCTGATATTTATCCATAACATACATCTTGTACTTTTATTTTGTTTAGAAATGAATTATGCTTTATTTTATTTAATTTTTATGGTTGGTTAGTATTATTCTTTGAGCTTATGATATATTTAAAATTATATTTGTTTAAAATTATATGAATTTCATGAATCATTAAACATTATTTTTAAATCCTTTATACTAATTTAGTTTATATATAGGTCTTGTATAAACTTCAAATATAGTGTGATTTATAGCCTCAATAGAGAAATTTTGGAACAATTAGAGGATTTAAAATGAGATTTTATGTTGCATAGACAAATGATGGATAGAGTCCTGAAATCTTTTGGAGATATAATCAATGTAGTTAAGAGAAATGTTAGCTAGACACTCTAATGAGCTGGATAGAGATGAAGAGTATTTATGCTCTGATTCACAATAATATTAAGAGAGATCTAATTTTTACACTCATGAGTTTTTAACTATCATAGGTTCAGAGTTAGTTGACAATTTTTTTATTAGTACACCCTTTAATTTTCATAGATAAGATAAATTTAGTAGTTCATATAAGTAGTACTAGAGTAAACTTAGAGTAATTCCTATCCTCATGGGAATGAATACTCTATTCATTATTTTATTACTTTACACAACACATACACTTACGTAAAATTTGAGTTTACATATAAAATAACCTATTTGTAATGAGAAAGCTGTTAAGTTTTTGGTGCTATTACTGGGGATATTAGATAATTATCTTTTTGTTCACTTTATATTATTCAAAGAATTATTGATTTAATCATATCATTATCTTTGTTTATCCTACTTTGTGTTGATATTGTTATTTATTTATGTTATGTTTAGTATATTGCTATAATGCAAATTGTCCAATTGTGTTGGATTTGCATTTTCATTTACTATTGTTACTGTTGTATGCATAGTAGATCCCAACTAGGAGAAGTCTTGTTTAATCTTGAGATAGGAAAAATCTTGGTAATAAAATTAAAAAAAAAATCTAAAAAGCAACAGAAAGACTTAGAGATGGCTAACCTAGTGTAAGAAGAGAATCAACCTAAACCACTTAGAGAGTATGCAAATCCTATGGTAGAGAGCATTCATCAAAGCATTAATAGGCCCAATATCTAAAATAATAATTTTGAGCTAAAGCATGATATCATCCAAATGGTATAAAATTTCTAGTTTTGGGGAACTCCTATAAAGGATCCTAATTTGAAAATAGCTAGGATTTTTAGAAATTTATGTAATATTTAAGTAAAATGGGGTCTTTGATGACACTATTAGACTTAGATTATTTCCATTCTTATTAAGGATAATAATAAAATATGGCTAAACATCTTACCCCCAAGCTGGGGAGAGATTTAAAGAACTTCTTAGGAAGTGCCCAAAATATGCATTTCTTGATTTCCTTATCATCCAGACCTTCTACAATGGACTTGTAAGATTTCTTAGACCAATTATTGATGCTACTATTAAAGATTCTTTGATGTTCAAACCCTTTAATGAAGTATATGCTTTAAATGAAGAAATGACCTTCAATAATTTCTAATGGCCTTCTGAGAGAGTGAACCCTAAAAATGTGGCTAGTGTGTATGAAGCTAATGCCATATCTATTTTGACAGCCCAAGTAGTTGCTATCTCTAGGAAGCTAGATAATATTTGAGTTAGTACATCCCAAGGAAAACACGTGTCAATAGAGGAGAGTATATATGGAGCATGTAGTGACCAAAATACCTCATGGGTTGAATCCTTAAAGGTCATTAACAATAGACAAAATAGCTTTTATTCTAATACTTATAATTTAGGTTAGAAGAACCACCCTAATTTATAATGGAACAATAATCCTAATGGGAGTTATTCATTGGAATCCTAACCAGCCCAATCATGTAAAAAATTGGAACGAACTTAGATAGAATTATGGATTCTCAGACTTAATTATTCTCCTTGATTCAATGAGAATAACAAAATTAAGGATGAGAAGTCTTCTCTAAATGACCTTGTTTTGCAAATGGGGATCTAATTACAAAGCCAAGCTACTGCAATAAGTAACATTGAAAATTAATTAGGGCAATTAGCTTGTTTCATAAATAATAGACCTCAAGGAGCCTTTCCTAACAATACATAAGTAAATCCTAAGGAAAAACCTAAAGAGCATTGTAAAGTTATTTAGTTGAGGAGTAGGAGAGATCTAAAAAAATGATTAGAAATAACGATCAACTTGAGGAGGAAACACCTGTAAAACCCACCAAGCTTGAAGAATAACCTCAACCCGATGAGGACATAAAAAACTTATTACAAAGGTTATTCGTAGAACACCACCACCACTATTTCCCTAAAGGTTGTTGAAGAAAAATTTAAATTGATAATTCTCTAGATTTTTGGAAGTGTTTAAAAAATTAACTTTTAACATTCCATTTGCTGAAGCAATAAGGGAAAACTAAGAGACTTTGAAATTGTTTCCTTGATTGAGGAATTTAGTGCAATCTTACGAAGGAAACTCCTGCAAAAGCATAAGGATCTAGATAGTTTTACCATTCTTATGGTTATAAGGGTTATGGGAGGCATTATGTGACTTAGGAGCTAGTATAAATATTATGCCCTTGTCTATATTCAAGAGACTTGACTTAAGAGAAGCCCAACCCACCACTGTTACCGTTCATTTAGCAGATCATTCATTCACTTATCAAAGGGGGGTGATAGAGGATGTGTTAGTCAAGGTTAATAAGTTTATCTTCCTTGAAGACTTTATTATCTTAGAATTGGAGGAAGATAATGAGATATTTATTATCTTCGGTAAACCTTTATTAGCCATAAGGAGGATTGTGATTGATGTACAGAAAGGAGAGCTAATCATGAGGTTAAGGACCAGGACGTTACCATTAATGTCCTAAAGTTTATGATGTTTTCTAAGGTTTATAGTGAGGATTTTCATAGATTGGATTTAGTTGATGATTATATGGAGGATTTTATAGAAGAATTATTGATTAATAGTTCTTTGGAGAGTTTATTTTGTAAGAATGACATAGAAGAGGTAGATGAAAATTCTGTGCATGTGGTTAGTGAATCCCTTAAAGTATTTAGATAGAGGTATGAAGTGCTAGATAGATCATCTCTAGCAAAGCCCTTGAAATCATGTATTTTAGTGGCACCTATTCTGGAGTTCCTGCCCAATTGAAGTATTCCTTCTTAGTATAGGAGTCAACCTTACTTATCATTATTTCTACAGAGCTTGGAGAAGATTAATAAGTTAAGATGAATATGGTTCTTAGCACATATAAGAATGCTTTTAGTTGGACCATTGCTAATATTAAGAGAATTAGCCCATCCTTCTGCATGCATAAGATTTTGATGGAAGAAAACTCCCTTCCAAAAGCTGACCCCCAAAGAAGACTAATCCTTACAATGAAGGAAGTTGTGAAGAAGGTTATTTTAAAATAGTTGGATGCATGTATCATTTATAAAATTTTAGACAGTGCTTAGGTGAGTTAAATTCATTGTTTCCTATAGAAAAGAGGTATGACTCCTATGACCAATGAGAAAAATGAGTTGATATCCACTAAAATAGTTATAGGATGGAGGATATACATATATTAAAGGAAACTAGACAAAGATACTAGGAATGACCATTTCCCTTTACCAGTTATTGATTAAATCTTAAATGGGTTAGTAGAGCACCCTTTTTACTACTTTTTTAGATGACTATTTTAGTTACCATCAGATTCCTATAGCACTAGAAGGTTCATAAGTGTAAATGTGAAAGAGATATATAATAACCTTATTGTCCAAAAAATTATCACCCTAGAGTGAGATTTTTTCAACCCAGGAGGTGAGACAGAGGCTCTAATAGTCAATAAAATAGGGATGTATTAGTAAGTCAACCCTAACATATTGTAGTTCTAGTCATGTGAGAATTCTTAGCCAATGCAAAGGAGCCTAAAAATGACTTCATGTTTGTTAGAGGGAAATGGGTATCATTCACCCCTGTTGTTATCAATCTAGCCTTCCAAACCCCAAATTACCAATTTGATGGGGACATATACCTAATTTTTTTCATCTCTCTTATCGACTATGAAGAAATTATTAGATTCTTAAGCTATAGAGGTTCAAATGTTCAGTGGAAGAGAAGAGAGGATAAGATAGTGAACTTCTCCATTTATGTCTTAAACTAAGAGTCTAAAGCCTGGAACTACTATATTTATGCAAAGCTAATGCATAGTAGGAATATCATTAAAGTTCATAAGGATATGGTGATTTTAAATTATTGTATCAAAATGGAGTTCACTATCAACTTTGGGAAGGTAGTCTTTCACTCTATCCAGCACATGCTTAAGGGGTTTACAACATTAGGGTTAGGTCTTCCCTGCTTAATTTATGGATTTTGTGTAGCTGCCAGAGCCATAGGTAACTTAAGGAGGGGTAGATATTTCCTATTTCTATCCTTATTAGGTCCAAGATTCAGCCCTTCAATCTCCTCTTTGGAACAAGGAGAGGGATCCAGCTAATCAACCCAACCTAGTTAGCCTTGGGTTAAAGACCTAGGACACTAGGAGATTAGGTGGTGGACCTTCGAGATAAATGGGTTGAATCTAGGTTTTTGTTAATGGTTTCAAGCTGCAGATTAATGCTATGACCATATGATGCTCTTACACTAATGGAAGTACTAATATCAAATAGATTTTAATGCAACTATGGTTAGGATGTTTAGGGAGATAAATTACAATGGTCAATTAAATGTGTTCCCTAGACCACCACCCCTCCCTCTAGGTTGTACCCTAGTGCACCATCAACATAAACATCAATAGTAGAGGAAGAGGAGGAGGATGATGATGAGTTGAGAGAAATCCCTAAGTATTGTATTTTTAGTTTTTTTAGTTATTTCCATGTTATTTCCTACTTTTCTTATTTTATTTTATCAGGATGTAATTTGGATATATTAATGCAAATCGAAACCCCCAAAATTTATCACTTTATAAATTTTATTAGTTGTCCTTAATTATTTCAATTGCACTTTTTCAGTTATGCACAACTTATTATTATTTGGATTATTAAAATTTAGAAACTAAAAAAGTTTAGTACATAAAATTAGAAAAATTTCCAAATAAAGTATTTAAAAGAAATAAATATACATTTCATTTAAATTAATAATTTCTAATAAATAAAATTTGTAGAATCTCTTAAGCACTTGACTACTTATGCACGATTAATTAATTTAATGATTAATGTGAATAAATTATTTAATTTAATTCTAAGTCATCTATTAAGAAGTAATTAGAGAACTATGAAAATGTTAATGAATATTAGATAGAAAAAAAAAGTGTACAAAAAAGATAGGCATTCAAAATCATTATAAAGCATTTAACAAATGAAAAAGTAAAAGTGAAACTAAAAATTGTAAAAGCTAAGTAGTGCACTATTAAAAATTGGTACCTACAATATCTAGCCACATTAAAACAAATAGTGGATGCAATAGTTAGGTATTCGAAATTATTATAAGGTACTTAACCAATTCAAAAGAAAGTGTGAAAAAGAAAAAGAATATTAGAAATGAAAAAAAATCTAAATATTGGACTATCAAAAATTAATATCTATAATTTGTATCCCAACTTGTACGCTTCTAAATGAAATTTATTGAATCATTATACTTAAAGAAAGCATGTAGTATGACTAATGAATTAACTAAAATGTAAATTCCATTATTTAAATCATTAACCCTAAGTAAGTTAGTCAACTTTACTACATACACACTTAGAAGTTTGATTTAGAAGGATATAAATTAAAAATAAAAGAATAGGTTGTTATGAATTATTTTATTAATTTTTTTATTATTCACATTACTATATAAGTACTTAGATCATTAATTTAGTAGTTTCCAATATCATATTCCAACAAAAAAAATTGATTTTAATTTTAGTGCAATATAAATTACTTGAGAATAAGTAATGTTTTAATGTTTGGGGGAATTTGATAATGGAAAAAAATCCAAATTACATTCATTTCATAGAAATTTTATCTATATCTATATTTAGTGCTAGATCAAAGAAAAATATTCCATAATTGAAGGGAACCATAATGCTATGCACATTGTTAACACTAGAGTGCTAGAAGGTAGTGTTGAGGTGGTAAAAAGTCAAAGAGCAAAACATCAAAGGCCCAAGAAAGGAGCTTTGTACTACTAGACCAAGCACTGCAACTCGAAATAGTCATAACGTCACAGTGGGTGATAGTTACTAATAGTTGAACAGGAAAATTGATGTGAAAACTAATGAATCAACATGTCGATCCAATAGCGCCAATTCAATTATTTATAAAAAAACTATAAATTGGAAGGATGTAAGGGTGTTGGTTCAGGGGTTTTTATTATTGCTGGGGGCCTACTACTGTGGGAAGGGGGCTAGCCTTTTATTATTTATTGGGAGGGAGAGCTAGAGGACAATAAATCTAAGGAAGTTAATTCTAGTGATCTGAGTCTGTAATTGTGTTGAAAAAGAACTTATTTGTTATATATATCCTTAACTTACCACTTGTATTTTTATTTTTTTTTTTAGAAATGAATTATGCTTTATTTTGTTTAATTTTTATCACTGGCTAGAATATTTCTCTGAGCTTATGATATTTTAAAAATCATGTTTACTTAAAATTAGATCTGAATTCATGAATCATTAAATGTTATTTTTAAGTCCTTCGTGCTTAATTTAGTTTATTTATAGGTCTAGCATAAACTTAAAATATAGTGTGATATATAGCCTCTATGAATGATAGTGGAACAATTAAAGGATTTAAAATGACTCATGCATAGACATTTCGTGGATATACTCATGGAATCTTAAGTAGATATAAGCATTATAGTTGAGAGAAATCTTAACTAGACACTGCAACGAGCTCGATAGAGATAATGAATATTTATAGTTTAATTCATAACAACATTAGGAGTGATCTAACTTTTTGCACTCATGAGTTTTTAACTATCATAGGTTCATAGTCACTTAAAAATAGGATATTTAATTTTTATACTTAGTTGATAGTTTTCATCAGCACGCCATTTACTTTCTATAGATAAGATAATTTAGCATTTCAAATAAGCAACATTAAAGTGAACTTAGGGTAATTCCCATCCATGCGGGAAGATACTCTAGTCATTACTATATTACATGACTCGACACGTGCATTCGCATTAAATCAGAGTTTACACAAAAAAAAAAAACTTTTTTGTAGTGAGAAGCTGTCACATATTGGGCAAGTTCTCTTGCAAGTTAGAGGCAAATAATGCCTTTCGAATTGTTAGGCAGGTTCCTATTGTGGGCCCTTTTGAGGGGCAAGTTCCTCTATTATGATCAGCCTATTAATTGATAAATACATTTGAAGGCATACACAAGTATACAAATATTTGCAATTTTATTTTAATTAACAAAAATTTTATGGTTCTGTTAGTTTTAGAACTCACAATAATTGGTTTTAAAGCTGAAATATTTGAATTAGATCTATAGTTGGAGTTCATTCATTTAAAATTAGTTTAGGCATTTTCATAATTACAAGAAGATTTTTCTTCAATTAAATATTTTTATTAATTATCAAGGATGGATTAATAAAAAAAGTATCTCAAATAAATTCAAAGGATTGGAGATTAAATCACAATCAAAGGGAAATTGAAGAAAGTCAAGACAAATCAATATAATAGAAGTGGGACTTAACAAATCGATGTCTATCAGTAGATGACTTTAGACAATTGAGCAAATCCTCTCACTATCTTTTTTTTTTTTTTGAAGAAAAAAAAAATAGTGAGAGGATTTGTCTCAATATCTGAGGGATGAATAAGTTGAGAGGCAAAGAGAGCATATCTAGCATAGGATGAATTTAGGAAATAAAAAAATGATTAATTATTAGGTGCTAGTCTAAGTGCTAAAAAAATTTATAGTTCATGGATATCATCTCTATTTTTATAATAAAAAATGTGTAAAGTCTTGACATATTTAAATATTTTATGAGAAGCATTTTACCTTTTTTTTTTTTTTTCATGTTCATATGAATAACATGTGGCCTAATTCACACCCTCCATCAATTAGAAATATATTTGTCAACCATAAGCTTGGGATGGCATTATGAGCCAACTAGGACCATGGCCAACACAAGGGCTAGTAGTGGTAGCCTAGACATAGTAATAGTTAATGGAATCTTTAATTATCAAACAAAGTATGCTAATTTAAAATTGTCATTGTAAAAATTTAATGTAGTTGATGAATAGAACTTTGAACGATTAGTTTTATTCAAATAATTCTAAGAAGGACAATATATAAAATTTAATGCCACTAAAATGATGATGATAAGATGTCATTTTTTTATTAAGATGGTTTTTTACTCATGAGTAATACAAGTCACAAATGATTCATAAAATAAAAGTTTGTAAAGCTTATTAGAATTCTACTAATTTTAGATATTTTTGAACAAACTATATGAATATTGATGTGTCCCAGCATGATTTGACTCTATAGATGGGTTTCTCATGCATAAAAGATGTTGGGGGGCTAGTTGGAGACCTCATGGATGATCCCTATGGAAAAAATCATAGATACGATCATTTGCTTTGGGTTACAACATGTATGACCTAAAAAGTCGTATGAAAGGTGAGGGGTAAGGGCATACTTAGTCCATTGAATCAATCTAAGTTAATTCTATATATATAGATCATAAACTTACTCAAATTTAGATGATTTTAGTATTTTTTTAATCTTGCTGATGATATAGCACTTTTTTTACTTAAATTTTGTGTTATTTGAAATTCTAATAGTCATAGAAATAATTTTTAAAGCAGTCAATTTTTTACAGCCTTGACACACCATATTGAGGATTGGATGCACTAAGTCAATTTTAATCTTCTTTCAAAACTTTTTTCAACTCAAAATTCTCCCAATCAAGTAAATGAAAGTGAATAAATTATCAATTAATCTAATCACATAAGTGATATGAGGTATATAAGTATAATGTAAACCAAGTGAGGTATATAATTATTAAGTTTGTTGCATGTTAAACAATTCACAACATTGGAGAGAGAATTTAACATCATAACTTGGTAGGAGACACTAAAGTTTTTTATGTGGAATACTCAAGAATGAAAAAAATCAGAGGGCCTACCCTAGCCAAAATAGTTCAACTTGGTATGTGCTGGTTATAATTGTCCAATTCCCAAAATTGGAGAAAAAAAAATTATAAGAGCATGAATCACAAAAATGTCCTCTTATGAAAATGGTGAAAAATATTGCTAAGGAGGTAAGGGATGAGACACTTCCAATCAATTTTGTTTGAATGATGGTGATTCAATGATAGTGATCGGGAAATAATGATCCAATGATGGAGGTTGGGTGACAATGGTATGGCGTGTGGTTAGGTGGTGGCAGTTTGATGTTTGTGGTCCAGTGGTAGTAGTTTGATGGTGCTAATCGGAGAGTGGTGGTTTGACAATGGTAATTATATTGCAACAATGCAATAAAGATGTTGGGAGCCAGTGCTTTGATGGTGTAGACCAAAGGATGACATTTTGATAGTATCTAAAAAGCTTATAGATACATCATAACAAAATTCATCTAATCTAACTCAAATCATGAGGAAATATTTAAATTAGAAACATTTGAAATCAAATTTAGGATAATCTAAGCACTAATTTTAACAAATTTATAATCCAATGAAATATCTCGATGAAATGAACCAATCAATATCAAAGGTGATTCAATCTGACTCTAAATGAGCTTAAATTAAGCAGTTTATATATAATTAAAAATTTAAGAACATTAATGGGATGACCAAATGAGTGTCTCAATGAGACAAATCAAAAATGCTCAAGACCTCTTATTTTTGATATATTAAAAGACTTAAATGCTAAAAGAACATTATATGATCAAGGGAATTAATATGGGTTGTTAGATGGAGTGTTTTAGATTTTGGGTATATTTAAAGAAAATTACACTCTGAAAATGTATAAATAGCCCCTCATTCTCTATATAGGGGAGAATGGGATAGGTTAAAGCTTCGACCTTGATTTTAAAATGTAGTGAGATCTAATGTTGGACTGCCACTCTTAGCCACCATCATCCAAAGACCATTTCGACTGCCACAATCAAACTATGATCACTTACCATTGCCATACAATCATCATCTTCTAAACACAACCATAAAACCACCATTATTTAACCATTACCATCTAGCCACTATCAACTGACCATCATCAGTGGACCTCTCCATCTGAACACCATTTATTAGTTACAATCCTCTAACCATCATCACTTAATTACAGTCCTTCAATCTTAGTCACCCAACTATGGTCCTTAAACCATTATTACTTTATTATAATCCTTCGGCCACCATCACTAGATTACGGTCCTCTAATCATAGTCACTTCACTTCAATCCCATTACCATTATCACCTATTTACACTACTTCAACAACCATTTCCTAACTATAGTTCTTCAACCACCATCATTTGATAACAATCTTTGATGATCATCACTCCAATATAGTGATCACTATTATCTAAATACGGGCTCCTGACCACTATAGCCTAACTATAATTCTCTAAACACAATCGCCCAATTCTGATCCTGTGACATCTCAGAATCTAATGGAAGGATTAGACTTACTTACACTTATAACTAATTGACTTATTCACCAATAACAAATGACCAGAGCTACTAAATTTCCAAAATGTTAAAGCATTATACTCAATGTTAATTTTATTAAATATAATTATAATAATCTAGCTCAAGGTGTCTATACATACAAATAGTAAGTATGGATTAAGAAACTAGTACTATATACTCCAAGCTCAAAGAATCTTCCTTTAGACCTAATCTACTCCACCGTACCTTTTCCTTTGCTAGAAACATTTAAAAGTAATATAGTGAGCTCAACTAGCTCAATTAACTCCCTCCTTTAATCCCTCATAGGTACCCATATCCAATGCAAATATTTAAAAAATTTAATTAAAGGAAAACATAAAGGCCTACATAAGGGTTAAAACATAAGCAAAACATGAACTTACAAGGGTTCTAGTATATACTTGATCTTAGAGTTAACACTTATACTTTTATAACCACATAACAACTTTAACAGAAGTCTCCATATGCAATATAGAATACTTATTTTTAGATGTTCACTTGCTTATCACTTTCAATTTCACTTTCTCAATAGAGTTTAGTAAGAGGTTCAAAGTTTATTAATAAGCATTTCAGAACATTTCCTAAATTTAATTGATAAAACATTAGCATGTTGAATGTAGTGATTATAATACACATGTCTCGATGCCTATTTATATCCCCACTTCCACTTATGCCTCCCTTTAGCTACTACACTTGCATATAGTAAGTGGGACCAGCATCCCTTTAGCATCTGCATTAGGAAGATGGTGCCAAGGTATTTACAGTTTTACTTAACCTCTCACAATTGCTTTCGACAAGTGAGGATAAAATCTCTCCCAGATCTGCATCAAGTAGATAACGCCAGATGAGTACATTTTGGGCCCTTATAATATAACAAAGAGTGCACATTTCACATTACAGAGTACAATATTGCCAATTCCATATAGTGTTGGATGTAAAGGTAATACAATAGTACTCAGTGCAGTGTTCAGAAAGAGCACGAATTACCAGTAAATGTTATACTACTTATATAGTAGAATACTAACGGATTTTTCCCATTTCATTTTCAAACTTCAATGAAAAATTTACATGAATCTTTCAAGACTTTTATATATCTACTATATTTGCAAGAAAATCCTCGATTCAACAATATATTCAAAAAATTGGGCTAGAAAAACCAACTGTTTCATTTTGTATAGTTAAAATATTTGTAATAAAGATTGTAATAATATATTAAAAATCACATGGTAGAAATCTTGTAAAACCTAAGAAAAACATGTTTTTATTCATATATTCTTATAAATTTACTAAAATTAAAATCTTAGATAGGAGCTAATGAATCTACATCAAACTCTATATATCACAAGTTGGCCCGGAGGACGAACCACGAGATTTGGCCTCTAAATCATCTTTCTCTTTCCCCTTCTCCTTCTCCTCTTTTCTTCTCTAACAATGGTTGGGTGGAATAGTTTTTGCAAAATGATTTGAGGTATTTTATATAATATTTCCAATATTTTGACCTAGTGCAATGACGCTTACTTCCTCGGTGTCATGGTGCTCTCAGAGAATCTTTTAGATGCTCCTAAAATATTCCCACCTAAGACCCGATGCTGTGATGATGAATCCCTGGCACCAAAACACACATCCAAAACTTATTTTTTGTCCAAAACCTTGAGAGCTCAATGTTGCAGTGCTGCCAACATTGGCACTATGGTATGTGTAGAGAAATCTCCAAACCTTGAATTCTCACTTCTTAGACCGCAAACTTTGGCTACCCCATTCAACTTTCTAACACTCATAATTACTAATTAACTTAAAATTAATGATCATTACCAAAAAAATTACTTGAGTTTTGGATGACAGATATTACGTTCTCCCCTTCTTATAAAAAATATCATCCTTGACATTTCTAATCTATAGTACAGTCAGAATAAGTATGGATACAACTATCTCATCTCAGTCTCTTTCTTCCAAGTTGCTTCATTTTTTGATCTATGCTTTTAATGAACTTTGGCCATAAGAGTCTATTTGTTTCTTAATTTCTTAACATCTAAAGCTAAAATACACTTAGACTCTTTCCTCTAGGTCTGATTGTGTTGCACGTCCGCCTCAGCTTTAGGGACTCTACAGTATATATATGATACCCATTTCCTTAATACTAACACTTGAAATATATTATAGATATCTTAGATGTGGTCTAGTATAAATAACTTGTAAGCATATTTCTTAATCCTCTCAATTGCTTCAAATGGTCTGATATATTGAGGACTCAACTTGGTATCTTTGCCAAATTTTCTTAAACCCTTCATTGGGCTCACTTTCATATACACAAAATCACCCACTTAAAATTCCACAAACTTATGCTTAGAGGTCAAAGTATTTTCTCTTCTTGTCTTGAGATACTTCAAATCATTTTCTGATTAGTGTGATCTTCTTAGTAGCACTGTTAATCGGCTTAAAACCTATTAACCTCCTTTCTCTTACTTCAGCCCCAAATAATGGGGTTTTACACTTTCTTCCATACAAATCTCCATATAGAATCATATCAATACTTGCTTGAAAGTTATTATTATAAGCAAATTCTATCAATGGCATATGATCTTCCTAGCTTCCATTAAAATCTAAAACATAGAGCCTTAAAAGATTTTTTAGAATTTGAATAACTCTTTTCGATTGCCCATTTATTTAGGGGTGAAAAGTTGTACTAAATTTCAAATTCATCCCTAGACCTTGTTGAATACTTGTCCACAGCTCTGAGGCAAATCTACCATCACAATCAGAAATAATAACCTTAGGGAACCCATATAGCCTTATAATCTCTTTCACATATAACTAAGCCAGTTTGATAAAAAAATTAGTCTACCTCATTTGCAAAAATGAGCAGACTTTTTCAATCTATTCACAACCACCCATATTACATAATGGCCTTGCTTAGACCTAGGAAAACCCATAAAAAAATCCATAGTGATCTCCTCTCATTTCCACTTAGGAGTAGTTAACAATAGTGATTATCCATTGGATCTTTGATGCTCAGCCTTTACCATTTGACTTACTTCACATTTAAAAATAAATATTGCTACTTATCTCTATAATCTGGGCCATCAAAACATACATTTCAGATCACGATACATCTTATTTCTACCAAAATAAATAGTGTACCCATAATATTGAGCTTTATGCTGGATCTCCTTCTTTAAACCACTACTACCTAGGATCCACAATCTATTACCATAGAAAAACCATGCCTTATTCATCTACATGCAACTCAGGTTTCTTGCCAGGCTTAATCTGATATAACAACCCTACATATTCCTCATCTACCTTATAGGCTTCTCTAATTTAGTACTGCAATGAGGACTGAATTATCATCGAAGAAAAAATTCCAGTAGACACATCAAAAAAACACATAACCTCTAACTCCGGTCACTCCATCTCCTTGATTAGTGCTTGCTAAAAAAAATCGACTGGTTATTCTTCCTATTGATTTCGTGCTGAAGGCATCTACAACCATATTAATTCTACCTAGCTAATAATAATATCTAAATTATAATCCTTAATCAGCTCCAAGAATCTTCTCTGCCTTGGATTTAACTCTTTTTGGTTTAAAATATACTTCAAACTCTGGTGATTGGTATATATCTCACATCTAACTCCATATAGTTAATGCCACTATATCTTTAATGCAAATATAACTATTGCGAACTCTAAATCATGAGTTGGGTAATTCTTCTCATGTAGCTTCAACTACATGGATACATAAGCTGGTACCTTTCCACTCTGTTAGAATATAAATCCCAACCCTTTAATAAAGTATCACTATAACCTAAAATCCTTTAGTACCTTATGGAATAGTTAATACAGGGGCTTACACCAGACACTCTTTCAACTTTTGAAAACTCTCCTCACATTTTGCTGTCCAATCAAATGGTAAAACCTTCTAAGTTAATCTTATTAGAGGGATATCAATATGCAAATAGCTTCTTACAAACTTCATATAATACCCAGCCATGCCCAAAAAGCTATGGAACTCAATTACATATGATGGCCTCAGCCAATCCACTATAGCTTGCACCTTTTGGGGATCCACAATAATTCCCTTCTTGCTCATCACGTGCCATAAAAATTATTATAAAAGTTGAATAAAACTCACATTTTAAAAATTTTACATACAATTTCTATTGCATTAAAGTCTCTAGAGTAAATTTTAAATGAACTACATGTTGCTCCTAAGATTTTGAATACACCAGAATATCATCAATAAACACAATAATCAATAAGTCCAAATGCTCTCTAAACACTTAATGCTTCCAATCCATAAATACTGATGGAGCATTCATCACACCAAATGGCATCACTAAAACTTATACTGGCCATATCTAATGCTAAAAACCATCTTTGCTACATTCTCTACCTTCACCTAGAACTGATGATAACCTTATCTCAAATAGATCTTAAAAAATACAACTGCTCCTTCTAATGCTCAAATAAATTATCTTTCTTGGGCAGCTTGTACTTATTCTTCAATGTTACCTTATTCATCTCCTGATAATCTATACACATCCACAGTGATCCATTCTTCCTTTTCATAAATAATACGAGAGCTCCCTAAGGTGATCCACTCGGACTCTTGCAACTACACTCTCAACACTTAAAATTCTTTAGGTACCATCCTATATAGAGTCTTCGCTATTAGAGTTGAACCCTGCACCACTTGAAAATAAACTTTTACCTCTCTCTGGACGCAACCTAGAAAACTCTTCAAGAAAAACATCAGGGAATTCCTTCACTATTGAAACATCTTCTAAACCTTTCACTGATTTATTCAAATCTCGTACTTGGGCCAAAAATATAGAATCCCCTTTTCTCCATGCCTTATCTACTTGCAATACAAAGGTCAAGGTTGATAAAATACTCCTAGCACCAAGAAAATGAAATATTTTCATCTATATACAAACTCACCCACTTTTATGATAATTGATCTAAGACTAGTACATGCTCAACCAGTCCATGCCTCCTTTATAGGTAATATAATTAGTGCTGATGTTAATTTCCTATTAGAAATCTCAAGATCACACATAAAATTTATTTGTAAACATTCGATCACCCTTTGGCAACAAAATAGATTACTCATGAGATAACAAAATAAATGCTAAACTCAAATCATCCAGAAGACTCTTAGATATAAATAAATGATTGACACAAAAATAAAAATAATACTATAAGGTTGCTCAAAAATATATTCCATACCTATCACTACATCTGGTGCCTCCCTCGCCTCTTGCTATATCAGATTATAAATTCTAGCATCATATTATAAACTCTATGCTAAACTGAGGTTCTATTAACAAATGGGATCAATTCCCATTGAGCTCACTCTATAGGTCCACCAAATGATCTTCCTCCAAATTAGCCTCTATGATGGGTCGATACGGCCGCATTGATGGCTCTAAAAGGAGCTAGTTTCTCCCTCAGACTCTGATTATCCCCAGCTTCAGGTCTTATAGTGCTCTCTGTAGATAATATTCCACCTTATGACCCACCTGGACAGACCTGAAGCATTACCCATATATAGATCATATCAACAAATTATTGATTATGAGCTTTATTAAAAAGTGCAAAGCAATTTTTTATTATATTTTCTTTGAGAATTTTTTATTTTTAGAATTTTAATTTTTAAGTTGAACATGTCATTATGAATGATATATCACCTCAGAATATAAAAATATCATTCTCTAATGGGTTCAGATAAAAAAACTGTAAGCTTCATTCATATTATCATAATTAATTCAAGAAAGAACTACATATGATCCTGAAGGGTCAAAATGATATTCGATCGAGTATTTATCTATAATAGTCTAGAAGTAATATCATTAATTTCAAATTCAAAGATATGTTGATAAATGATATTTCTCTCCGAGGAAAGAAAATAAGACTTATTATCCATAATTTGAATATAATGATGATGATGATCTTCTTTCATTTTTATTTCCACAGAGAATATTTTCCTTTCCCCATTCTATTTAGGAGCTAAATAGAATGGAATTTGATTTGATTATTTTTGGGGTCTTGAATCTCCTATGAAGGTAAGCCTTCATAGTTAATTATATTGTAAAAAGTTTTGGGCTCCTACGAATACTCTGGATTAAAATAATGGTAAAAATTTCTTTTAGAATTTTCAAGGACTTATATGGAAGGTGAGATATTGGAATTTCAAATGGGATTGGATCAATTTTGAGCACTTATTTTTGGAGTCGAAAGGATTAGAAGTAGGAGGCATTTTTGGATTCTGAAATAATTCAGAAACACCCTAAGCTATCCTATATATTGGGCTTTACATTTGGTTTAGAAAATATTTTAATTTAAGTTATCATTTTATTGGAATGCTAGGATTATATTCTCAAATTTGGAGACTTATAACTTTAGGTCTGCCTTGGAACCTATTTCTATGTTGGGTACTAAACAGTAGTGGCCTGAACCTAAATAATGATATACAAATTTGGGCTTACCTCAGCTTGGATTGGAGATCAAGCTAAACCACCTAGGCACTTTAAAATTATGAGTCTGGTCTTTATGAAAGATGAGTAGGCTATTATTTAAGTTTCTTAGAAATTGGGGTCGATGTCTAGAGAAGGTCTTAATTGACCTCTTTTCTTATGTAGGGTAAGGTTATGCTCAAATGCAATTAAAATTTCATTTCTTTAGTTAGTTTCTAATATGATACATGCTGATTGATTTTGTATGCATAAATAATCTGAAGCATTTTAAAATTTTAGCTTAGCAAAATAAATTTTTTCCTAGAGATGCACAACATCCCCTAGATAAAGCCGCACCTTAATAGGTCAGGAAGTCTACCAAGTCCCGTAGGTTGGGAGGTGCCTAAGAAGGAAGAGAAGTCAAAATATGATTGCATGAGACCCTCGATGTTCTTGAGCTTACTTCTTAAGATCATTTATCTTTCTATGTTGGCCAAAAAAAATTTATTTTAATTAAAAGTAGAAAAATTTTAACCATAGAGAGCCTAACCTCATCCAGGCTAAAATAAAAGTGGCATGCAGAGTAAGAAACCTAGAAAGATTACAAAACTCTTAAGGTATGAAAATTAAATAAACCAATCACATTACACCATTAAATCATATCAAATGAATATAAATGGCCATGTGATAAATATCACTTAATTATAGTCTAGGGTTTGCAGAAATTAAAAGTGGCCAGGCACCACTGATAATAAACTCAGATTTTAATTGTAATAAGGACACAAGTTTTTAAAATGGGATATTTTCTTCTTCTTGGACTTCATTTCTTCATCTTCTTCCCTTCTTTTAGATTCTTGGATTTCTCGAATCTAGATACCCAAATGAAAAGAACCCCTCCCCGGAGGGGTGTTTCTTTCCTCTTTGGATTTTCAAGTCATCCCAATTTGAAATTCTAAATGAAATGAACTCTCCCTTAAGGGATGTTTTTTTTCTCTTTGGAATTCAAATTGGATATTTAATATCCCATTTTAGTTTACTTTTACAACTCATATTGAATTCAAATTTATATATAAAAATATAAAAAATGACTAATATAACCTATAAGGTTATCCTAAATAATTTATATAAAATCATCTAGAAATTCTAAACATGTGTAGAAATATTTTGCTCACATTTGAGCACAATATCACTTGGCCATGCTCTTTTAAATTTTTAGGGGGCTAGGCATTTAAAGCACCTGTAGAAAATTTTGTTAATTATAATTTAATTAGTCTCCTTTATTTAGCCCTATAAGAGTATGACCACCTGTAGAAAATGTCATTAGCATCTAGATCATCCTAACTTATAAAAATATAGTGCCCCACATTATATCATAGATAACATGGTAAAAGAAAATACTACGTCATAAGCAATCACAACAATTAAGTCATAACAACCAACATGCAGTGAAACCTGTGAAAACCTCTTCACACAAATAACATAAAAGAAAGAATAATGGTCTAGCCTAAAACTAGGATTAGTTATCCTAACAAATCATCTAAAGTATGTGTGTCAGGTTGTGTGGCTTAGAAATGTCCTAGACTATGTTATTGTTGGAGTTTTCTAATGATTTTTGGTTTGTTGTAGGTCAAAAGGATTTTAGTGTTATTTTAAGCATTGGTGTTTTAATGTTTATTTTAGGATGAATTTATATTTATTGAGTGATTATTACCTTTATTTACACCAGGACTGTGAGATTTATTTCACCCTCGTTAAGGCTAATTTAATCACCTCGCACGCCTGGGTCACCAAGTAGTAACCAATATTATTTAATTAATTTTATTGGTTGGAATTAATGATTAATTATTTTTAATTATTATTAATTTAATTACTTATTTGATTCAATGAATTAATATTTTTTCTTTCCATTAACTGGTTTGTGGCGTTGTCATAACTAGCGCAAGAATAGAGATCTCCTCAAGATATGTAGCCCTGTACCTTGAGGTAGTTCATCCTAAAAACTTGGTTGATGTAGTTGTATTAATAATTTAATTTTTATTATGTAATAATGATTAATTAATTTTATGATTTTGCACTCCATTGAGTTTGTTCATGGCATTGTCACAGCAGGCATGAGAACTAAGGTCTCCTTAGGACACGTGGACCTGCAACTCGAGGTAATCCACCCTAAAAACCTCATCAATAGAGTATTTGTTATGTATTTTAGGGTTGGTTATTTGATTTTATTAGTTGGATTAATGGTTTGCTAGAGTTTTAGTGATTTATTGAATTTTTATATTTTTTGGAATATTTTAATGCTTTAAATAAAGGGTGCATTTTATGAATTTTTTTATTTACATTGATTTCTAGAATTTTCTTATTTTTCATAAATATTAGGCCCTATGAAAAGTAAAATGTCATTGTGTTTCATTAATTTGGATTTTTTTATAATTACTTATGAAGTTTTAAAGTTTTGGTGCATTTTGAACTATGGTTGACCAAAATATTGACTTTTTAACTTTTAATAATTTTTACAAATTTGATATTTTTTAATAAATATTAGACCCAATGGTGAGTCTACTGGCTTTGATTTTGGTCAATTTAGAATTTTTTAGATTTAGTTATGATTTATCAAAGTTTGTGTATTTTATTACATTTTTATTCACTTAATTAGGGAGATTTTGTCATTTTGGTACCAAACCAATCCCAAACTTCATGGAATCTCCCTCAAATGTCAACAATAACTCTTAGGGATGACTCAAAGTGTTTGGAATTATTTTGGAATGTTAAAAATATTTTTCATTAATTAAATTAATTAAATTTTAATTTTTCTTAGTTATTAAATTAAAATTAATTTTAATTTCAAATCAAGGGGCTTTTAATTTTCTCTAATTATATGTTAAATTATGAGTGGTTAGGATTTTATTTTATTTTTTAGGATTTAAACTGAATTAATTATGATTTAATTAAAATCCTAAACCATTTTTTAGGGTTGAAATTTGACAACCTAGATGATGGGCCAAATGGGCTCAAAATATAATTAAACTTGGGCCATGGGCTCATGTGATTCCAAGGCCCAAGCCCACCAAATTTGGGCCCAAGTTGGATCCTCTAAGGTCATTAATTAAGCCACCTATGTTGATCCCTTAGTCACCTTCAAGGAATTATTGTGGGCTATCTTAACCAAGGATAAGGGTGCAATCAGTAGCCCTAGACCCTCTACTCTAATCAAAATCAACACACAAAATAACAAGCCCTAATTCTCATTAGATAGGTCATTACCATAATTCAAATTTAAGGATCAATTATTGACCCTTGAGTTTGGATTAGCAAAAAAATGCCCCTAATTAATTCAAATAGAGTGGATTAATTTTGGAAATGTCAGAGACATTCCCAAGATTGATACCCCAGGTCCCAAGCCATGGCGAGTTCAATCCTAAGAGAAATCACAAAAATACCCCTAGGACTATTATTGGAATTACCTAAGTTAAAGGCATAGTCATGACCTGGGAGCATAGGGATTTTATAAGTCTCCTCAAGACCATTCCAACAATCCTAAGAATATTTAATGTTGTCAAGTGTGTGAGTAGATATTAATTTGAAGTTTCCTCTATTTTTTATGAATTAAATGGTGGGAATTATACAATCAGCAGACCAGTCATTGTTAGCTGACTAGATAACACAATATTAGTCATGACTGTCTGATCCATGATCAGACGGTGATGATTCATTCTTCTCCAAGATTACTGGATTGAGCCTATACTGTTGATCAAGAACAATGATTAGGATGTCATCTTCAAGCTCCCATAAGGTCTCTAAGCCGTAGGCCTTCTCCTACGGGATCCAAGAGATCCCACTAGTGAACTCTCATCAAATATAATAGGAAGGATCAAAACTATGCAAACTATCTATCCAACAGTCAAAATCTAGTGGTTTGATGATTTGTTTCATACTTGACCATAACTACCTATCTAGGAGCTTGAGATTAGGTTTATGCCTCATAAAAAGCTCCAAATTCCAGGGTCTTATACGAGGAAGCTTCAAAAGATTCCCATGAACACTTCTCCTTCAGATGTCATGGTCGGAGGAGCATTAGAGGTACAACTTTGAGAAAAGTGCAAAAAGGCTTCGCTAGAGGTCAATTTAATTAGCCTCTGGGTCTAGCTAAAGAGCTGAGGGAGCTGGGGGAGCTAGGGGATTGCTCAGAGAACTCTAGGTAGTGATTTCAAAATGAGCAGATTGATCTAAATGGCCTAGAGTGGGATGCCCTATTCAAAACCTTCACATGGAGTTTGGATGGTCGGGATTGCCTAGGCTACATCTTGAATAATTACTAGCTAGAGAGAATAGTTCAGGAATGTTACCTAAGCTCACTAGGTGAGATTGAGGCTTAAAATCCCCTAGGTTTGGCTCATGTGAGTAGGGAACTACAAGCCATCGGTTTCACCTGCCATGACTAGGCTGATGTGGAAAGGTGTTTAGGAAGCCCTTGAACTCAATGGTGAGCTCAATTGGGTATGAGGGAGCTTAATTAGCTATGATGGCTCAGGTTGACTCAAATATGGATTGTTTGAATCGAGATGAGTCATGACCCAAGTCAAGTCAGGGGCTAAGCTGGCCATGGGAGGTGCATAGAGTCATGGGCTATCCAATGTGATAGACCATGGGGTTTAATTTGGTCTTAGTTGAGAGTTAACTCAAGTCAAAGTGGTTTAACCACTTTTGGCTAGCCTAAATCATAGCCTAAGTTGACCTAATGGCCGGGCTAGCTAGGAAAAGTGTATTGGGTCATGAAAGACCAAATGCAACCCTTAGTTGGGTTTTATTTGCCTTATGTTAGGTTTTGGCTCATGGAGAGCCCTCTTTGGGAACTTGGGTTAACTTGGGTTAAGCCATATGGCTAACCCAAGTGGATCAAAGAGTTGGACCTCCTAAGGATGAATCTTAGGGATCTAATAAGCAACTCCAAGGGTGCATGTTGGCTTGGCAAAGCTTTGAGTATTGAATTTGGCATAGGTTTAGTGTAGGGTTGCTATGGTCAACTAAGATTGACCAAGGGTTGGAGTTAGGTCCAACACATTCACTTTGATGATTTGAAACCATTGGTAAGCCAAGGGAATGCCATTTGATTTGAAAAGCCTATTTATACCCTTAGGAGAAACCTTGGTTAACCATAGTTGACCTAGTCAACTAGGTCAAACCAAGGCTTAGATTTGGATTTAATGCACTCCTAAAGATGTCTATGACGCATTGGAAGAGGTTTCATGGCTTTGTATGGTTGAGCCATATTGAAGTTTAGGGAAAACTCTAACTTTCCCCTCAAGGTGCTATGGGGTAAGGTGGATCCATGGTCAACTTTGGGTCAACCAGGGTCCACCAAAAGTTCAATTATGGGTTCAACATGTCATAAGGGTGGCTATATACATGTTGGAAGGTTTTGGAAGGGGTTCCAAGTTCAAGTTCCCTAAGGTGGAAGGTCTAATGGCATAGGCTATTAATATTTAAGCTTTAAAACATTTCGATTTCAATTCAGTTTTGGGGGTTAGAAGTCTTATATTGGCCTAAAATTTGGAGAGTTGACCCTCAAGACATACCTAATCAATTTGAAACTAAAAAATCATGAATCCAAGGTCATTTGGTTTAATTTTGAGGTGATTGAAAAATCGAAAAATCACCCAACAAGGGCTATAAAACATGGTCTTTTGGCCTTGAGTTTAGGTTTGAGATTTTGGATTTGATCTTGGTTTTAGGTTTAGTTTTTGTCAATTAGCCTCATGCAAAGAATGAGGTCAACACCAATATTCTTGTAGCTATAGAAATTATAAGCAGGCACACTGCTTACAGATACAGATCCTACAACACTCCCAGAAGCTATAGATCCTCCCCTCCTTAAATCACTTGCATCTACTCTAGACCCGTTACTAATAAATCTAATTTTGGTTTGCAATCCTCTAAATCTCTTCTTACTAGCATCCCATATTTCCTAGATGAACATTAGATCATTCTCCATTAGTCTAGCTTTCTCTACAAACTTAAAAAAATCACTAATATGAAATGGCACAAAGTGATGGCTAAAACTATCCCTCAATCCTTGCAGAAAATTATAACATTTCTCTTTATAAGTGCTAAATAATTGGGGAGCATACCTGATAAGAGTTATGAACTCCACCTTATACTACATCATTATCTTGCTCACTAGTCTCAAAAAATACTACTGTATTTACTTCCTAGTAGATGGCAGTATAAACCAACTCCTAAAAGTCTCCATAAACTCTTTCCAATGGATCTCTGCATTTAACATGCCCTAAAATCTCTCCCTCTACTAGCCTATCCACCGCGCTTAATTTCTCCATTTAATAGAATTCAGCCAATGAAACTTTTCTACCCTCTAGGCACTATATGTTATCGAACAACTTCTCTGCCCTCATTAGCCAATCCATAGATATTTTGGGCTGCACAACACCGTAAAAATGGGGTAGCTTGCTTATCAACCTCATCTCCCTTCACTCTATCCATTCTACTATGAGCCCCACTCATCAGCTAGGCTACTAACCTAACAAAATATATCAATGATTCAGAAGTCATTACCCCCATAGTACTCTTACCTATTATAGCCTGACCAAAACTCCGTCCATCAGTTGCCACTTGTTCTTGTGGGTACATGATGCAACAACACTTTTATCTAAATAAGAGTATGGGAATTCAATTATACAACACAAATAACAGACAACAGATTATACTAGCCTCTAAACTCCTTGCCCATACACATACAATTCATTTTTTCTTATAGATTTGATAAAAATTTCTAATCCTTACAAATTGTTGCTTTGATTCCACCCTAGAATCTAATGGAAGGATCTTACTTACTTACACTTATAACTAATTTATTTATCTACTAATAACAAATAACCAGAGCTACTAAATTTCTAATATGTAAAGGCAGTATACTCAACTTTCATTTCATTAAACATAATTACAATAATCCAACTTAAGGTGTCCATACATCAAAATATTAAGATTAGATTTTAAAATCAGTACCTTATACTCCAAGTTCAAAGAATCCTCCTCTAGGCATGATCGACTCCATCAGTCCCTTTTCTTTGCCTGAAATGTTTGAAAGTAATAGAGTTAGCTCAGCTAGCTTAGTAAACTCCTTCCTTCAACCCTTATAGGTAACCATATTCAATGCAAATATTAAAAGAAATTAAATAAAGAAAAACATAAAGGCTTATAAAAGGGTTAAAACATCAGTAAAACTTGAACTTATCACGGTTCCAGTATATACCATATCTCAGAGTTAACACTTATAGTTTTATAACCACATAACCACTTTTATAGAAGTCTCCAGATGCATCTAATATAGAATACATATTTTCAAAGGTTCACATGCATATCACTTTCAATTTCACCTTCTAAACAGAGTTCATTCAAAGGTTTAGATTTATTAATACACATTTTAGAACATTTCTTAAGTATAATTCATAAAGCATTAGCATGTAGAATGCAATTATTATATTGCACATGTCTTGATGTTTGTTTATATCTCAACTTCCACTTATGCCTTCCTTTACCTCCCACACCTACATATAGCAAGTGGGCCTAGCATCCCTCCCACATATACATTAGGAAGATGGGGCTAGAAAAGTATTTATAGTGTTACTTAATCTCCCATAATTGCTTTCGACAAGTGAGGCTAGAATCTCTCCCATATTTGCATCAGGCAAATAGGGCTCTTAGAATATAATAGAGAGTGCACCTTTTTGTATGTTAGAACAAAATATCTTCAATGCCATCTAGTCCAAGATGAAAATGTAACTCAATATAGTATTCAGAAAGTGTATGAATTGCCAGTAAAAGTCAAACTACTTATAAAATAGAATACTCACTGAACTTTTCTTTTTCTTTTTCTAACTTCAAATAATCATTTACATGAACCTTTCAAGACTTTTTATATGTGTACTATATTTTAAAGAAAAGTCTCATTTCAACAATACATTCAAAAAATCATGCCAAAAAAAAACCATCCATTAAAAACTTCATTTTATATAGTCAAAATGTTCATAATAAGGAGTGCAATAATATATTAATAATTACATGATGGAAACCTGTTAAAACTTGAGAACATATATTTTTATTCATATCTTCTTATAAACTTAATGATAGTAAAATCTGAGATAGGATTTAGGAGTCTACCTTGAGCTCTACATTTTCCCAAACTAGCTCAATAGATGAATCCTGAGATTGGGCCTTCAAATCCTCTCTCTCCTCTTCTCCTCCTCCTACTCTCTTACTCTCTAATAATGGTTGGGTGGAATAGTCTCTTGCAAAATGGTTTAATATATTTTAATATAATATTTCTACTATTTTTACCTAGCATCGTAGTGTTCACTTCCTCAACACCATAGCGCTCACAAAGATATCTTTCAGATGCTCTCAAAATATTCCCACTTGAGACATGACACCGTAGCGGTGCATTCCTAGTACTTTAGCACACACCCAAAACCAATTTTTTTATCCAAAAATCTAAGAGCTCATTACCATGACACTACCTACCATAGCGTCACGTCACCTACAGAGAAATTTTCAAACCTTGGGTTTTCACTTCTTTAACTCCAAACCTTGGTTACTTTCTATCCTTTTCAACTTTTAAGACTCATACATACTTATTAATGTAAGATTAATAATAATTAACAATTAATTACCTGAGTTTTGGATGATGAATATTACAGATCCACCAAGTACCATCTTCCAACTGTAGCCTCTGATAACCATTACATAACTATATTCCCCTGAACTCCATTACTCATTTATGGTCCATTATCTTCATCACTTGACTATAATCCTTTGAGTACTTTTTACCCAACTATGATCTCTTGACTACCATCACTTGCCTATAGCCCATTGACTACCATCATAAGATTATAGTCTTCCAACTATCATTGCTCAACTACAGTCCTCTGACTAAAGTCATTCGACTATAATCTTTTGACCATCATTGGTTGGTTATGGTCCTCCAACTAATATCACCTAATTATAGTCTCCAAACTATCACTGCTCGACTATGGTCCCATAATCACCATCACCTAACTATGGTATATTGGCCACGATCACATGACTACAATACTCCAACAATCGTCACCCAACTATGATCCTCCAATCATATTCCCTAACCAATATGCTCGATTATGATCTATTGGCCACTATCACATGACTATTTCTTTTATTCCTCCATCATTTCTAAACTATAGTCCTCCAACCACCATCTTTTAACTATAATCCTCTAACAAATGTTATCTAACTATAGTCTTTTGAAGACCCTAAACTATAGGCTTAAAACTACCATCATTTAACTAATATCTCCCATCTACAACCGAATAACTATAGTCTCCTAGTCATAATCACCCTAGTATAATCTCTCAACCACCATCATCTGACTATGTTCCCCCATCCACTATTACTCAACTATAGTCTCTAGTCTCCTCTCCTCATATGTATGAATGAATAAATAATAATTAAACTCCTGAAGATAACTCTGATGATAAAAGGTTCTTCCAACTTTCTTAATGGAGTTCATTCTCTATAGCTTATGTCAATCATATTATATCAATAACTCCCCCAATTATAGGGATGGACATCATTTGTAAAGAATAATATACAGTAATGGAATCATTTAAACTATAATGCATCTTGCAACTTCTCTTCACTCTATATGTGTGCTAGATCTTCATACAAAGTTAAGATACTAAACACACACTCCATCACCACTAATTTTGTAGCATGTAACACTACGAGAATATGAAGGATTGAGATTGATTAATGGGTTATGGTTCATGATTACACAAAATTTATACTAGTTCATATTCATTAAAGGGGTGTTCTATTAATAAAGATAATGATTTTAATATTGGATCAAATACACTGAATCTGGTAATGCTTTAACTAAGACCTTCAAACTTGAGATGAAACCTCCCAAACTAGCTCATTACTAGAAAGATCTACCTTGAATCAATCTGTTAAGCACATCAGGCACTATATTTTTTGAGTTAAGTATGAAAGTTAATTATTGGTCTTAGCTGGCAGGGGGTAAGTATGACTAAGATATCATTATGTTAACTCATTAACTTTGAGAATTATTATGATTAATATTCCCATATTTACTATCTTGATATTTCATAGAAGTTCTAGACGCCTATCAATTATGGTTGTCCTGTTTAACCCCTCCTAAAGGACTACTGTTGACCATCCTTCACTATCTGCAACAACAATGACTCTAAATTTTTTACTACACCATAAATTGGGGACATTTTCAATAAGCTTGGACTTAGTATTATTTTTATATTTTATCTTATTTTGTAGGAAGGGTGGTTAATTAACTCAAAACTCAAATTAGTAGAGAATTTTATTCCAAGTCCTATGATTTTTCTATTTCAAAAAATTTTCATGAAAAAGATTATTTTTTATAATCTTTCTATTCATTTGAGTATGCCTATCATTAAAAGTTGTATTAAAACTCTATCTATAATGCATGATTTATTCCACAGAACATTTATTTAAAATGTTATGCTTATCCTCTAATTGAATTTTAATTGTCAATTTGAAAATTTTAAATTTATATCAAACTAACATTATATTTATTATTTATTTATTTTATAAGCATTCATACTTGAGTTAAATTATAAAAGTAATATATAGTCATAATGTCATATTTTGATCCTAAAAAACTTTGAATCTATTTTGTTTGTTTTACTAATTAATTTAGGAAATTATTTTCAATTATATTTATTCACCCATGACTGCTTATGTAGCTACCCTCTCGTAGGTGTCTGATATGGGGTTGTAAAATGCTACACTAACCAAATATACGTATGAAATATAACATGCTTTAGGTCAAATGACGCTTAGGTTTTCTTTAATATAAATTTTCCAATAGATACGCAAGTATACATGCTGATCAAGTAATAAAGTGATTGAGAAAATATTAATCCCACGAGGAAGTGTTCTACTTAATTATAATCAAAACAATACTATTTACTATAGATGCAAGTTTTATCCTACTGAATGAAAGTTAAAGGGTTTAATTCTGTTAACTTATAGAAAAAGAGCTAAAAGATAAAGAGATACCAGGTTTTATAAATGTTTTTGATTAATGAATATAAGTAAAAAAGATTTCCTAATGAGACTCTTAAATATTGATGTGGATCAAAGCATGTACATCCCTAGATCTTTGTCCAGCTTGTAGGGGTGAAAAGGGAGATTTATGACCTTCCTATAATTTTAATATCTCCGTATAACATAGAAAATTTATTATCCTATATCTAAGTACGCAAACAATCTATTTCAATACTCCTATTTTTTCCAGTATTCCTCCATCGAGGCTATATATCACACTATGTATTAACTACACACATGGACATTGTATGTATTAAATGAAGACCCAGAGATATTGAAAATATTTATCAACTAATTCAAGGCATAAGAGTCTACATTAGTACTTGTTATGCATTTACAACATCAGTCCAAAAGATAGAGATTTAGCTAGACATAGAATTCATGAAAAGCAAACTCATTGTCATTTCATTCATATAAAAAAGAGATAAAAGAGCATTGATAAGAAAAATATCACCCGGAAGGATCAATAAATATTCGTTACACTCCTTCCTCTAACAACAGAGTTGCTTACATAAGATAGGCTGAGACTTCCAACTGAAAGTATCTTGTACTTCCCTAGCTTTCTTTAGGCTTTACTCTAAGGGGGACCTAAAGGTAGACACTATAAAGTACAAGACTCCACTAAAATGATAGAACTCTCTCAATAAAATAATTGAAAAACTATTTATACTTGTGCCTAAATGGACTCAAGCGTCATTGTGCTTAACAAGGTTTCACCGTGCTACTATAAAATAGACTGGCATGTCGGCATTATAATGCTTGTTCCGCTGCTGCACTTGGTTGACCTGGCACAGTTAATGGTCAAACCGGTGCATCTTTTTATTAAATCAATGTAGCTCCTTATTTTGGTAATAATTCTATTAATGTGTTGTAAAAGTTGAGCACTACAGTGCTTGAAACTATAATTTAACATTGCATGTTATGATGATTATCACTATGGTATTCAAGTTCCTAAGACTCCAATGTTGTGGTGTTGATTTCTAGCGCGATGCTGCTGTGATGCACTACGGCATTGATTTTGGCTCTCCCGTAGTACTAATATTCCCAAAAAAATTTAGTGATTGACACTGTAATGTCTGAATTAGGCACTAGGGTGCTATAGATGCAAATGCTACGGCATGAAAAATTTGGGCACTGTGGTGTTTATTTAATACTTATAGATTTTTGCCTTTCCTAAAAATTTCTAGAATAAAAATAATAAAAATAAAATATTTTAAGTACATTTTAACACAATAAATCTTACACAATTTACATTTAACAAAATTTTTCCAGCTTAAACTCTTGCTTGTCCTCAAGCAATGGTGAAATAGCCTATGGATAAACTTAACAGCTAAAGTAAAAAACTAAAAAAATTACTAAAATATGAAATAATACATCAAAATCTAAAAGTAATTTTGAATTAACAAAGTTATAATTCTAATTTGAAAGATCATAATTATTATCCTAATCAGTCACTATTTCTTTTGCTTATATTGAGCCTATCCAGAATGAGTGTATGTGAAAATTTGACTTCTGGTTTCAAAAATGAATAATATATTACTTAGGAATTAGTTGTGTTTGAAATTAAATTGTAAGTTCATAAGTGCATAATTATATATATTAGTTCACTTATCTTGTCCTATTAGATTTAAGTATTAGGATGCTTTAGGACTTGAGCTTCAACAAATACCAATTTTTGAATGTACTCATCTTTTTCCTTTTTCATAATTTCTTTTATGACTTTTTTATTTCTCACTTTTTTATACTTGTGGACTGCATATTCAATGATTTTGAGTATCAGTTTAACTTTCATCCTCCTGTAACCCTAATTGACTTAATGTAAGAATTTAATAAGGTCATTAAATAAAAAAAATCAAAAAATAATAATAAGGTCAATAAATCAATATTTAAGTTTCTATAATCTTTCTAATTTAAGCTACCCACTTCTTTTCCCTAAACTCAATTATTCATTCTTCAATTCAGTAGTTAGTGTATTAGTGTTTAGTTTCTAATTTAAAATAAGTTAATAGCATAAGTGATCTATATTAGTTAATAATTAAGCTTTTGAAATTATGAATTATTTTACAATATTCATTCAAACTATCATCTAGATTTTTATTATTATCTTAATTTTATATAATTTTTAATTATTTTTTTATTCTCTCTTAATACGCAATCAAAGTGCAAGCATTATGTAGAGAATAATACTCAACAATTAAGTATAAAGAAATTTAAATTAAATGTAAACAATAAAAATAGAACAAAGAAAACACAAGTAAACAAAGACTATGACAAAATAGAAATAACATGATGCAAAAGAAATTCAAAAACATGAAACACAATTAGGTTGTCTTCCATCAACACTAAGTTTATAATTTTCAGCCAAACTATATCGATTATTCTTTTTGAGGATGAACCAAATTAGTGATGTTTCTCAAGCGATCAATGTCCCCTCCTAAATAAGGTTTCAATCTATGGCCACTGACTTTGAAGATATGTAAATTTTTCTTATCTTGAATTTCAACAGCTCCATAGGAAAATACTTTTATAATAGTGAATGGTCCAGACTACCTGGACTTTAGTTTTCTGGAAATAATTTTAATCTAGAGTTAACGAACAAAACCACTTATCCAAGGGTAAATTCTTTCCTAATAAGCTTATGATCATGTCATTTTTTTAACTTTATCTTTATAAATTTTAGATTTTTTATAAGCCTCATTTCTAAATTTTTTTAATTCATTCCACTGTATTAATATCTTCTCTTCTACTCTCTTAAGATTGAAATTCAATTCTTTCATTGCCTAAAAATGATTTGTGTTCTAATTCAATAGGGAGGTGGCAAGCTTTTCATAATATTAACCTATAGGGGGACATTCCAATAGGAGTCTTAAAAGTATTCCTATATACCCAAAGTGCATCATCTAACTTAATATCCTCATCTTTCCTATCGGCACTAATAGTTCTCTCCAAAACTATTTTAATCTCCTTATTACTTATTTCAGCTTGGCCACTAGTTTGGGGATTATAAGATGTTACAACCCTATGATGAATGCCATACTTTACTAATGTTATTTTTTACTCTCTTATTATAGAAATGACTTCCCTCATCACTGATTAATACTCTAGGCACTTCAAATCTAGAAAAAAAAAATTTCTTTAAACTTTTAAGCACAACTTGAGCATCAGTTCTAGGGGTTGCCACTCCTTCAATCAATTTAATGCATAGTCAACTTCAATAAGAATATAATGGAATCCAAGAGATTGCAAAAATTTTCCCATAAAATCTAATCTCCAAAAATCAAATAATTCAATTTCCAAAATATAATTTAAGGGCATTTCATTTCTTTCAGAAATATTACTTACTCTTTGACATTTATCATACTTCCTAACATATTCATTAACATAGTTAAATAAGGTAGGCCAATAAAATCCTAATTGGAGTACCTTAGATGTAGTTCTAAATCTTCCAAAATGCCCCCCCATAATGAGAATCCTAACATTCCTGAATTATAGGTTCTATTTCTTCTTCAGGGATAGATCTTCTAATGATTTGATCATTATAAGCTTTAAATAAATATTGTTCATCCAAAAATAATATTTGACATCATGCACAAATTTTTTTTAAGAGTAGAGGATAAATAAAATGGAAGCACACAACTAATAATGAAATTAACAATATCATCATACCATGGTAATCTATTCAAATTCAAAGCAAACAATGCTCATGAGGGAAAAACTCATTAATTTAAAGTATATTTGATGTATAGTCTTCAATTGTTAGTTTTGATAAGTGATCAGCAATTTGATTTTCAAACCTTTTCTATCTAAAATTTCTACATCTAATTCTTGTAAAAAAAGAATCCACCTCACCAACCTAGGTTTGGTGTCCTTTTTTATCGTAAGGGCTTTTATTGTGGAATGATCAGTGAAGATTATTATTTATGTCCCAATAAAAAAAACTGAAATTTATCAAAAGCAAAGATAACGGCCCATAGTTCTTCTTTAGTGGTAGTGTAGTTACATTGTGCAGCATTCAAAGTTCTACATGCATAAAAAATAACATGAAATTTCTTATCTTACTTTTGGCCAAGTACTGCATCTACTGCAAAAATACTTGTACACACATAACTATTAAAGGCAGGGACCAATCAAGAGCAATAATAATAATAGGTGCATAAATCAATGTCATTTCAAAGTTTTAAATGCGTCAAGATATGTAGTAACAACAAATGACATATTGGTTTAAAGATTTTTGAAAAGTCCTTTATAAATCTTCTTTAAAATTTTGCATGTCCAAGAAAGCTCCTATTTACCTTAACAGAAGTGGTTGGGGGTAGTTTCTTTATGATTTAAACTTTTTCTTTATTTGTATCTAGTCCTTCATTAGAGATCTTGTGCCCAAAATAATGCCATCAGTTATTGTAAATTGACATATTCCCCAATTTAGTACAAAATTATTTTTCATATCTTTTAAAGATTTTAAATGATCAAGATAGGAATCATATGTAGCACCAAACACAAAATAATCATCCATAAATATTTCAATTCTTTGCTCAATTAAATTTGAAAAGATAGACATCACACATCTCTAAAAAGTAGCAAGGGCCTTACAAAGATCAAAGGCATTCTTCTAAAGGAAAATGTCTCATAAAGACTAGTAAAGGTAGTTTTATCCCCATCCTAAGTGATGTAGGAATCTTTTGATACCCAAAATATCCATTTAGGAAATAATAAAAAGAATATCCTACCAATCTATCCAACATTTGATCAAGGAAAGGAAGGGAAAATGATCTTTCCTAGAGGCTTTGTTCATCTTATAGTCTATACAAATTCTCTAACCAATAACTATCCTAATGGGAGTAAATTCATTGAATTCATTGGATATTACAATCATACCACTCTTCTTAGGTACACAATGAATAGGACTCACCCAAGCACTATCTAAAATGGGATAGATAATTCTAGCATCTAACCATTTAAGTATCTCCTTTTTTATAACCTCTTTCATAGATGGGTTTAGGCTTCTTTAAGGATCATCTTTTGGTATAAAATTAGCATCCATTAAAATTCTATGCACATAAAGTGTGGGGAAAATTCGTTTGATATCAACAATAAACCAACCAAAAGCTCTCTTATAAATTTCTAAAACCCTAATAAACTTGCCATCCTGTTATTTTCCAAGCTTGCAGAAATTATCACAGGCAAAGTTGAATCTTTTCCCATAGATGGAGTATCTAAAGTTTCAAAATTCCCCCTAAATATTGCAATAGTATATCCAATAGATTAAACAAATTCTCCTAAGTCCTCACCATTTTCTTATAAATATTCTTCCAAATAATTTTTCCATAACAATTCTTACTTTAAGCTCTCTGCTATAGTTCCTTCTAGATCAACTCTAAGAAAATCTCTATTCTTTTCGTGAGGGAATTTCATGTTTTAATAACATCAATGGTCACTTCTTGATCTTGAACCCTCATAGTTAATTCGCCTTTGTGAACATCAATCATAGCTTTCCCTATTGCTAAGAAAGGTCTCCCAAAATAATTTTCATCTCCCTATCTTTTTCATATCTAAGATAATAAAATCAGTAAGGAAAATAAACTTGTCTACCCTAACAAGAACATCTTTTACCACCCCCTTAGGATAAGTGAAATATCTATCAACAAGTTGAAGGGTGATAGCAGTGGCTCTACCACAAAATTTGTCTCCTATTGTCATGGGAATAGTAAAGCTACCATGGTATTTCAATTTTCAAAAAGTTTCTTTTGAATAAGAGCACTACAGTTCTCATTCAAAGCTATGGTTTCAAACTCTACTAACCTCCTTTTCTTATTCAGAATTTCCTTCATGAATTTTGTGTAGGTGTGTATGTGCTCTAAGGCTTCAAAGAAGGGATGTTGATAGTTAAACACTTCTAAGAACTTAGGGAATTACTTATCTAAGTTTTATTTGATCAGCCTTTGTGGAAAAAGTGGTGGTGCTCTCTCTACGACTTTCCTAATTGTCTCTCTATGACCTTCCTAATGGGTCTTCCAATTTCTTAGATTAGTTCAAGTTGCTAAATAGGAGGTTCAACTTCAATAGTTTCTTCCACACTACTATCCTTTTAAGGTTGATCTTCATCTTTGTAAGGGTCTCTTGAATCTTTCCCACTCCTGAGCTAAATATTATTACATTGCTCCTCCAAATTCTTATTACTGATCAAGTAAGCAAGTTGCTCTATCTCATTTTCTATTTTTCTAAGGGATTAAGACTAATCCTATAATTAGATTTCCATTTGCATTACTATATCTTTAAAATGTGCCTACCTAATCCTAAACTTATTATTTTGATCAAATATTGAGGGGTAATGTTGTGACACTCTAATGGTGGGTCCTGCAATGCTAACACAATTAAAGTTTATAATAAGGCTGGTGTAAATATCATGTCTATGTGATCTAGTTCTAACTTAAATAGTGTCTAACATATTAACAATTATAGCTACCTATTTAGTCAAAATAAATAATGCACTTGATTCAAACACACTAGTTACTCTCTCAGGACTCACCCTATTAGAAGGCCACTAGAAATTATTTATAATCATTTCCTTTATTAATTCATATGCTTTCTCAAATGGTTTGACATTAAAGATCCTTCAAGTTTTGTATCTATGATTGAATTAAGGGGTCTTACCAATCCATTATAAAAAGCCTAAATAACCAACCAATTGGGCTAAGTATGATGAGGGCATTTCCTTAAATATCTTCCAACTTTCATGAATTGATTCTCCCTCAAATTTGGCAAAAGATGTAATATCTCCTAAGTTTGACAATTTTTGAGGGTGGGAAATACTTAGCTAGGAATTTATGTGTCAACTCATTCCAAGTAATTATAGTGCTTGGGGGTAAGAAATTCAACCACATCTTAGCTTTGTCCCTTAGAAAAAAATAGGAGTTCCCACAAACTAGAAATTTACATTATATATAAATGTTGCAAAGATTTCCAAGAAGTTGGCTAAGTGTTGGTTGTGATCCTCAACAGGAGTTCCCACAAACTAGAAATTTTGAACCATTTGAATTATCGCAGGTTTTAGTTCAAAGTTATTGGCATGGATAGTAAGTTTGTTGATACTCTAATAAATTCCTTCTACTAAAGGGTTAGCATACTCTCTAAGAGGTCTAGAATGGTACTAATCTTGTACTAGGTTAGACATCTCTAAAATATTTTTATTTTTTGAATTTTTGTAAGGGTCCTTTTCATTTCAAAATAAAAAAATAATGGCTCCTTATTAAATCTACTAAGCATGCAAAAATGATAAAATAATAAAAAATGAAATTGCAAACTAAACAATCAACAAAATACTTTCTTAGCTTTTTTAGAATTTATAACAACACAATAAAGATAAAGATACATGATACAAGTAGGTCAAAATATTCACTTATTTCAATAATATAGTCTAAAATTATAATACATACATTACTTCCTTGGCAATGGCACCAAAAACTTGATACAAGGCTGCGAAATGATACACTAAATTAATATACATATGAAATAGACTAAGCTTTGAGTCAAATGATGCTTAAGTTTTCTTTGATATAAATTTCTCACTAGATGTGCAAGCATACTTGCTGATAAAGTAATAGAGTGATTGAGAGAGTGTCGATCCCACAAGAAAATATTCTGCTTAATTGCAATCAAACTAATATTATTTACTATAGATGCAAGTTTTATCCTATTGAATGAAAATTAAGGGTTGAATTCTATCAACTTGTACATAAAGAGCGAAATGATAAAAAGATACCAAATTTTATAAATATTTTGGACTAATTTATTTAAATAACAAAGTTTTCCTAATGAGGCTCTTAAATAATAATGTGGATCAGAGCCTGTGCATCCCTAGATCTCTATCAAGCTTATTGGGATGTAAAGGGAGGTTTATGACCTTGCTATAATTTTAATGTCTCCATAGAACCTAGAAAGTTTAATACCCTATGTCTAGGTATGCTAACATTCTATTTTAATACTCCTATTTGTTCCAACATTCCTCTGTTGAGGCTATACATCCCACTAGGTATTAACTACACACAAGACCATTATATATATTAAATGAAGAATAGGAGATATTGAAAACATCAATCAACTAATTCAATTCATAAGAGTCTACATTATAGTTACTATGCATTTACACCATTAGCCTAAAGCATAGAGATTTAGCCAGACATATAATTCATGAAAGTAAACTTATTTTTATTACATGTATATAAGAAAGAGATATAGGAGAATTGATAAGAAGAATATCACCCTAACAGATTAATAGATAGTTCCTACACTCCTTCTTCCTCCAAAAATGCAGTTACTTATACAAGACAGGCTAAGATCTCTAAATGAAAGTTTCTTGCACTTCCCTAACCTCCCTTAGACTTTACTCAAAAAGGGAACAATAGGAAGACACTACAAAGTATAAGAATCCACTAAAATGATATAACTCTCTCAATAAAATAACTAAATAAAATATTTATACAGGTACAGAAATTAAATTATATGTTGCGGTGCTCGATAAGGTTTCACTGCGATGCTATAAAATAGATTAGCTCCTTAGTGTTATAATGTTTGCTCCACTATGGTACTGGGCTGACCTAGCACGGTTAATGGCTAAACTGATGTAGTGCGGATCCTCATTTCAACAATTGCTCCCCTATAGTGCTGTAAAAGTTGAGTGTTGCGACACTTGAATGTGTAACTCGGTGTTACAATATTATGATGATCAGTGCATTGACATACAAATTCTTGAGACTCCAGTGTTGAAGTGTTAATTTTTGGTGTAATGGCACAATGATGCATTACAGCATTGACCTTGGCTCCACCACAATGCTGATCTTCCTAAAATTTTAGAGCAGTCAGCACTGTAATGTTTGAATTAGGCAATGGGGTATTTTAGATGAAAATTCTAGGTACAAAAATATGGGCACGACAGGTACAAAAATATGGGCACGACAGTGCTCGTTTAACACATAATTTTTTGTCTTTTCCTGGATAATTCTTACACAAACATAATTAAAATAAAAAAAATTTATTATATCTTAACATAATAAGTAATAAATAATTTACACTTAGTAGTATGGTACATGTTATGTTCAGGTCAAGCAGAAGTTAAATTCTCTCTTCCTTCAGGACAGTCTATTCGGAGGACTACTTAGGAGTTAAGAATGAGCTTAAAACTGGAGAACGATTGATGACCTTTGGCCACATCCTCCAAGAAGTCACCCTCCTTGGACTGGGTGACCATAGAAGTTCCTCTCTCAGTTGTATAAATCTTTATTCATCTCAGCCAAAGTTACATGTTCAATATGAGACCTATTGCCAGTCAAGATAAAGGCATACATTTCATCCATAATATATCCTTCATAATTAAATCATTGCCAAGCTCAAAGACCTACGTCAAGTCCTTAATTTTCCCCTCTCTCTCCAGAAGAGAGATATTAGACTAGTTTCCTACTCAATGTTGACTCGATCTCTAGATTCTCAAAGATTCACCTTACTCGCGGCCCCTCTCATATGATTTCCATACCACTCAGCACATCCGATCGAGCTATATCAAAAGCTGATAGTACAACTCCTATATTATATATATATTCTATTATAACTCTCTAAGCCCTATAAATAAGGGTAGTAGAGGAGATAAAGAAACACAAACATAAAAGAGAGAAAGATAGATTAAGAGAGATTATGATAGTTTTTCCCCTTAATTTATCTTGAGTTCTTCAGGAAAGAGCCCTCTCTCCTCCATTCTTGTATTTCTAGTTGGGATAAAAAAGATTCTTTCTATATTAATCTTCAATTTTTTACTCTCTCTCTCTCTCCCTCTCTTGTTGCCTTCATTATTCTCACAAACAAGCTCTTAGCTCACAATTTGATCTATAAAGTATGGCCAGGTATCATCCACCAAAGAAATCAAGATTCAACAATATCAATCTTTCTTTGGTAGATGAACCTAACCATAATAATTGTTGCCAAAAAAATAATGTCCAATCAAGAAAAAATTATTATTTTTCCTAAACTATAACTATAATTTTCTTCTTAGTGCCATACTTTTCAGAACAAAGTTTTAAAATAAAAAGAGTTAAAAAACTTTTTTTAAAAAGATAAACTAGAAAAAAAAATTAAAGGACTGCTAGTCATTTCCTGAGTATGACTGGATCTGACGCAATAGGTGATGTGGTGAGGATGTACCGATATGGTGAGGATATGCCAATATGGTGACGAAGTGTCGATGTGGCGAGGATGTACTAATATGGTGAGGTAGGGGACCTAATGCAAGTCATTCAGTGAGTGGACAATTGAGCCAGTCGCTCACCTATTGAATGACTTGGGTCTGGTGGGCGACATCGAGGAGGCCAGGTGACTCTGGAGAGTTGGGAAATGAGTTAGACAGAGTTGGAAATGTTAGGAGAGCATGGGTGAGTAATTCATGGGTTTTATTTAAAATAAGATTTATCATATTTATCCCTCTCCTAAAAGAATCTAGCTTTCATCACTCCAGCTTCCTCCTCGCTCCCCTGCTCACCAAATAGCCCGATGCCCTTCTTGATATCATGCTCACAAAACAGTGACCTTTGATGACCCGATCTTCAGCCACTCTACCTCACACTGTCAGATTCCTTTGTTTATTATTTTTTTTTTTTTTGCAACAATTTTAGATCTTCCATTTTCTTTTAGATCTATCCACATTGACTAAAACAAAATTAAATTTATTTAATAAATTTTTTAGAGCAAAATTATTTGATATGTTTGCTTTTTCTAGCTCTAAAGTATATAAGCAAAAGGTTTTTTTTATGTATTGATATAATTTTTGAAGATATTCATCAGTTAAATTTTCTTTTATCTTCTCCTCTATCTAATCCATATCACAACTATTGGACAGTTTGTTTACTCCTCCTAGAAATCATTCTTATATTAACAATCCAGTAGATCAAGCATTATAGTGATTTATCTTAGCCATTTTGAGCATAAATTAATTTCATTAATAATGTATCTTAAAATTAATAATTTAGAAGATGCCATTTTTTAAGATGAACCTATCAATAATTGACTTTCAAAATATTAGGATATGAGTGTTTCCCTTTCCCCTTTATATGAATTCATGAGTAAAAAATTAATTTACACAAGTGGTGCATGATAGATCAACTAGTTGCATGACTAATGTTATTATATGGTGGTCATTTGATAATGGAGGACCAGTTTTTATCTACATATATCGGTGGGCAAAATTGTCCACTACATGTTTGAAGTAACACATCATTAGGGGAGCTCAAATTAAAAGTACTTAGGGTGTTTAGGCATGATCCAAAAGTATTCATAGTGAATATGGTTTGTTAACTTCCTATTGTTAATGGTATGATTGCATCACATATTATTGATGATGAGCTTTTTGAAGTTGTCTTTCATCATGCCACTAGTGAATTCATAGTAATATATGTTGAAATAGAAGCTAGTGGCACTATACCATCCTATGGGGATAACCTGATAGGCAACCTAATAGAAAATTATTATTCATTGAGTGTTGGTGAAATGTAAATAGGTAGTGCACCATGGCCTAGAACTAACCTTCCTATTATGTAGTAAGTTTCTTGTTAGCATCCTCTTTTTGTTAGCTCGTAATTAACACCTAAGCATACTTATTCTTATATTATTAAAATTATGTCAATATCAGGTCTCCCCAGAGATGCATTGATGTGAATGCCACTTGGCCTTCCTCATGCGCTTCATAAACTTTTGTACACCAATTAGAGGATTGCACAGGGAACCCAAGTATAGTTAATGAAGGGTATGAAAGTATGAATAGCGGATCAAGTGATGCGTCTAGTGATGCTGGCCAGATAAATATGATGATTACTCTACATTGTAGAGATTACTGAAAGACTACTGTGTAAGGACCAATGAAATATTAGATCAAATGGTTAATAATAATAAGTTTTCCACCATATGCCAGAATACAATATAATGGGATAGTAGTCTTATATTTGATGGTTTTGTTGGCAGTGGTACTGTCATGCACAACAACATATTCTATATATAATTATTAAAGTCATGTGTTTTGCAAGCAAAAGGGACTTACAATTTTCCCTATATAGTTGTTAAACCATCAATAATGTTGAATTTCAAGTTATTTTATCAAATAGACAAAAATATATGGTATGTTTTGTGCATTATGGAGCAATAGTTAGACCTTACAAATGGCATCTATATGCAAGCTCTAGCAAGCGATTGGGTGAGGCATGAAAGGTGTCATCAGCAAGATATGGTTATACATACACAAATCCTATTCTTTTGGCTGTTCATATAGATAGTGTAACCATAAATTCATAAGTTATTTTACCCGGCATGTTGTGAGGCAGCATATTGATATAAAGCCCGATGAACTCATATATCATATTGAATCAAAGTTTAACATTCAAGTATCATATATGAATTCATGGAATGCTAGAAGGAAGGTGATTAAATCTATTTTTTGGTAGTTGGGAAGAATCTTATCGAACTGTTAACTTGTCAATGGAAGTAATGGTTTCCACTATGCCCAAAACTATCTATAGATTAAACTGCACAGATACACATAGATTTGAAAGAATATTTTGGGCATTCAGTCCATGTATCTCTATATGGGCCTACTGTCGACCCATCCTTAGCCTTGACGGTACTTTTTTAGTCAGAAAATATCATGGTACTTTGCTATCTATAGTTGATATAGATGTAAATAATGGTCTTTTTTCTTTGATGTTCACTGTTGTTGAGTCTAAATCCAACACATCTTGGACTTAGTTTCTCAAATGCTTATTGGAACTACTTCTAATCATTCACATGAGGGAGGATCTTTATATTATATCAGACATATATATTGGCCTAGTACGCGGTTGCAGGGACAACTTCCCATTGGTTGCACACCATACTTGCTTAAGACATTTATGAGAGAATTCCAAAAAAGCAATAAGAAGTATGGGCATACCTCATGTTGAATTTTTATGTCAGAAGATGTATAATTCTAGAAATATAGATGACTTAAGGACATTTCACTGATATATGAGGGATTTAAAAAATGTTAAGGCCGAGGCTTACCAATGGATATATGTAGGCCAAAATGTTTTATTTAAAACCTTTTGCTCTTATCATGACTTGTTATTGGGATTTTGTGAGACCTTTTTTATAATTGCCTCAATAATTCTTTCATGTAAACAGTAGTCCTTGATCAGCTAAATCAATATATAGGGTTCTAACTAGTAGCTTGTGCTTAAATATGTAGGAAAGTGGTTCTTCTTGCAATCTCAGATTTTATAACAAGCATCAAATTGATATGCCTAATTTTACAGTAACGTAAAAAATTTGTCATGGTTCTACAAAAATCATCAAAGATTATATCATTTCCTTGGTACTTGTCCCTAAAACTTTTTATCATAGGAGCATAGTGCAATGTTTGATAAAACTATATTAGAAATAAAAAAGCCTAAAATTGCCCCTCTATTACTCATATTTAGCTTATTTAGTCCTTGTACAAAAATGATCTCAAATGCTTCTTTAGGTAGAAATTGATGGAAATTGAGATACAAAATAATTTGGGATTTAATTTATATAATCAAGGATTAGATTGTAGAGATGTGATACTCTATGGTCAAATGGGCATCATACAAATATTAAGTAATTATAGTAGGCTTATATTAAGCAATTAATATTGAGTCCATATTTTTGTTTTCTTATCGAGATGCTCATAATGTAATCCTCGAGTATATAAAATATGATTAGTTGGAAAATTTTAGTGGTTAAATTTTTAATAATTTTATGTTGTTAAATTTTTTAAGCATTCCTATATTCTTTGATTTTAGCATATTTACATCAATGGACATGTGATTTATCATTCATTTGCCTCATATTTTATCATTCTATAGCATTTTTCTTCCTTTTTTTTATAGTTTTTTAAGGTAGTCCTTCCTTTGAAAGCCTTACTAAACTAACATCATTCAAGCCTTTCTTTTTTCTTCATTGTGTACTCTCCATGATCGAAGAGAGATCTAGCTCTCATAGGTGCCACATTACGCGGCAACCAAGTGATGAGGAAGCCACAAATGAATTAGCTCCACCTGAGGTTCACCCTAGCATAACCTCTTTGGTGTCAACATTGAGCTGCACATCTGGAGCAGGTAAGATTGAGGTTTAAGTTCAAAATGTTATTTTTAATGTTAGATTTTAAATTTTGTAGTGCCTTGTTCTATGTGCAGAAAACTATTTTTGTGTCATATTCACACATGCTTATGGTACATGTACCATAATTGGCTGGTTAATTTCCCAATCAGGATTGCAATTAGAATGGCTGGTCTTAAGTGTAACTGTTATACATTCATCTTGATCATCAGCAACTGATAGCCTTGGTTAAGAGATGGTATATGTAGACCAACAAATTTCATTTTGCAGTTGGTGAGATGATAGCTATATCACAAGATGTATCAATGCTTATTGGTCTACATATTGATGGAAATGCATTAGTTGGACCCTCAGTAGTTAGGGTGGGCAAAATATGGTTGAGCTGGCCAGAGTGTTGCGATGAATTACTAGAAATCTATCCAAACCTTGATGTTTTATACCATGATCCACTTAACCCAAGTGTTACTTCAATGTTCAAAATGGGTCAAGTACACACACACGGACATGAATGCCACTTAGATGGCTTTAATGGACATTCTGGAAAGAATCTTATGTTGACCTAAATGAGATTGATTTTTGGTGACATGTTAGGGCTTACATAATATTTATGATTGGAAGCTTCCTAGTCCCATACACTTTTGGATCTGAGATTCATCTTCAATAACTACCACAATTAGAAGACATAGTTATATTCAGAAGAACTCAATTGGTGGCATGGTATTGAAACATCTTTATATCTTTATAGGGAGTTACCAAAGCTTCAAGGCTCAATAAGGCCAAGATTGCCAATTATATGCATATACTACAGAAGTGGTCTTAGGAGTATATCCACATTGGTAGACCCATACTACATGTTCCTTTCCTAGCAATGCTTGATGGGGCTAATGTATATGCACAATACAATATCATTTAAGAGTTAAATAATCAATCAATTACTTGATCCTACAGGTGGAATGAGGAATGGCTCAAAGAGAGTCTAGTGGGAAATCTTGACATATACAAGGATGAACTAAATGGTCTTTTATAGAGTTAGGTAAACTAAAAAGGAACTATTTTTGACCATTCAATGATTTTATGCTACATGTTTCATTCAACCCTAACTTTAGGAATTTATAATGTAAGTCATATAGGAGCCATATGGAGATGATATCTTCCATCGGGTTGCACATATATTCTTGGATGGTGCATATATCTGGATGGCTAGGGTACCAATTATCTATTGGAAGAGAGTCAAGTTGCACGTACCTAATTATGATATTCAATAGTGTGGGTGCATGCCTACTATAGATGTTCAACCTATGGATCCATACTTTGTGAGGGTGGATGGACGTGGTAAAGAAAATATTGATTGACTGCTTTATCATCAATCATACATTGCCATGTTGGAGGGTCAGAGAGGATCTATTGTGCAAGGTCTACGAGGATTAGAAGTTGGAGATTGTGTATTAAACTGCTAATGTGGTGGTATAACACATGGGCTACATTATACTTAAGGCATCTTCTATGCCACATGATACTTGTTATGTAAGAGCTGTGGCAAAATGACTTCTGGTAATGAGTACTCCATGGTCATCATTGTGCCTATTTGTAATTACATTTTATTGTAATGTTGACATGGTTCCTATCATAACTTGTAGTGTGATTACTTCATAGAGACAAAGGAGGTGTTCTGACCATTCTTTGAGTGAGTATGCGACACTAATATCTAATAGATAAGAATAAATTTTAGGAACTTAGTTATTCCATGTAAAGGCAAATATATTATGCATATACATGATATCCTAAAGTACTGGAATAAATGTTCACTTTAGTTACTACTTCAATTACAGATACCAACCTCTCAAATAGTGGCACATGTCCTGTTACAACCCGACCCAATATAACCTAATACCACACATGTGATACCATGTCTAATGGTGACAAGAGCCATAAACTAACCCCAAGATTCTAATATAAACACACCACAGAGTCACCACTGAATACAAAATAAAGCGAAAGGCTAACTCTCAAAAATGATTTTTTTTATTATCATCCAAAAATACATATATAATCTGAGGTGTATCTACTACTGCACATGGTAACATAGAATATAACAAAAAATAAATGCTAAGCATATAAGACTGAACTAGCCAAAATATACCTATAATACACGTTTGAGCATGTTATCAACCTCTCAGCTTGCTCCTTACCCTTTCTCTGACCTAAAAATGGAAGCAAAAGCAGGAGTTAAGCTAGCATTACTCAGTAGGCTATCACAGCCTAAAATAGAAGTCAATAGCTCAAACTAAAACAAATTAAAATATTGTGTTATAAAAATAAATGGAAGTATTGTTTGAAATACTAAAATTAAAATATATACTAATATTGAATATATTTAAGTAACTACTAAAATTGTACTAAAACTGATTGAAATATAAACCAATGTCTTATAACAAAAATTTGAGTAGCCCTCAGGCTGAAATTTCCAATCCTCCTTCACAAAGTCCCTTCTTACACCTCCCAATCCTCCTTCACACCAGTATTTGAATACACAGCATAGTGCAAATAACACCTAACAATATACATCCACATCTTCCTTCACATCGATATCTGAATATATAACATAATGCAAATGACACCTAACAGAATTTATACTTTGCCTATGGCACCAGAATTAGAATACATAACATAGTGTATATAGCATCTAATAGTTCTCACATCATGCATATAACACAAGAATATGGCTTTTAACCACCAAAATAAGCCTTATAGGCACCTGAATAGATCTTCCAAAACTTCCTCCTTTTTCACACCAAACCTCATCAACCTCCTTATTTCACCCAACTAACCATAACAAAGCACATATTTCAATTCATTATAGAAATTAAAACATAATTGGTCATATTCAAATTTTTTACTAGAGGTTATAATAGTAAGCAATAAAAATATTAATGAGAAATAATCATATTTTCAAAATTTAACTAAATTGTTAGATAATGTGTATAACAATATTTTGAAGCTTTAATTGAATTAAAACACCATATTTAGATGTCAAAAAAATTTATTGAATCGATAAAAATCACTACTTTTCAAAATCACCTCGTGAAAAATCTCAAATAAATACTCAAAAAGACATGAACAATTATACAAATAATATATCAAAAGTTACACTAATAAAAGTTACCATAATCCGATAAAATTGCATTTTTATACAATTTAAATATAAATTTAATCAGAAAAGTTCCAAAAACATCAATATATTGAAAACTGAGAGGGCAACATGTAACCTACTTTTATCCTAGCACCTTTCAGAAATGGGCTGACGGCTAAAAATGACTTGAAGGAGCTCAATCAGACTTTCTCTCTTTATAAAATCCCTCTCTATCTCTTTCTAAGCGCTGATGCCAAAACATTTAAATAGGTTTAAATAGTGGATTATGCCAAAACATTTAAATAGGTTTATATAGTGGATTTGGATATTTTTAATATTAAAAATTGCTCTAGCATCGTAGTGCCCGCGGCACTCCTTATCGAAATTACAATGTCGCCTCTTACATAGCATGCTAGAGTGCTAAATTAAATGCACATTTTCTTAAGACTTCAGTGCTGAAATGCCAAAAGATTGCACTGGGGTGCTTCGGGGAAAGTTTCAATTTTTTTTAATATGCAGTTAAATCCCTGAAATCCACAACAAAACACATGCAGACCTTTATATGGACACATAACACTCAAAACATGGAAAAAAGAGTTTAAATATAGAAATTTAATAGGTTCCTATATTTTCACTATACCATGACCATCAAAATCTATTTTCTCCTCAACTTTTTGACATCATATGCTAGAAACCTATCATTTTCTTCCTTATAGTATAGATTTAGATGAACCTCAACATCATCAGCAAATAATCTCTTCCTGGAATCAAATACCCACTTCCTCAAAGAAGATACATGAAATATGTTATGTATCTTTGACATGTGATAAGGGAATAGTAACCTATCCACAAAACCATCAATCCTCTCAATTGCCTCAAAAGGTCTAATATACCTTGGACTCAACTCATTAATTCTACTAAATCTAGTGACCATTTTGATAGGACTTACTTCAATATAAGTAAAATCATCAACTTGAAAATCAATAATTATGTGCCTATAATCATAATATTTTTTCTTCCTGTCCTATGCAGACTCCAATCTTTCTCTGATTAGACTGATCTTTTCTTTAGTGTCATCCATAAAAATTGACCCCTTCACCTATTTATCACCCACCTCTGTTAAAGACAAAGGGGTCTTACACTTTCTATCGTACAGAGTTTCATATGGGGCTATATTTATGTTAAATAGATAACTATTATTATAAAAAAATTCTATCAGTGGGATATGATCCTCCCAACTATCCTAACAATCCAAAATATAGAGTCTTAAAAGAACCTCCAATACCTAAAAAGTCCTCTCAAGTTGTCTATCAATCTATGAAAGAAAAGTCGTACTGAAGTGTAATTTCATAATTTGTCCATTTTAAAAACCTCTTTATAACTTGGATGTAAATCAGCCATCATGATTAGATACAATCACCTTTGGTACACCATATAATTTGATAATATCTCTGACATACATCTGCACAAACCTATCAGCTGGATCAATATGTCAAATCAAAATGAAATATACACTTTTTTTATCGATTGACAATAATAGAGATAACATCATACCCCTATCTTGATTTGGGGAACCCATAAAAAAATTTATCGTCACTTCATCCTATTTCCAATTCAAAATACTTGATGACTACAGAAGATCACTCGATCACTGATTATTATATTTCACTAATTGATAGGCCACACACTTTAAAATAAACTATGCTATGTCCTTGTTCATTCGTGTCTAATAGAACATACCTTTCCAATCTTTGTATATATTGCTACTTCTAGGATGAATAATATAGCCTGAATAATGTGCTTCATGTAGAATCTTAGCTCTCAACCCACCGATTAAAGGAACACATAGTCTATCATTACAGAAAATGACACTAGAATTAGATAGAAAAAGTTTTTAGTCTCTACTCATACCTAATATAACCACTCAATTTTAGATATTATGTATCTGACTTCTAAGCTTCTTGAATTCTTTTCTATAAGGTAGGATGAGTAATCATCCAAGCTAATAAATTTAGATTACTATCAACAAATGTTACATCTATCTCTAGCTTCTCTAAATCTTATATAAGCAAGCCCATAGAAGTGAACAATAAAATAGAGGTACCTAAATATTTCTTACTTAAAACATCTACTACTACATTCATCTTACCAAGCTGATACTGAATAGACAGATCATAATCTTCTTATAATTCAGAATCCCAATTCTATAATTTTTATGATGACAAATATATTTGATTGAATTGTTACTTCTCTAATTAAATATCTTAAATATTTTTTGTGTCTGTGAGCACTAGCATTTCAGGTAAGATATACACTGCTCAAGATTGCTGATGAATCAAGATTGGGTAGAATATGATGTAAAATAATCTGTAATTTTATTTTCTTTATATTTTACTTCTTGATTCTAGCCACATAAGAGTGTATGCAAATTGGGTGACCATGCACACACACATAGGGGGAGAGAAAAATATTTTTAAAGTTAAATTTTTTAAACTAATCGTACTATATGATTTACCATTATACTGTACGATCTATTATCTAAAAATAGGCTTAATGACTAATTAAAAAATTAGTTTCTATGAACTAATCATACTGTATGATTGTGATTGTACTGTACGATTCATTATGATCTGAAAATCTTAGCTGGTAGATTAATTTAAGTAAGATTTTAAATTTTAATTTATGAACTAATCATACTGTACAATTCAAATCATATTGTACAAATATTTGAGATCTTGCTAAAATTAACCCCTATAATTAGTCAATCAAATCATGGTTTAATTAATAATAGTTGATTGTACTGTACAATATTGATTGTACCAAATAATTAACATAGATGAAATTTAGTCATCCTAAAGATTATATAAAATGAAACCATGATTTTTAAACTAATCGTATAGTATGATATTCATATCATACTGAACGACTTACTTGAAATCAACTAATTATACTGTATAATGAGAGTAGTACGAGATGATTAATAGAGATGATTTTTTACCATCCCAGGACTCGTACCATACGAATAGAGGAAATAAAATAGATCATACTAGATGATCTATTAATCGTACTATAGAATGTGTTCATACAATTTGAACAGTTCATTTGAACGACTGTTTACATCGTACTGGAAGGGACTAGTTCTGAGCTGATCGTACTGTACGACCATGTTTGTACTGTACGAACAGAGACGACTAAATTAATTTTTTAGGGTTTCTTGAAGCCTAATACTTAAACAATATTTTAAGATTTTCTTAAAAAAATGAAGAGAGGAACATGTGACTGTAAAAGGAACTCTGAGAGAGGAGCTTTTGAGAAGAAAATTAGGGTTTGACAGAGGAAGGAGAAGGTGATCTTGAGCGTGAGGGAGAAGTAGTGTGTGGGAATCACATAGTTGCTCCGGGCCAGTTGCACCCTTGCTCCTCCTGTGGCCTTAGTGAGTCTTCTGGAAGCTCTCTAGGGAGAGAGGCTTTTTAGTCCAGTTCTTAAGGTTCTCTGCCTTCTCCAGGAGGAAGAAAAAGGAGCTGAGATTCTCTTCCTTCTCTAGGAGAGAGAAAAATGAGTCAAGGTCCACTGCCATCACCGGGAGGGTGACATTGCACTATCGCATCAAAGGTTTGATGAAAGTGACTTTATAAGAGCTTCTTCGCCTTACTGAGGGAGAAAAAGGAGAGTCACTTAGTATTGGTGCAATACTTAGAGTGGAGTACTCCGGGGAGTGGATGTAGGTCAAGGTTGATCGAACCACTATAAAAATTTTCGGTGTATTTTTTCCTTTTCACACTTTTACATTTCCTGTGTTTCATTTCCTTTAACAACTACTTGGGAAAAATGTTGATTATTTCTCTATCACATAGATTAAAATTTTATCATAGTAAAATTTAATATTTTTGATAAAATCTCTCGCTTCCGCAATCAATTAGGTTTTGGTAACTGAAAAGTTTTTCAAAAATATTATTATTGTTATTTTGAAGTTAAGAAAACTTTTTAAAGGACCAATTCACCCCCCCCCCTCCTCTTAGTGAGCCTCAGACTAGTTCCATAAGGTTTAACAACCTTCACGAACTTTCAAATCTTTGATTAGCTCTAGCCATCTCCTCTATCTCAAGTTCAGATAATTCTAAGGGAGGTTATACTTCAAAATATGATGATCAGTGAAGTTCTTGCATCTGACTTCATACAAATAATGCCTTCAAATCTTCAAAGAAAATAAAACAGTAGCTAACTCCATATCTTATGTTGTGTAATTCTTCTCGTGTGGTTTCAACTACTAAGATATATATACGATAGTAGTACTATGCTGCATCAATACACATTCCAATCTATTTAGTGAAGCATCACTGAAAACTTAAAATCTATCCATACCTAAAGGAATAGTATGAATATGAGTAGAAGTTAAATGATCATTCAATATCTAAAAACTATCCTCACACTCTAGAGTCCATATAAAAACTACTAATTTTAGAGTCAGTCTCATCAATGGAAAAGAAATCTAAGAAAACCCTTAAACAAACTTTTGATAATAACTATCTAAGCCCAAGAAACTATGAACCTCCAAAACTGTAGCAGGCCTCAGCCAATCAGAAGGGTGTCTATTGAAGCTGCACTGCTCATCATGTGTCCCAAAAATGACATGCTAGTAAACCAGAACTCAATCTTTGAAAACTTAGTATATAACTAATGCTTCCTTAAAATCTCCAAAGCAGTCCTCAAGTATATTGCATGATCATCCTTAGATTTAGAATAAATTAGAATATCATCAATAAAAACTATCACAAATGATCAAGATATTTCTTAGAAATCTTGTTCATCAAATTCATGAAGATTGTTGGGGCATTAGTCGCTCCAAATAGTATGACTAAAAATGTATAAAGCCCATACCTCGTGCTAAATATAGTCTTCCCCATATCCTCCTTTCTCACCATCACCTGATGATAACCAGATTGTAAATTGATCTTATAAAACACTTAACATCCAATCAGCTGATCAAACAAGTCATCAATCCTAGGTAGAGGATATTTATTTTTGATAGTGGCTTTGTTCAACTTATTGTTATCAATGCATTTATTCATCTTACGATCCTTTTCTTCATAAATAAAGCAGATGATCCCCATGGTGATACACTAGGAATGACAACTCCCATATCAATTAACACTTGAAGATAAACCTTCAACTCCTAAAGCTCCTTAGTTTCCCTCCTATATAAATTTTAGATATTGAGGTCATACCCAGTAATACGTCAACACAAAACTCTATGTCTCTATCAAGAAGCAAATTGACTAACCCCTCAAGAAACACCTATGAAAATTCCCACACCATAGAGACACTACTCAAAGATGTCAAAGTGATCCTCACATCTCTAACAGAAGCTAAAAATATTGGGCTATCCTTCCTTCAAAGTTTATCCAATTCTTGGAGAAAAATCAGACAAGAGAGAATGCACCTAATTCCCAAAAATATAAAGCTCTCACCATTCTGATATAAAATCACTTTCTTCTTCAGACAATTGATTAGAGCCCCTTACTGACTCATTCAGTCCAAACCCAAAATAACATCAAATGCCTAAATAGGTAATATAATCAAACTAGACCACCAAACCCTTTTCGAAAACTCCAAATCACAAAAATCAACTCTACTAGTCACCTTACCAGGCCGATACTAAATAAACAGATCATAATCTTTGATCAGCTTTAACCATCACCTATGTCTCAAATTTAAATCCTTATGAGTGAAGATGTACTTCAAACTCTGATAATCAATGAATATCTCACATCTGACTTCATACAAATAATGCCTGCAAATCATCAAAGGATATGCAACAGTAGCTAAATCTAGATATTATGTTTTGTAATTCTTCTCGTGTAGTTTCAACTATCGAGGTACATATTTAATAACTCTACTATGCTGCATCAGCACACATCCCAATCCTTTTAGTGAAGCATCACTGAAAACTTAAAATCCATCTATACCTAAAGGAATAGTCAGAATTGGTGCAAAAGTCAAATAATCCTTTATAAATATCTAAAAACTATCCTCACACTCTCGAGTCCATATAAAAGCTACTAAAGTTTGATTCAATCTCATCAATGATAAAAAACACTAGGAAAAGTCTTGAATAAACTTTTGATAATATCAAGTTAAGCCTAAGAAACTATGAACCTCCAAAGTAATTTATTAATTTTTCCAAAAATTAATTTCAAATTATTGTAATTATCTACATATTAATCTAACAAATATAATCATTACTAAATTAATTTAAATTTAATAATTTACTTAAGTTAGATAGCTAAATTATGAGTTAAGTTACTTTAATTTAATTATCCATAACTTAATTTTAATTAAATAAAATTTTCTATAAACTTTTTAAAAAACTGGCTCCTGCCTACCAAATCCTCGGTGAGTGAACAAAAGGACTAGTCGTTTAGTGGTTTCGGAAACCACTGGCAGCCTAACCCCACCCGCCTCGGCGTCCTCCTCGCCCGCCATGTTAGAGCCAGTGGTTTCCTCAGGCAAAGACTGACATTAGGTTTTTTTTTTTTTTTTTTTTTTTTTTTTTTTTTGTCAGTTTCTGTTCTACCTTCTCTATTAGATTTAAACGAGAATTTGACTTTGAACCGGACACAATGGAGAAAAAGGATTCATGTTGCCGACCCCACGTAGTGGGACAAAGGCTTGTTATTGTTGTTGTTGTTGTAGTTTCTGTTCTACCTAAAAAACTTCTAACCTTTTTTATTTTAAAAATGTGTCCAGCATGTTATTATTTTCCATTCAGTCTTTATTGAGTACTCATTGAAGCGAATTAATCGTGTTGATTTGAACACCTTGAACACGCCGTTCGTCTGCAAACTATGATTTCTTCATTTTGAATATATCTTTGGTATAAAGTCTTCGATTTTACCAGCTTAGAATGGACTGATATGTAAAAGGTCTTCTTACGTAAAACCTCGGCTGTCTGACACGTTAAACGCCCAAGCACTTAAAGCAAGCAAATCCTCTAACAGTGGAGTCAAAGGTTGAACATGAGATGTTGAAAAGAGTTAGCAGTTTGTGGAAAATGAATAAGGATGCAGAAAGAAAATGTGAGGGGTACTATGTTTGAATAACATAAATTGACTTGTCTGCCCTGAATGAGAATACGCGACTAAAGGTTGGTAAGTCATGCACGTCAAGGGAACTAACTGGTTTCTGTCGATCTGGTGAGGCAAAAGAGATCTTTGGAGAGGTATAGTGCTCGAATCCAAATTTAAGCTCTGATTAATACGTACAGCTGGTTAGCACCTCCAAAAACAGTGCTCTCTCTTTCTCTCTTTCTCTCTTGAATGATTTTGGTAAAAGTGATAGCGGAAGCAATCTTTTGAACTGGTATTATAAGTTCTTTAATAAGTTAAGTTGCTGTTTTCTTATAATTATCACTGTCAAGTATATACAGTTCTTAAAAATAGTTTCTTATTACAGTTTTTCTAAAGCAGCACGAAAGTACGAACTAAATCAGGATTTTTGTGTGCATGACCTAAAGTATAATCTGTATTAGCTCACAGCCTGATCATGAGCTACAACTAATACATGTTCAGATGGAAGACTTAATATTGCATAGAACTTTATACATTTGCACGTCTTTATCTATAAATCAACCTTGGCAATAAGATCATCATCAAGTAAATGCAGCTCCACTTAGAAAATAATTAATTAATGTTTAAGCCCTGGTCAAGAGGTTCTTAAGTGCTTCTTTGTTCCCCTTTGACAACATGATTTTTATATTCATTATTGTGGTACGTCTTTCAAAGAACATTTTTATGTTGCATTATCTCATGAACCATAAAAAAGATGGTTCTTGGATAAGAATATATATTTTTGGTGGCATTATTATAGCTCTCCAAAATATAAAATTATATTGGCTCGTAGGAAAGAAAGCATGAGCCTACCTCTCAAAATTGACTTCATGCTCGAAAACATTTTGTACCGTGTTTGAATCTTGTTCAAAGATGCTTCATACAATTCAAAAAATATTTGGATTTAATTTGAATAAACTTCAAATAAGATTTAAACCTCGTTGAACCATTGCTCAAGCTTTGTTCAAACATATTTCTTCAAACTTGGTGCAGAAGAACACAACACTATCTACGCATCTTGATCCTATTTTTGTGTGTCGTCGCCACTTATATTATGTTGGAGTTGAAAAACATGAAGTGTGAGGTTGTCCTTTTGAAGAGGATCCGAATTTATGCTTCACCACTTCATTCGCTATGGCTTGTTACCCAAAGTGGTGATCTTTGATCTAGTTCTATAAGCGTTATTGGCTGAAGCATCTTCATATTTCGCAACCAAAAGTTTGAGAGTGTGCCATCTTGCTTAGCAAATCTTTCTTTGTGATAGAAAATTAATTTGTTGTAATGGAGATTATGACAAAAATATAATTTTTTCTTATTTGTTTATTTTTTATTCAGTTATTTGGCTTCAATATCACTTTGAATTTGTGTATACTCCAATGATAACTTTATGATTTCAAACACAAATTAATTACGTAGCACTTCACATTCAATAAAATTTTCTTATATATTAGATTGTAGTGATTCATTCTTATCCTTTTACTCTCTCTCTCTCTCTCTCTCTCTCTCTCTCTCTCTCTCTCCCCCCCCCCCCCCCCCCCTCTTTTTGTTTTCTCTTCTCCATTGATTCTTTCCAATGAGTGTGACGTTGAAGTTTTTATGAGCTGTATTGAGAACTTTGTGAAGGAAAACTAATAGTTTTCTTCATTGATCACCAAGAACAATTTCAAGTCATTACAAGGGAATTTAATTTTGATGAGAGCTTTAAGGGTTGAGTCCAGAGAACGGTAAGTTCCCTAATTCATTGTGAAATAATGAACTTTGAATCCATTGTGATTAGTTTCACCTCAAATTATGATTTTCCTTCTTTCCTAAGATATCAAGCATCCTTTAGTACTATGATTTGATTTTGGCCCTCATTTTCCAAACCCTCTAACAAAAATTATTACTTATATTATCTATCTACTAAAGTAACATGTTAAATGGAGCAAATATTTTATTTAGTTCATGTTTACTATAGAAGCCTTTAAAGTTTAGTATCTTCTTCTCTTCCAAATACAAAAAGTTTAAGGGTTTGAAAATAATATAAGAGATTGGAAGAGAAAGTTCACTTTTGTTAAATCAAAGAATAGATGGTCGATCAATACTTTATAAACTAGGATACCTATTATCAAATTAGTTATAACTTTCCAATTAAAGAAGTTACTATATTTTGTGATGATCTTCAAACGAAGGGATTGAACTACACCACTTATACTTCTAAGTCTTCTATTAATGTGGCCATACAACTTGAACAACCTTCTTCAAGCAAATTTCCTCATAAGTGCCCCTGGTTTTTTTTTTTTTTATGATTAACTGCTATTGAATTTTTGTTGAAGTTACTTTCCATAATATTTTTAGCTTTAGAATTTCTTTGAGAGATCCTCTCTTTATCTGATAGTGGTCATTTAGAAACAAATGTGGATATTTGTGGTATCCTAGAGATTGTTTCAATTTTTCCAAAGAAGAAGTGGTGAATAGTTATTTATTGTGATAAGGAAATGCCAAATGCATAATCATGTTTACATCAAGATGTTTAAGGTGAAGGCACTTCCAAGAAAATCCCTATCATAATAGAAAATGTGATTTTTCTTGAGAATTTGTCAAAATGGTTGAATAAAAAAAAGATAAGGAGAAAATCATTCTTCATTATCCTCTACAATATTTAAATAGAGTTACAAGAATGATGAATGGGAGAGAGCATTCTGCTTAGATAAGAAAGATTAGTCATTGATGATTTTATTGTGGATCTGCTTTTGCCAAAGAGTAGACTTCACTCAATGCCTTTTAATCTTGGCCTTGACATATTCTCTCAGTATCGATCGAATCACCTAGTAAAGTTTCTAGTCAATGATCTTTACAAGATAGTGATGATGTAATTTGTCTCATCATTGCAAAGTATATTCTTTCTTTCTAATGAACTTGTATGAGAAGGTAACTACCAATAACAAGAATATGTGAGGTGAATTAGATTAGATTTTAAAGTAAAATAAATATTTATTTATCAAGTTTCAACAATCTATCTTCACCAACAAAGGCTTTTTGTGGCGAGTTTGCAATAAAAGCTAATGCTAATTTTCTTAATTTAGAGAAGTAAGAAAGATATTTGAAGGTTACTTATTAATCTAAAATCTCTAAGTTGCAAAGCAAGATAAATAATTTTGAATTGACTTTGCCTAGGTTAGAATGATCAAAGAAAGAACTTTCCCATTCATTATAATTTGATGTGAACTTGAAAGCTAAAGTTAATAGAAAGTTTCATGAAAATGAGGTAAGAGAGGGTTGAATCTTCTTCTTAGGCTATGAGGACCACAGATACTAACAAGTTCATCAATCTTGATGAGCACAAAGAATAAATCATGAACAAATACCAAGAAGGAATCATCATTTTCTTAGATGTGTTCATAGATGAGAGTGTGATTGATTATAATTGGCAAAACCTTATATATATATATATATATATATATATATATATATATATATATATGTAAAGATGAACAAATAATACTTCTCTCTTTAAGAGTAAAAGAAGTTTAAGTTATTGCAATTTCATTTCATGGGACATTGCTTTCTTGTGTATGTTTGTAGTTGATATGCTTTAGGACCAACATAATCATTGATAAAATAAGGTCCTTCCCACATGCATCTTAACTTCCAAGATGGATTTCTAAGTTACACCATCTAGCTTCTTCAATAGTAAGTTTGCACCATGAAATATTTTCTTTAAAATGTTTTAGTTTTATTATCTCGAAACCACTTTCTTGACTTATTTTTGCCTCATTGATGCTTGAATTATGAGCTCCTTCAATAGGCCAAGGACTTTCTCCATTCCTTCTTTATTAATGCTTCTCTATTTTTCCAATTTACCCTCTTCAAAGTTTATGGCAATGACAACTAATTGGATTTGTAATATGTATAATATTGGGAAAAGGTTTCATCTTACATGACCTACAAAAGGAGTTTAACTAATTATCTAAGAAGGTGTTTTTTGTAACATTAAATAAATGGTAGCGCTTAAGGCCACCAGCCCTTTGCTCCCACTACCTCATTTTCTCAAATGGTTCAAGATCAGCTTGTCTATGGCCTCCACTTGACAATAAGGTTTTGAATGATGTACATATGCAAATTTGAGTCATATTCCTTAATTATAGAAAAATAATTTAGATTTCTGATTTGAGATTTATGATACTTTATCGATGATTATCATCAATGGTAGTCTATATTGGAACACTATGTTAGTCCAAATAAACTTGCAAATGACATTAGTTGCTATTTTTATTAATGTTATTATATCAATTTATTTAGCATTAATCATCACAAAAATGAACCTCCTTTTACCTCCTGCTAAGGGAAGGTGTTAATCAAGTCCATTCCCCAAACAATGAATGACCATGGGTTAAAGATATATTGTAACTTGTGAGAAGGTTAAGATTATGCTAAGGTAAATTTCTTGCATTATACTCTTTTTTTTAAAGAAGTTCTATTGTATTTTTCTCAATCTCACTAAAAAATATCCTTATGTTAGGATTCGAACTGCAATGTTCTCCTCCTATAATGACTCATGCATTCTACTTAATGAATTTCTTAAAGAATTTTGACAACTTCATTTTCTTTTATGTATCTCAGGTTGATGTAAGTGATAGGCCTTCTAAACAAGAATCATCCATGAGTAGATATCAGGAAGCTTTGATTCTAAAATTCCTTTGGTTGTCTACTATCGATAGAATTTTTCTCATTTTTAAGTATGTAAGATTGAATCCACCCAACTTAGTAATATTTTCTCTTCTGCTTCTATGGTCAACATCTTTGATAAAGTCGGATGAAAGAGCTCCTACGAATTTCAACCATTAAACTTTCTAGTTTTGAAATCATGGTGGTAAGCTAATTATTTTCTTATGGGATATGCTTAATTTTCTAGTTACTTGAATGGGTATCTCTAAGAAATATTCTCTATCCTTGAACTCCCAGTTCACCAGATTAACTATGAGCTATGAATTCAAAATAGAAAATATTTTATTTGATTTGATTTTAATTAATTAATTTATTTATTTATTTATTTATTTTCTTTAGCTCCCACTACAAAGTATATTCATGTGATCAATGCTACATGTTACACTTGGTTAATGAAGACTAGGAATTGAATTCATACCACATGTGTGAGCAAGATTCCTAATAGGCTTATCAAGACCACCATGGTCTCAACTAATGCTTTTAAATCGCCATCTATAAATAGGGTTTATAGCAAGTCTTTCTTGTTTGTGATTTTTTTTTTTATTCTAGAAGAGTGAAGCTGGCAAGAAAGATAACTAATTCTTGCACCTTAATTATAATTCTCAGTTTATAGGAGATGTAAAACTAGCTCAATTCTATAATCCATTTTAATAGCCTCCATGATTAATCCAATTTGGACAAGATAATCTTTGTTAGTTAATCAATGTTGTCTTAATCAAGCACGCATGAAAGTATAGTCAAGGTCATTAGGAAATAACAACTAGGCCCAAATAAATTTTTATATGATTGGGTAATTTAATTCATCTCTTTATAAGATCTTACTACTTTTGAGCATCTTTTAAAATTAGCATATAACTAATTAGGTCTTCTCCAACCCTGAGGTATAAGAATGATTCTTCTCTTGATTGTGCACTTTGTAGTAATAGTGGAAATGATAGAGGGGAATTTAGCTGCTTGAAAGCTTTTATATAGTTTTCATCTCATACAAAGTGTTCATCCTTTCTAAAATACTTGAAGAATCGTGAACACTTTTCTTTTGATTTGGAGATGTAGCGACATAGCCATTTTCATCATCTCACTTGCCAAAGAGAGGCTAGTCATCCTACACATTCTTTTCTTCCATGCAGAGAAAACTAGTAAGTATTTAAAGGGGTGTAATGGATTGATCTTCTAAAAAATAAATTAAGCGGGTGGTGAAATGGATTTTAAACTAGTAATCATTTTGATATATTAAAGAAAGAGAAGTAAGTTTTATAATAGTAATGTAGTGAGGGGGAGTATAAGTATGAGGTGGTGTAGTGAAATAAAAACTTATGAAATATTGTGTCTGTATATTCCCATTTTCCTATATAAATGAATAAATGATCTTTTATTACACATGTTTCATCACTTGTATTAGTTTTATTATAAAATTTCATCTACTTGTGATGCCATGCTCATCATACTAGTGATTATCTTGTATTTATTTTTTTATAAATTGCTTATTTTTAGTGAGAGGTTTTACCACCTAAACTCCCATATAAAATAAAGTTCCTTAATGTACATTTATTATCATCAAAATAGGGGATATTGTTGACCCCATGAGCCCAAAGTTTATACTAGGTTTTGGTGATTACAAATTACACCAAGAAATTAGGATTGATGATTTTAAATGAATTATATCCAAGAAACATGCACACTATTAAGACTACTCAAGCACATGAAGGTAAGTTCATTATACTAAGAAAATGTATTGTGTTTATCATGTGTAAGAAACTTAAAATGAAAATATTGAAGGCATATACATAAAGCAATCAAGTGACATTTAAATGTCTTATAGAATAGAATTAGGTTCTCATATTAGTAGCACCATTAAAAAATTAGTTATTAATGCTAAATATTTTTTAAATACTACTTATATTATCCTCACTAGAAATTAACTACAAAAAGTTTTATAATAAAAGGGCTTACCCTAATTACAAAAAACTAATTAAAATTTTGAATAAAAATTTGAGAGTTTATGGGCCTATGTAAAGTTAGAGGGTCTTTATAATTTTTCATGGACCTCCACAAAATATTACAATGCTCTATAAAGATAAAGAGCTCCTTTACAAAAAATAAATTAAGCAGACCTCCATTAAGTTTTGTTGGTCACCATAAACTACTTAGTCGATACCCATAAGGTTTACAAGCCTTAACAAATAACAAATTTTGGAAACCTCTGATGATGGATTCTTGTCATTTGGGACCAAATCAAGAGTGTTTCAAGTGATTTTTGAACTTTTATTTAGTATAAAAATATGGGAAAACCTAATTATATACTTTCTAATTGATATCATGAAACCCTAAGTCCATAACATAAATATCATCGTATGCCCTAGGTAATAGCCTAATCATCACATACAAAACCTAGTTCCCTTAGTGAATTTCAGCAACCAAATCTTCTCTTAAGAAAATATTCTAAGAGATATTTCTAGACCTAATTGAGAGAAAAATAATTCTTACTTTCTACAATGATGATCTTCAATATTTTTGTGTTTATTGTGCTTGGCTTAGTCATGGTAACAAAAGATTAATGTGTAAGAACCCACCAATTGATCTTTGTGATTTTATTTATTTATTGATTATTTTAATATATTTGACTAATTATTCTAGATGGTAACATTTGGAGGAAGGGAGATCATCCTGAAGTGGTATTTAGGTGAAAAGGTTTCTCTACCTATGAAGGAGTAATGATTTTTATTTAGTGCAAGCTGTGCACAAAATCTTAGATATTGTGGACAACAAGGCATGGGTATAGGCTGTGGTTGAACCATGCAAAAAATTGTTACTTATTTATATGCTTTTGTGTTTACACTTTTATTTTTATTTGACTTTAATTTCTAGATATTAATTTTGCACCCAAAACTATTGAGTTAAGAAGTTTTTTATAAATTTATCAAAATTCTAATTCAACACCACCCCCCCCCCCCCCCCCCCCCCCCCTTCTTCTTGAGTGCATATAAACCAATATTGTATTTTTATTAACTATTTAAAAATACTTATTATTAGGTATGAGAATATTTGAGATGGAATGCTTATAGGATTAATGAGTCCTTTTGGATTGCATCCATATACTATTCCAAAATGGATCTTAGTTGTTTTAGAAGTTATGACATTATATGCCAATTCAAAAGTTGGTAAATGCCAATTCCAAGTTCTTATGCTTTTTTCCCACTAAATAATTAAACCAATTTTCAAATTATGTTAACCATTTTAGTTTGCCCATTTGTTTGGAAATGAAAAGTGAAAAAAAATTAAATTTATTTGGCACTCATTAGTAGACACAAATTCCCAAAAATATAAAATAAATCTAACATATCTATTTGATACTATAGAGGAAGACAAACAATATTGTCTCATTATTTTCTTAAAAAGTAGCTTAGCAATATGAAACACATCATTAAAGTTATTACAAACAAAAATATGTCATATTTAAAACCTTTCAACCACTTAAGAGATAATGTCATAACCTCTAAAGGTACTTGTTAAGCTTAGGATAAAGTCCATTAAAAGGCCTTCTTAAGGTTTGCATGGAATAGGCATATTAATGTATTTTCTCTTCTCTATCTTGCGATGTTGGCCTCCTTCTAAGTGAAACATGTGTCATTATTCTATCAACATCCTATTTTTATAGATACCTAACAAACCAACTCTCATGAAATCTTATAGATATATCTCTCTCAAAATGGCTTGTTGTCTCTCTAGAATGCAATTCATAAATGAGAAAATCTCTCATGATTATTCCAACGATGCATAACTATTTCTCTTATAAAAGTGACCATAAATGACCAAAAAATCACTCATAAAAGACAATGTTTTTTTTCTATAACTTGTGAACTAAAATATGAAAATTAATGCATCAAGGATAAACTTCCTTAAGTCTTTGAAATTCTAGGATTTGAAGCATTTAGGACTAATTAGTAAGGAGATCATAAATAATGCATCTACAGGTTTAATTTTAACTTCAGGCTTATGATTTAAAATAAATTAATAGCCATATAAGAACCCAACTCACTTAGGATGCTTAAGGTTTAATTTCTTTTGGGTATTAATGAATTATAAGGACTAACCATCTGAGTTTAAATTTTTTTCTTATGCCAAAGATGGTGTATCAAATACCCTATTGATTGAATGACGGCATAAAATTTGCTAATATGGGATTATATGAATTTTGCATCATTTAATTTTACACTAAAAATGTCATTAGATATTCTTCTAAACTCAAAACTCCTATGTTTATTCCTTCAGCATCACAAGTTACCATAAAGGCTTCTAAAAATTAGATAACCTAAAAATATGAGATATTATCATGATTTGATCAAATACATTTTGGGCACTGATAGTCTAATGAAATTTTTCTTTATGTTCAAGATCATATATTGGATTTACAATTGTAATAAGTTTCCTTTTGGATCTCCTATAAAAAGTTGTTAAGTTATGGAAACTCTTAACAACAATGAAACTTGTAAGAGTGTGTCAATCAGTAAAAATTGTGAGTTTTCTTATATCAAGGTTTAAGCCTAATGTAGACACAATAAAGCACAAAAATGTGGTTTCATTTACTGAGAAAAGACATTTTTTATTTTAATATTCATATATAATTTTTCTTCTCTAAGTTATATAAAAGTTGGTTTAAGATATGAAAATATTAATTTGCAACACACTTGAAAATAAAAATATAATCAAAAGACGACCAAAATTCTAACATTATAAGATTTGAGGATAATATTCATAATTCTCATGAATGTGTTAGATACATTGGACAAGTCAAATGAAAGATTAGCTATTCAAGATGTCCTTGTAGGATTTTAAAAATATTTTTTCAATCATTCCTAAGTTGTATCTTTTGAGATTGATTTTTGAAAAATAAGTGTCATGAGAGATTCCATCAAGTATGATCAAGTATAAATAAAGCTAACCTATACTTGTTGGCAATTGTGTTAATAGTTTTGTTATCAACCCATATTTTCTAATATCTATCTTTTCTTAGTGTTAACAAAGTAGGTACTATATAAAGACTAAGATTTTACTTAAAATTTTCTTTGCTAAGAAGTTCATCTATTTATCGTTTCATTTATAGTGCCAAAATTTTGCAGTTATAAACCTAAAACTAAATCCACAACCTGCTAAATTTTTCTTAAGGGGAAATTTCATTAGGTACATCCTTAGGAGATATGTCACTCTATTAAGGTAATATGATATCATCATAGGTATGCACTCTACATGGGAGTAACTTTTCTTCACCTGAAGAAGGCAAAGAGAGAAGATACCATAATCCAAGAATGGTTCTAGTGAGAAAAGTCTCATTTTAGTGAGAGAAAGTCCCATTTCTAATGAGAGAAAATTCTGATTTTTTTGAATTTTAGTTATGGAGGGGGATGATCGACGGTGTTCGCCAGTGATCATTCCATCAGCTTCTCATCGTTCCATTGGAAAATCAAAGAATGGTTCTCCTCTTATCATCAGGGATACTCTGTGTTTAATCAAACCTTCTGGTCCTGATGTTTCTTTAGTTGGTAAGGGTAAAACTATATTATATGAAGATCATCATATTTCTATCAAGAATTTAATTCTTCATGATGTCTCTGATTCGGTTTCAGTATTCAAGAAAGACCTAATTATTTAGAGGCTTCCTCTTCAGCTGGTCCGAAACTTAAGGTTAATCAGTTTACCAATTCAAAGCCTATTGACTCTTCTTCTTTTAATGTAGATTCTGTTAAGCATGATTCATATGCTTAAGTGCTTATAAATTCTTCTTCTTTTATTAAATCTCCTATGGATTCTGGTGCATATGAAAATTCTCATGCTATTTCTGGTGTTTCTGATATGGAAAAATCTCTGTCTGATATTGAAAATGTTGAGACAGTTGATGCTTTAAAGTCTCGTACTATTGCTCTTGAATATTTGAATGCTAAAATTGTTTTGTTGATGAACGAATCTTCAAATGTTTTGAAAAAACCCTATATCAAAGTGGTTAATTTTAACCCAGATGTAGAAATGACTGATGATGGCGTTGCTGTCAAGTTGAATTTTGATTGTGAAAAAGAAAACATACATAGACTTCATAATCCACTAGTCATTAAAGTGTTTGGTTCTTCAATTCCTTTTTCTATGATTAGTATTGAATTAAGAAGGCAATGGAATAAATTTGGTCCATTTCATATTACTAATCTAGGAAATGAATGGTTGTTGTGTTCATTTCGTTCATCTGAATCTAAAGATTCTATTAGTGGTGGTCCTTGGTTTGTAGGAGGACATATTATTCGCATGGAAATGTGGAGTCCAAATTTTCACCGTTATCTATGAAAATTTTGTTTTCACCTGTGTGGATCCGAATGCCTAACCTTCCTTTATTTTTTTGGGATGAAAATAATATAGTTAGAATAGCATCTAAGGTTGGGCTACCTATGCTATTGGATGGTAACATGTTTAATTGTGGAAGACGTGGGTTTGTAAGAGTTTGTGTTCGTATAAATTTGGAAGCTCAATTACCCAATGGTATATGGGTGGAAGGCCCTTCTAGAAGACTTTTTCAAAAAATTCAATATGAAAAAATCTCATCCCTATGTTTCAAGTGTGGAAGAATCAGGCAGTCTCTTCATAACTATTTTAATATTACTAATCTAAAGGAGGGTGCTTTGTTGAACTCTAAAGTAGGTTTAAAGAAAGGCAGTCCTAATCAACCTGATGGAACTACTCGCACTACTCCTAAAGATGGGTTTATTTCTGAAGAAATGAAGAGTACAAATTTTGATAATTATGGGCCCTGGATTCATGTAAATTATGGAAGGAAGAAAGTTAAGCAGTTTAATGGTTCCCATTCTCTGTATAATCAAATGAAGAATGGAAAATCTTGTATTGGTTATGCTGTAAAAAATAAAGATTCATTTGATAAATTGATTGGTGGGATGCGGGTTGATGGTCCTCCTATTTTTTCATATGAAGATAAGTAGAATTCTTATAAGGTTTCTGAAGTCCCATTGAAGTTAGATATTAATGTTTATGAAGGTGTTGTGGATGCTTATAGAGGCATTGAAGTTGTAGTCAAAGAAAAAGAGGACTTAATTCAAGTTGCTGCTACTGCAGCGGTTGAGGACCAAGTTTCTAAGGAGGTCTTTATAAAAAATTATCAAAAGAATCTTGGAAGTTCTGATGGTGTGAAGATTCCAGTTGAAGGATCTAATTCAATTGAAGACGGAGAAATCTTGACTGATCATATTAATGCAGAAGCTTTAAATATTATTGAAGAACCTATTTCTGATATTTTTTCTGATGGGTCTATGGGAAAATTTGTTGTAGATCATATTGTTACTATACAAGCTGAGAACCCTACAAATCCAACCTTTCGTCTTAAGCCATCTAGAGGTATTAAAGATAAGAAAGTAGAAGCTAAATGTTTGGAATTGATAGGAAGTAATAAGGTCTATCCTAAATCCATTCTTCAAAAAAATAAATTGAAAAAAGAATTGAGATTGCTTGGTCCCATTAAGGACCGTAGTATAGGGAGAAGAAGTGGTGATAGCAAGAAGGGTGCGGGGGCCTTATCCCCTTTATTTTCTTAAAATATTTTTAATTTTATTTTGGAATTGTAGGGGGGATAAGAAAAAAGAAGCTTCCCTTTACTTGAGAAGTTTGGTTGTGGATAATGGGGTTTTTTTTTTCATTGGTTTAATGGAAACCAAATTGAGTTCTATGGATGATAATGAAGTTAGAAATTTAATTGGCAATGACTGGGAGTATTTCCATTTTTTTGGTAATGGGACTGCTGGAGGTATACTTACTCTTTGGAAAAAAATATTGCTACATTTATTATTTTAAGTTCTTCTAACCAATGTATTATTGGTACTCTTAAAGATCAGAATGGAATTAATTGGACTTTATCTATTGTATATGGCAATAAAGATTTTCATGAAAGAAGAAAATTATGGAAGCTGATTGAAGAACATACGTATATTAAAAATCCTTGAATCATCAGAGGAGACTTTAATTGCATTTTTTCTAAAACTGAAAAAAAAGGTGGCAAGAGATTTATATTCTCTCAAGGACCTCAAGAAATGAAAGATTTTTTATCTAAGAACAACTATCATGTTATTGGCTCTATTGGTTCAAAATTTACATGGTGTAATAATAAAGATGGTGTAGCTCATATTTCTGAAAGATTAGACAGGATTTGTCTTAATGCTAAAGCTTTATTTCTTATCCCAGCTGCGATTATTAAACACTTACCAAGGGTTGCTTCTGATCACTGTCCCCTTCTCTTGTCTCTTACAAATTCCTTCATATGTACTAAAAATCTATCAGATTTGAGAATTTGTGGTGTTCCTATGAAGCATCTCGTGGCGTGGTTATGAATGCGTGGAAGAAAAAAGATTTTTGATCACCACCGGATATTCTTCAAAGAAAGGTAAACATATCCCTTAAAAACTTATTCTTCTGGAGTAAGAATAAGTTAAAGGAATTGAATAATTTAAAGTCCTTATTATAAAGCGAGATTTTATTATTGCAAGAAAAAGAAATTTCATCTGGTTGAATCATATTAAGATTATTGAATTGAGAGGGAAAGTTCATGAGTTAAATTGCACCCTTGCTAGACTCACTTCATTGTGGAAACAACGGGCTAAGATGGAATGGTTAGAAGATGGAGACTAGAATTAAGGTTTTTTTCATGATTTGCAACAGCAAGAAGGAATAGGAATATGATAAACCAGATTTTTACTATTAATGGAGATGTTATTTCTGATCCAGATGAAATTTAGAATGTTTTTACTAAGTTTTTTTTCAAAATAAATGGAGGAATAGATCTGTTAATCTAAAGAGTTGGCCTAGCTTTCTACTATAGCAGAAGATTAATGATGATATGAAGATGATGCTTACAGCTAATTTTCAAAAAGAAGAGCTTTTTTCTACTATTATGAAGATAGACAACAACAAATCCCCCGATAATGATGGTGTTAATGCTTGTTTTTTTAAATCTTTTTGGAGTATTGTTAATATGGAAGTATGGAATGCTATTGAAAACTTTTTTATTTCGAGAACCATGATGGAAGTTTGGAAAGAAACATTGGTCATTTTAATTCCCAAAGTCCCTAATGCTTATGAAGTAACTAAGTTCATACCAATTAGTTTATGTCAAACAATCTACAAAGTGGTTGCTGGAATGATTTTAAACAGAATAAAAAATTGCCTTCAATTGATTATTTTAGAACAACAAAGACTTTTTATTCCTGGTAGGTCTATTTAGGACAATTGTCTTCTAGCTCATGAGATCTTAAATAAGTTCATATTCTCAACAGCAAAACTTGGTTTTATGCTTGTAAAGCTTGACATGGAGAAAGCTTATGATAGTATGAGCTGGTAAACATTGAACCAAGTATTATTTGTAATGGACTTTCCTGAGAGGATGAATAATCTTATTATCAATTGCATTAGCCATCCTAAATTCTCAATCATTATCAATGGAAATAAAAGTGAATGGATCAATACTTAATGTAGATTTAGGCAAGGTTATTCGTTGTCTCCGTGTCTTTTTATTTTATGTTCTGAATTATTGTCTAAATTGATTCTTGAAAAAGGTCATAACCTTGGTATTCGGATTGCTCCTAATATTACTAAGGTTTCTCATCTTCTTTGTACTGATGATGTCATTATTGTTGCGGAAGCCTCATAGTATAATGTTGTTGATAAATGTATTGGTTGAGGAGTATTGTTGCTGGACAGGTCAAAAAACAAATAATAACAAATCCATGTTGTTGTTTGGTAAATATACATCAAGGAGAAGGAAAAGAAGAATAAGTAAGATTCTGAAATATCGTGTGGTGGATGAATTCACTTATCTGGGAATTAAAATGGCTCCCAAAAGGTTGAAAGCTGTGGACTTTGGTAATATTCTGGATAGAACGATGGAGAGGCTTAATTCGTGGGGGGGGGAGGCTAAATCTCTATCGTTAGCAAGGAAGACTGTTTTGATTAAATCTGCTTTTTCACCTAATGCTTCCTTTATTATGACACCTTCATTGATCCCAAAGAGTATCCTATATGATATTGACAGATTTTGTAGGAGTTTTTTTATGGCATAAAGAACATGGCAAGCAGGGAATGCATTATATTTCCTAAAAAATTCTCAGTACTCCTATTAATCTAGGAGGACTTGGTATTCAAGGTGCAACTGATAGATAGGGTTCGTTAAGAGCTCGTATATCATGGAATATCATTCAAAATCAAAACTCCTATCTCAGCAATATGATCGTAGCAAAATATGGAAAAGAATTCTGGGATGAAGTAAAAGAGTCTCTTCTCTTGCTTGGTGTATTATAAAGGATGGTTGTTGTTATTTAAAACCGATCATAAGGTGGAAAGTCAACAACGGGGTAAGTATTAAGATCTTAAATGATATATGGATACTTGACAGATGCTTAAATAAGTGGCCAACGTTGTGTAATGTAGCTGAAATTCAGAATAAGAATGTGAATTTCATTCTTGATTTGAATGGTATATGGAATTTACCTTTGTTGAAAAAGTTGTTTTCACAAGAACTTATACAAATTATCAAAGATACTCCTGTACTATCCAATCTAGAAGAAGATCAGCCAGAACTTATTCTTTTGAATTCAAGAAAATCTGTTACAGCACTTGCTTTTGAGTCTACTTTTTCTTACCAATGTGAAGGAGCTAATTTTAAGTGGATTAGGAAATTAAAATTAACTCCTAAGGAATGTTTATTTTGGTGGAGACTAATTAATAATGCACTTCCAACTAATCTATGGTTGAATTATAGAAGATTATGTGAATATAGCTTATGTCCGAGAACTTGTGTGCAAACTGAAGATGGAGTTCACATTTCTTGTTAGTGTTCTAAATTAATTGATATTCTGGATTTATTTAAATAATGGGGAATTCTATTGCCTAGATTTAACTGCTTATCTCAATGTTTATATTATCAGGAGAAAATGTCTTTTGTTAAATCAGGATTGGTTAAAATTTATGTCTTATGTGTATTGGAATTAGAAAGCTAGGAATAGTTTGAAGCATGGAGCCAAGGTCCCGTCGGCTGCTATCATTGCATCTAACATTTTGTCATTTTCGATCCATCCACATGTTTTTCCAATTTGTCAAAATTGAGATATTAACTGGCATTATGTGCTATCTAATATTTGGTATCCCCCTCCTACAGATTGGATTAAGTTAAATATTGATGCTACTTTATTACAGAACTATTCGGCTGGTATTGTAAGTGTTCTTCATGACCACAAGGGAATATTCTTACTAGCTTATGGAAAAAATGTGCCATTGGGATATCTCTCTTGTGGAGCTTATTTCGCTACTTGGCTTCAAACATTATATACAATATTGGATGATTGATAAGAAAGGAATCATCATCGAAGGAGATAATCTTAATATGATCAATTGCATGCGAAATTCTATTTTCAAGACTAATGAATGGCTGGTAAGAGCCAAGAAGATGGACTTTTCTTTTCTTGATTGGTTTAAAAGTGTAAATTTTCATTTTATTTCTAGATCTAGCAATAGAGTGGCTGATTTTTTTTCTCATCAAGCACTCTTAGGTTATTTCTCTTTGGATGTTTTTTGTTGAGAATGTCCTTCCTCCAAGCTTTGTTAACTTAATTAGGAAGGACTGTGATAGGTGGACAATCACTTAGTAGGTTGTATCTTTTCTTCTTTGTTTAATGCTATTTGCAAGTCTTAAAAAAAAGGAGGCAAAGAGAAGTAAAATCTTAAAATTCCCTCCTAACATGTTTTAAAACCTACTCTTTCAATCTAAAAATCCTACTCTATTAAAGGTGAAGAATAATGAATGGTATGAATCTAACATCCATCAATGGATTCCTTAATAGCTAAAGAATCTAACATAATGTGATGTAACTTATCATTTTATTTTCAAAGAATTTAGGTTGAATGTCATAATTTGGTTTATGGGAGTGGATGCAAAGGTTTATCCAAAGATTTGGTTCAAAATTTGTTTTTGATTTTGACTTGGTAGTTAAACAAAATTATTGTCCCTACCAAAATGTATGAACTTAAGCCTTCCTAATAAAAAGTAATTACGGTCTATTAAATGGCACACTCTAAACATTGGCAGTATAGCTTTCCAATTTTATTAGTACTAGATATCTATTACTAACTAGTAGGGATGTATGGTATATCCAACTAAAATTAAAAGGTTTATTATGGTATAAAGATTTATAATTATCCTGGTAGGAAATTACATCATGAAACTTCCTCTCCTAAATCAATTATAAACCTATATTTTTTCCATTAATCACAATATAAATTCAAAAAAATATTTCTCCTTCTCTAATCTACAATTTCACTCTTGGTAACAACCAAATATCTCATCACTCCAAGTTGATTTTCATCAAAATTATTCAATTCTTCATATGAGGCTGGGGGCATAACTATGAACATCCTCTAGGTTCCCTACTTCTAAAATAAAAGTTTGGCTTTGCATCGATGTTGCATGTAATCTTTCTTATGAAACATAATATAGATAAACCTACAAGAAAATTGGTTATTTCCGGCGAAAAATTTTCACCTACAATTTCCGACTGATTTCCTTCAAAAAATTTTATGCTGAATTTCGAATTTTTTGACGAAAAATTCAAAGCTTAAATTTTGCTTGAATTTTCATCAAAATTTTGCCATAAAGTTCAGACAAAATTTCTGTAGGAAAATCCTTCAAAATGTTTTGTGGAAATGTTTCGCAGGAAAATCCTTTGGAATTTCCTGTGGAAATTTTTCATTGGAAAATCCATCGGTAATTAGTTAATTTGACGAAATTTCTGAAAGAATTTTTGACGAAAAATTAACTTAATAGTTGACAAAAATATTCATAAAAAATGCCACCAAAAATAGCCCTATTTTGTCCCAAACCCATTCCCCTCTCACAATTCATAATATTTTCTCTCTCAAATGTAGCTCTTGGCCTCTCCATACCTTTTCAGCATTCAAGGTGATTTCTAGCCCATTTTCATCTGTTTCTTCTAGATTTAAAAGATAAAAGTTCTTTTGTTTGATCATTTTCAATTTTTTTATGATTTTAATTGAGTTTTTTTTCTGTCTTGTCGGCCAGCTCTACTCAGCTCCTCTACTCCAACCCCCAAATTCTTTGGTTAGGAAGACTCGTCCGCCTACACCACTAGATGACTCTACAAACTCCACTCAAGTCTGCCAACTCCGCACAAGTTCTCTTGTTCCACTCATGTCTACCAATATGTTAATTTAAAATTACAGATAGGCCTTTGATTTAAAATTTTGAATTTGCTAAATCATTAGATTGTTAATACAAATTCTTGGTTGAAAGTTTTTCCTTGCTTACAAACCACTTATCTTCCTTTGTTTTGAAGTTATGATATACTTGGTGAAACTACTTCTATGATTACATTTTTGTTTGGAATCAGGTCTCGAAACACACCTCTAATTACCAAAATATGTTTAGATCATTTGAAAACATGTGATTACTGTTAAAATTTTAAATAATAATTTAATAGTTAAAATAACTTACTAATTTTCTTTTCAAAACAAACATTAGAGAATCATTGCACCCTCTCAAGTTCGAAGATGTTTAGGTAATCAATATGGTTTTTCATGGTTTAATGGTTTCAAGATATTTATGGAGACTCTCAAGACTTCTCTTAATCGATTACTGGCAATGTGATATTCATCCCTTTTTTTAAATTTTATGGTCGATTTCTTACATATTTTTTATGATATTTTCTATCAAAATTTTTGCCAAAAATTTCATTAGAAATTTTCGACATCAAACTTCGTTATTAACCACCATAAAATTTGAAAATTAACCATTTTCCTATAGTGTAACTCCATGTTATTCTTGATCTCTATTTTATTTTATGGATCAAATTACTCTGCAGCATTCTTGATTGCTATTTTAAGGACAATTGGCAAATTTATTGACATATTCTAAAATTATTTTTATTATAATTTATCCAAAAAATTATGTCCAAAAAATATTTAGATATTTTGTAACACGCATACTTCTTTGTCTTGAAATAACTAACTCTATGTCTATCTCTCATGTGTGTTTTGCTAACGATATTATCATCTTTTGCAATGGCTCTATTAATAATATGAAGAAGATTTTCCATTTTCTTTTAGATTTTGGTAATGAAAGCAGCCTTAATTTTAATAATAAGAAATGCTCTTTCATTCCTAATAAAGGTATGAAGCAGAATAAAATCAATACCATTGCTCAGTTTACTGGTTTTTATAAACAAGCTTTTCCAATCTATTACTTGGGCACCCCTCCTTTCAAAGGTTGTAAAAAAAACTTTCCTTTTGGACTAAATTTTTCAAAACATTCAAACTAAACTTTCTTCATGGGATTTTAAAATGCTCTCTATGGGTGAAAGATTGGTGTTAATCAAGAGTGTTCTTTGCTCTATTCCTATATATTTGTTTCAAACTATTTCCCTTACTTTGGAGGTTTGCAATAGAAGTGAATAAACTGTTCAATAGTTTTTTTTTTTTGGATCTTCCAATAACAACAAAAAAATTTACTGGAAATCTTGGTCTTCATGTACTGGCCCTTTTGATGAGGGTGGACTTGGTTGTAAATCTACTTTAGATTTGGTTACTTATTTTTCTATTAACTTTAGTGAAAGTTTCGCTATAATAATTCTTTATAGACTAATTTCTTGCATCTTAAATATTGCAACAATGTTCACCCCTCTCAATGTTCTTTTTAAAAAGGGCCAATATGCTACTTGGGCTAGGATTTGCAAAATCAAATGGTTGGGGGAGAAAATGATTCAATGGGGTATTGGCTTTGGCTCTCTCACTTCTAGCAAGATAACTGGTTAGGTAAAGGGTCTCTTGATAGTTTGTTTAACACCCATTCCATTTCTAATCTAAAGGTCGGTAATTTTATTCAAAATGGTAAGTGGGATATCAACTTACTTTTAGATTATATTCCCTCTAATGTTGTTTATAATGTTGTCGATACTATTAGTAATATCCCTATCAATACCACTAATTCTGATTACCCTATTTTTAAATTTTTGACCAATGGGAATTTTTGTATTAGTGTTGTGTGGAATTTTATAAGATCTAAATCTCTTTACGATCCTATATTTGCTAAAATTTGGAACCAAGTTATTGGCTCCAATATTTGCTACATTCACTTGGAGGTTGTTGCATGGTTGTATCCCTGTTGATGAAAATATGAGAAGGAAAGCTTTTTCAATTGCTTCAAAATGTCAATGATGTTTTAATTCTAAAACTAGCATGTTTTTATGAATGGCTCTACTACTATTAATGTCTATTATTTGTTGGATAAAGCTCTTGGTTTAAATATGAAATATATTGATGCTTCTTGTTCCTCTATTATTTCTTACTGGTTTTACTGCAAACCTACTAGTCATATATCTGTGGTGATTCCTTTGATTATTTTTTGACTGATTACATTTGAAAGAAATAATTGCAAACACCAGGGCGTTAAGATGAGCTCTGACATGAATCTTATTGGTCTGAAAAATAAATCTCATCAGCTGATGGGTGTGAAAAGGCTTCTTTTTAAGCATTTTAGGGGAAACATGAAATGGAAATCCTTTTTTTCATTTTGCTATTGATGAAGTTCTCCTTCGAAAGCGCCTATATTTTTATCTTTGTGAAGCCTTCTTTGGCTCAATTCAAGCTTAATATTGATGGTTCTCTATCTAAATTTTGGCTGGTTGTGTGGTATTGTTAGAGATCAGCAAGGATCTGTGATTTTTGCATATGTTTCTTTGATCTCTACCTTTAAGATTATTATTGCTAAAACTATGGCTTTACATATTGGCCTTAAGCTCTGTTTGGATCATAATATTTCAAAATTTTGGATTGAATCTTACTCGATGATGTTGGTTAATCTCATTTTGTCCAATAATTACAACAATTGTTGTCTCTTCTATCTTTATAGGAATATCAAGTCTTTGCTACAAAATTTTGATTACAATATTACTCATGTTTGGAGATAGGCTAACAGTTGTGCTGATTGGCTAGCTATGAAAGTTGTTGGCTATGGTTCTACTGATATTTTTTATAATTTACCTCATCTTCACTATTTGAAAGGTTTGGTGAGGCTTGATAAGCTAGGTTTCCCTTACATTTGCAAGGGTAGCAGAAGCTATTTCTGATATCTCTTTTCTCCTTTATTGTTGTTTGCGCAGGAACCTTCTTTAGCTCCTTTTCTCAGCTAGGTGCTACTCTGGGTTTACTAACTATTTCTCTTCAATTGATATTTTATTAGTTTCTTTCTATGCTACTCTTCACAGTTTACTGTGGTGCTATTCTTGGAGGTTTTCCCTTTCAATTCTGTTGTCTCCCTATCTTTTTGTGGTTGTCGTTTTCCTTCTTGTAGGTATCGGTGTGATTGAGATTATGTTCTTCTATCCTTTGGAGGTGTCCCTTGCCTGATCATTTCTTATTCAATGACACTTTTCTTCTCTCGATTGCATTCTCTCTCATTACTGAGCTTAATGACTATTTCAGCTAAGGGCTGCTCTTCTTTGGGCTAGGCTTATTGCCGACCGTATTTTTAATTTTTTTTGCTTTCTTTGTAATTAGGTAGGGATCCTTGACTCTTAAGTCTTTTTTTATTTTTCTTTCTTTAATTGTAACTTTTCGAGCACTAGTGAGTTATCGATCCCTTTAAGGATTTGTAACCATTTTGATTATTAACGCATAAGCTCTTTTTGGGTTTTAGCCAAACAAATAAAAAAAAACTAACTATTCATGCATTATTTTAGCATGCTATATTAGTCTTAATGTCTCCCTCCTTTCAACCTAAAGTAAGTTTGTGTCTACCAATTCTTCTCTTTTTTGTAAAACATTGTTCCAATAAATCATTTCAATAAATTTTATTCTTTAATAATCATTTTCTCTATAATAGTCAAAGAAGTCATTCATAAGGGTTAACCAATCCAAGAATTGATTATGATCATGAACATCAACAAAATTAGATGCTTTAACTTTAGCTTTCCATGTGGAGTTACTAAAATTATTAGTATTCTCATTATGATTTTCAATCCTAAGTTTATTTTTTTGCATTGTTGCTTTTGTTAGTATAATGATCTTCATTAATCCATAATTCGTTATCTTCATAGTATAGAGGTTATGTAAGGGAAATCGATTATTTTTGTGTCCCAAGAGTTAATTCATTCACTCAAGTAATTAAGGTTTCCAACATAGTCTCTAATTATGCAAATACATTTTCATGCATATTAATTTCGTTGGCAAATTTCTCTACGACCTTAGTCGTGACTTCTCTAGGATCTATTGGAGGGGATTATCTATAACACATTGTAAGAAATCATTTGAAAATGAAAGAGAAGAGGCAAATAAATGGGGGGAATATGCACTATAAGTGTAAAAGAACTTTTATTATATGACACTAAAAATGTGAGGAAAAAAATATTTTTGCCTACTTATAAAGGCTTAATAGAATATATTACTATCTTTTTATGTGAAAATAACATGATAAATATTTTTTATAATACTACCTTTAAATGTAACATCAAGATTATTAATATGTATCTAAGAAAAACTTGTTGATTTAATTTGATAACTTAATATAAAGATTTGATCATTGATCAACCCAAATGAAGGAATAAATGTCTTGTCATACCTCACTCCCAAAAAACTTCTTACACATTTATTTTCAAAATAAATTTATTAAAATTATTTTAATCACCTTTTCATATATGTTAAGAAAAAAATATTTGACTTTAGTGCTGCATCTTAAAAATAATATGTCATTTATCTCATTATTTAGACCATATGTTAGGATGATATTTTGGTATACATAACACACCATTAAATTAATGCAAACTTTTATAAAATTTTGCATTAGAATAATTTTTAGTGGGATTTACATACGTAACACTCAAAACTTTCATATTTACATATTTCATATTAAAAACTTAGTAATTAATCGCATAGCACTAAATTCATTAAATAACATAATAAATACAACTTGCCTCATCGTTATCATTAACTTTCCATAAATATACCTTCCTTGGAAAAATCTAATGACAAACTTTGATGCCTCTTCATCGTTGAGGGTTTCAATATTGCACATGCCACTGGCCCCTTCAATAGCCTTCTCTAGGAAGATCTCATAAGTACTTTCTCTTTTATATGTCATCAAGAGTTTCAAGACAACACAATGCATCGATCACATTAATGTCCTTTTCTAATAAGGTCACATTTTAACATTCTGATGGGGTGCCACCAAAGGTGTTTCCTTTGATGATTTGCTATTTCACCCCTAGGAGGGCCAAAATGTATTAAGGTTGATGGGTAAGCCTTGGGAAGAGTTGGAATGGAGTGTTATTCAAGCTTTCATATAATGAAAGGGTTAAATGTTGGGATGTCGAAAAATTTTGGCAAGTAGAATTTTGGCTTATAAAACTTTAATGATGAGCTTTTTTAGATTTGCAAATAGTTAAAAATGGAAGAAAATATCTTAAGAATAATTTTGGATATTTTTTCACCAAATTCTAAGGATTTTTGATAGGTCAAATAGGGGTAGGAATCTAACCTTCCTCAGGCTGACAGTTTTAGTAGGGGTTTGGGATGAAATTTTAAAGAGAGAATGCATATAAATGAGTATGGGATGATATAGGGAGTGCAGAAAGATTTCACAATAAATAAATAAAATTAAAATAAAGGAAAGAGGCTTGTTACACTGTTAGTAATAAGGTTGAAGATATCATCAAACCCCTAATGTGAGGGTCGGCTACCAACCCACTCTCTTAAATGGAACTCCAATTTTTGCAAAAATAACTACTACTTTTCATTCTTTATTCTTCATTCTACATTATTTATAGATGTTTTACAATCCTTGAAATTAAAATAAAATTAAATGTATAGAGGAGTTTGGGCCGACCGACTTGAAGAGGTAAAAGGAGTAGTTACTTTTTAAAAAGGGGTAAACATCTCTTTCAATGAGGAGACCGGCCATAGCTACTTCAAAGTGATATATATATATATATATATATATTTTCAACTACCAACTTCATTTAATTTCATTCTAACATTCCCTTACGATCCTCTAAGATTTCAAAATCCAAAATTTAAATTTTTTAAATTTGAAATTTTCAAAATTCAAATTTATAAAAATTTGAAGTTAACATTCTCACATTACAATTACAACTACTCATTACAAATGAAAAATACATAATCTGTTACACCAATTAATACATATTTGAAACATAAATGCTTCTTAATACACAAAAATAAATCCTACATAAGAGTTTTCATTTTCTTTTTTATCCGAGGCCTTTGAATCTCCTTCTTGAATGTTGCATCTTATGCCACATCACTTCATCACTTATTCTTCTTAGTCAAGGTAATTACAAACACCAACAATCTCATCAATACCCTTCCCCATTAAGATCCATTTACAACTTCCTCACTTCTTTCATATAAGACAAGATTATTAGTGACAAATTAAAAAGTAATTTTTACAAGTTTAATATATAAATAATATTATTTTGAATGTCCAGTATACAAATTCCCTTGCTTTTTATATGAAATTTAAGAAGAATTTTATTAATTTGTAAATTACATGTTGCATGATAGAAATTTAAAATAAAATTCTAAAAGGATATATTAACCGTTGTACTCATGCATTTTTATCTTTATTAAAAGTGGATTTATAAATTTGTTTATAATATCAAAGACTTCAAATATTTTAAATCTTAATCATTAGAGTTTTGAATGAAAAATGAAAGATATATTCTCCACCTATAAGAAGAAATAACATTCTCCACCAAACCAAAATTGACAAAGTGATGTTCAAATATAAAATCAAAAGTATACTCTTTCAAATCATTAAAATTCATGGCATGCATTAATCCAAATAAAGAAATGGTTCAAGTTTACACCTAAAAATCATTCACAACGCAGTGTCAAGACCCACTTAGAAACTTTTTTATAGTAGAAAACTCGTACAGGATGAAGCATCCTGCTTCCATTGGCAACTGCAGAGATCTCCAAACAGTTTCCATGGGCACAGAAACCTGAAGGAGACGTCGCATTCCGGTGTACAAAGCCTCTTTCCACTGCTCAAAAGTCTCGGAAACTTCCTTCCGTCAATTTTCCCAAGGAGAAACCTTCAGTATCGATCATGACGCCTAGATGGACAGCAAGAACAAGTACATTCAGTTACGGCTTTCCACGGACAATAGATGCTGCAGTAAATGTTTAATGAAGTTTGGAAGATATTCCTATTATACCATTCGAAATGATGCCCATCTCTCAAATTACTTAGCTTGACATAGAGATATTTCAGGTAGACAGGCGATAAACGAAAAATATTGAGAAAATAAACAAAAAACAATCACGCAAGCGGGAAATTATTAGGTGCGGACACCGAACGTAGACATACATCGGAGTGTGCGCTTTACCTACGCTTCAGATGTGCATTGAGTGCGCTTTTTTGACTGCGCTTTGATTGCGTTTTACCTGCGCTTTTGATGAGCTTGGCTTAAAGTTCCGCGGACACATTAAATATATTGAATATCCATGTGTCCACTCCACATGTCGATATTTTATTGACGTCCGGACGTATCTCTACGTCCGCTGTCCGCACCTAATAATTTCCCCACGCAAGCAGCACACAGATGCAGTCCGTTATTCTCAAATCAATCAGCGGTGCCATCCCGCTCACGCCACTAATATCATAAAATGATGGCTTTGTTTGGTTTGAAGGAAGTGAAAGAGTGGAAATTAAAAGGAAATGAAAATGATTCAAATTATTTGTCACCTCATTGTTAGGTCGAGGAATTAGGCAAAAAAAAAATTTCTCTCTGTATTTATTTGATGAGAAATTGTGTTTATTTCTTGTTAGAAGGGAGTGTGGAAGTTAAAATGATAATCCGACAATTTTTTCTGAATTTACCTTTCCCCTAATACCTTCAAACCAAACAGATCCTAAAGTCCAGTGAATAAATGATTGATGTGATTACTTCAATTCCAATATGCATGGAATTCATATACGTCAAAGTTAGGAGTACAATGGGCAATTGTGTTCCATGCTTCTTGTGGGATGTGCTAATGATAAGTGTAGTATCTACTTGATCAGCACGAATTAGTAACAAATAGAGACTAAATATGATGGATGTAAAAAAAAAAGCTCCTCACAGAGTATGTTAAATGCAACTCGAGTTCAAGTCTTCAAAGTTGCACCATCAGGCATTTGTCTTTAAAAAAACAAAGCACATAAAATACCCAGAACCATTAAGCTATTTATGACTTTTTACCTGTGCCTGTCATAGTTTCTGGATCGCTCCCTTGAACGAGATCGAGATCTTCGCCGGTTTCCAGAATCATAATGGCGAGATCGACCAGAATCTCGATCACGTTTGTGGTCATTTCCCCAATCTCTATCAGAATGCTTATCATGTTCCCTACTCCGACGATCATATTCACGTCCTCTTTCTCGACTGTCGCTTCGATTCTCTCGACTTCGATCCATTGGCCTAAACATCGAGATTTTGTTCATCAAATAAGATTGTCGGAACGGGAAATGAATGAGAAAGTCGGACTATAGACAACCAACCCATTAAACAGCTCATAAAACATTAGAATACCTGCTGTCCTCAGATCGGTCTCTCATACGAGACTTATTTCTGGCCTCCTGTTAAAACAGTATGTTAATCAATATGCTTCAAGACAATTAAAAAAACCAATAAGAGTAAAAATGAACATGAATAGCAATTATTTATTAGCACACACAAAAAAGGATTGCTCGCAAATTTGAACATAGCAAGAAAAAAGCCTCGTTTGACTAGGCCTCATTCACTCAAAAACCAAAAAAAGGGAGACATGGTGCAAGGCATTCTTCAATAAAACAATGGTGCAAAAAAACTGGCCACCTATAACATAGATGAATTTCACTTAGTTCAGAATCCTGCCGAGTGTTTGAACATTCATACAGAAGAACTAAACTCTTATAAAGTAAGTGAAATGCTTCCGGGTACATTCAGAGAGAGAAAGCATACATGCAAAATAAGGGTTTTAGTCCAAAATAATTGTAGACAAACTGTTAATGCAAATCCACTTGATCTGAATGTGTTGACAAGGATGCTAGCGTGAGGAGAAAAAGAATAAACAATGTGGTAGTAGCGTCAACAAAGAATCTTGATGAACATGAAATTTTTACTCTTGCTCACTGCATCTGATGTCAACCCTCTAGGGAACAGCTTTGATATTTCAATTTCTAAAATAACTTCTCATGAAGTAACAAGATATGAGTAGCATCTTCTCAATATTTCATGTACAATTCTTACTCTGCCAAAGAACTGCAAGAACATATCCATCAAATCATTGCACTTGTGCATAGCACTGGAAGAAATGCAAAGCTTGAAATTTCTTAAATTGGAAGGAGCATGAAGCCCACTTGAATGCCTTGGAGCATGCAAAGAAGACTTGCTACAGGTCTAGAATGTTAAAACGCGTTTACATACGTGACTTTTGATGATACATCACTGATTACGGTAAAGAAATTAAGGTGAAGTGTTTTAACAATTCAATTTTTTTAATAATATAACAAGAAAAACAAGCACAAGGCAGAAAAATGGTGATTGTGTACCATTTATTTTACATATAAGGCTCGCCAACCTCAGGGATATTCAAAACTTTTGATCCAATACTTTTCACTCTAAGAGAAAATAAAACTAAATGAGTAGTCCATATCATGAAAACTAAGGTTTCAGTTAAAACAGTGTTGTGATTGAAGATATAATAAGTCGAGGAAAATCATCCTATGTCAACCACAGAAAACCTCCAGTATTAGAATAAATTACAAAATTCTAAAAGAGAACCAAGGCAGAATGTAGCCTTTTAAATCCTAGGAGATATATGATAACTGTAATAATTACAAATTTGAGAATTTTTATAGAAGAGTTCCAAAATAGAAGAATGTCTAGTCAAAAGTCGCAACTCACCATGCAAAATACAAAAGCAACTGATAAAACAACAAGAGACCCATTATAGTACATAACCTATCAAAATTAAAGTCAACATCAAAACAAAAAACCAAAAGTAAATCAATCATGGAGATAGGGGCTACGAATTGCAGAGATGATAATAGCATGAATAGCATGCAACTATCCTGAAATTCACACGTTATCACACCTGTAGAAATGAACTCTTCAACATAATGAAAGAAGAGTACATGTTATTTTTACATTTTTTAATAACATAGGCCATTTAATTATGGTAAAAGGGTGATTTAACAACATGAACTTCATTTTTCAAGCATTAGCAAGTATCAATGTTAAGTAGGTCTATTTAGTGACAGCGTAATGGTTGATGAATTTTAATTGATTGATTAGCAATTCAATTATAGCAAAATTCTATCATTATATAATCTCAGAATACGTCAGGTCCATAACAAGAAATGAGAATTTTTCAAGCCAACAGTATTTTAATTATAAGAGGAAGATCTCTAGAATTGGAAAGATTTCCACTAGCAAGTACTGAAGATGTCCTAATGAGAGAATGTCCACACGATGCCAATGCCACTATATTGAATTATATTATCCAATTTGAAGAAAAAAAAGCTCATTTATCCATCTTTAGTTATTAAAAAATCACAGATGACAAACATAACTGAATTTCTCAATGGAACAATGAGAAACAACACCAGCACCATACCAACATTTAATAAGATTGGGCATCAAGGAATTTTAATCACAAGAAAAACAGATACCACAGAAATTATAGCAGGCAATCAAGTTTATATTTTTTAAAATGCAACATTGCAGTAGTATTTAACAAAATGAAACACAATAGATCTAGTGCTAACATAATGACAGAACAAGCAAAATACGGGGGAAAAATGCTTCAGAGCTGAAGAGCTTTAGAACTAGCCTGGAGTTCGGCTAACTTCTCACGTATGTGCATGTAACCCAAGTGCAACTTCCCTCCAAAATGATCAGCCAATCGACGATCACTGAAAAACAAATGGTACTTAAAGATGGTGTTCAGAACATAATTCAAATGTAGTATGAACCGTCTCTTCAAAATCAGTCAACACAGTCAACCTCATATTTTTAGAACTAATCTACATAAAACAGAAAACACGCACATTCTTTAGCTGCAAAAGTTTCCTCGTAAAATGGGCCCAAAAGCCTGCTGGTAAGAAGGCGTAATATGCAGGTCAAAAGCTGATGAACCTGATGGCCTTAAAATGGGCTTTAATAGCCTGTAACAAGACTGAAGATGCTATCATACAATTTGGCTTACCTGTCATAAACGCTTAAGAAAGCTCCACATATGTCACAGACACGTAGCTTCTGATCAGTCTGCAAAAAAGAACTTCTGTCACACTTGTCTGCTGAAAACATTTCATATGGTCGTTCACACCAAGCTGTATTCATCAATATTTATAGAAGGCCATCACAAGCAAAGGAAAAGGACATGTAGGAAGTCATAGTAATAATGCCCAATTAAAAGATATTAAAATGCCCCAAATAGATGCAGTAATACTTCTGTTCAGTAAAAACATGAAAATGAAAATCGAGTAACAAAATTGGGAAAACAAAATCTATATTTCATCACCTCAAATTAATTTAATCAGCAAAGCAATTTACTAACAGTAGTAATGTGTTCAATTTTTGAAGATCATATCTGCCGCAAAAAGAATGTCGGCATGTTTTTAACCTATTTTGTTGTGCTCGCTATAGTGGCTTTTCATCCTTCTATTGTAACAAATTTGAGACGACAAGTGTGGACTCCAAAAATTTGAACTTTAGGGGCCCCGGCCTCTCCGCATTATATTCGGAGATAGTTTTAACAGATAATCTCTGAGGGAAATTTTCAAAAGGCAGATTAGATAGAGGTAAGACATAACCCAAAGATTTCGCTCTCTTAGCGAGAACTTTATGATATGAGTTCTGGTTTTCTATAGGCGCAAGCCATTATAGTATATTCCCCTCCCGATAATGAGAAAGAACTTTCGATTAAGGCTAGTCGTTGAACAGATACGTAGTATCTAATGTATAGTAGTAGCGGATGTAAACTTTAAAATTAGAAATTTTATCACCTATCAGTAGGGGGAATGATGATTAAACCAATCAAGATCTCATGGTTTCGTCGTCCCGGGTCATTGTAATCCCTAGTCTGCTTAGTCAGAGGAGGTAGTCAACCCAACCTGATCGAATGATCCTTGTCGGCAGCCATGAGTTGCTTCGAATAAGGGTACCTTGTAGAAATGGGGTGAATGTTTGTCGAAGAAATGAATTCAAGTCAACCTGAACTAATAAAGGGTTTTGTGCTCTATCGATTATACCCTATGATTCATTATTCAATGGTAAATAGACATTGGAAAATATATAGGCTTTTAGCCATGACCTTATGATAGTGGAGTCAATCGACCAAGCCACTAGGCCAGTGGGCCGAGGTCATAATCATTTACCATGTGGAGCCGGTCTAGCCAAGCCACGGGTTCTTTGTGGAGCCATCTGGCCAAACCACTGATTAGAGGACCAGTCATAACCATACCACGTAGGGCCGTCTGGCCAAGCTACGGGTTAAAGTGAAGACGTACTGGCTAAGCCATCAATTATAGGACAAATGCCACGTCCTTACTGGCAGAATGGAATTTGAGAATGAATATGAGTGATATTCTCGCTTTGGACATTCGCTCTTTATGAACTAGAGTTATTCTTGAGTCCATCACTCTCACCAAACGGTTGCGGAGGATGGATGACTTTTGCTTTAAGTTTTAGATAATTAATTTTCAATTTTAAATATTAATATTCTTAATAGACGTTGAGCTTTGAAGTTTTGATAGAATTTGAAAATTAAGCCCTCTGGTTGATATTAGCTTTCAACGCGGCCATTATCAGCGATTTTAAAGTCATTTGAAAACATTTGTATTTCATAAGAATTTGGAAGCATTTGAAAGTGTAGAGTCCTCTCCAGTTGAGATAAACATTCAATACAGCCATCATCGGGGATTAAAGTATTTAATTATTTGAATCTTGTCAACTCTATTCGCTCGCTAATAGAGGATTGGGTTCAACAATGAATGATTATGTGAACGCTAAAGCCAAGAGATTGTATTTTTATGATGAGTTTCATTTAAAGAACCTCCTAATATGAACTTGAATATTAAATATCCCGATGGATTTATGATTTAGATATTCGCTTGTTAATTCAAATCATGTCGACTCTAGTGAAAAAGGATGAAACTTGAATATTTAACCCACACAATATTCTCAGACCTTAAGAAAAGGAGTTCAATATAGCGGTCGGAGAATATGTGGATATTAAGTTCATGTGCACACTTCTCGAGATTGTGATGCTCTTCTCGAGGTGATAGCATATTTATCAGGGTTGTCACCTGCTTCAAAAGGTTGCTGCACACTCTTAGAGGTGTTGGCATGCTTCTCGATGCATCACATTTAAGCTTAGGAAATCATATTTTAATGCATGAGGAGCATTTTGAAATATTTAAATATAATTAATTGCGCAAGTGATTGTCATCGGAGTATCCACAAGATTTCATTTAAGGGATTACAAACGCCTTCTGTCAGCTTATACAAGTGTTGCGGATCTGGTAGCGTGAAAGCGTATTAATTTTCAGTTGTTGCATATAGGAGAGATATGATTTAGTTCATTTTGACTCATTCAAGTTATCACTTAGCACAGCTTGTAGAGGATGTTTGCTCAATAGGCACTAGGATATCATGCTCTTGCTTGTGAGTGACATCATTTGTTGTGAATCTCCTATTGTCGCATGTAGGTAAACTAATTTATTCATTACGAGCCCTTTTGTTCTTGCATAAAAACTAGTTGCGTGCACTACGAATTCTCTGCTCCTGCTCACAGGTGAAGTGTAGTGTTCATTAAAAGTTCCTTGCTATTATCCATGGACAGGCTAATTTGTCTGATATGAGCTTCTTGTCCATGCTTGTAAACTAATTATTGTGGGCTCTATGAATTCTCTGCTCCTACTCACAAGTGAATTGTAGTGTTCATTATAAGTCACTTCTTGCTCGTAGGAGAGCTGCTTTGTTCAGTAGAGGTCCTTGTATTTTCCCCTAGGTAAGCTAATATATTCATTACAGGTTCTCAGTTCTCGCCCATAGGCGAATTATCACATTGCAAGTCCCTTGCTTGTGCATGTAGGCCGACTAATATGAGTATTCCAAGTCTTCTGCTATTACTCATACGCCAGTTGTAGTATCCATTAAAGGTCTCGTGCTATTGCTTGTAGGAAGGTTGTTGTATTCTATACAATTTTGCTAATACTGCCTTTAGGGAATTGAGTGGGGTTTTGTTACTGGTTTAGTAGAGGGGTGAGGGCTAAGTGTTGGGCTAGTTGTAGATGACGGGCTGAGATGGGAAGGGCTATGAGAGTTGCTAGGGAAAGTAGATGAATGCTGCTTTGTTCAGCTAGGTGTAGGCGGCTGAGATGAGCATGTAGGAGATGGACAGCTGCTGTTTTGGAGGTAAGGAAGATGAGTTTGGTGGCATTGTTGGGCTGTAGGTGGGCTGCACAGTGGAGTGACGGGCTTGGGAGGCCTTTTTTTTTTTTTTTTTGCTTGCAGCTGATAGCAGGTGAGGATGGGAGAGAGGCTGCTATTGAGGGATTAAGTGGAAGTGTATTGGTTGAAGGGGTGGAAGATGGAAGAGGGATGGGCTGTAGTAGAGGGATATTCAGGCTCTTGTGAGGAGCTGAGGAACAGAACAGGTGTGAGCTGAGCATGAGAGCAGAGAGTGGGTTGAGTATGCTTGTGTGGGAGAAAAGGCTAGCTGTTGCTGCTATCTTTGCTCGACAAAGAGGAAGGAGTTGTTAGGGAGATCGGTTGTAGGAGGGAGCTTTCACGGGCAGGTGTTGGTTTAGGTGGAGGAGCAGTAGCGGCTTAGAGATATGAGAGGAGCTTGGGATTTCAGCGGGTATAGCTGTGAAAAGAGTTGAGTGCGTGAGTAGGCTGGTGTTGGGAGGTCGTATGAGTGGAGGAATGGAGAAGACGGGTTGCTGTTGGAGTGGGATGGGACGGAGGGAGCAACTGGAGTGGGAATAGTAGAGGGAGAGAGGGGAGAGAGGGAAGAAGTGGAGTGGGCTGAAAATGAGGTGACAGTATAGAATAGGTTATTTAGATTTCATTTTGTTTATTTCAACCGGCTGACATAACTTGGCAGGGATTGGGCGACTTGGGCAGCAGGGATGAGGCAAAGATTTGGTTGGCTTTGGATATGATTTGGTAGAGGATTTTAAGGGAGGTAGGAATAGGATTTGATCAGAAAATAGATAATATATAAACGTAGTTTAATTAAAATAATACTTTAAAATAAACAAAAGCTGTGATTTGATTCTCAATAATCATGCATCTCGATTTGCATGTCTTAATCACCTCGAAACTCGTGCCAATATTGAGGTTTTTTTGCTCATGTAAGAACTTAGACAATATTATAGTCATTTCTATATGATTTCGACGTTCAAAACACAACGGCGAAGTCTGTTCTGCGAACGTACAACGTTCACGCAACGTCACACAATATTTTGTTCGTAGTCTGTAGATTTCGATCACCTTCACTCGATTCGATTGAAGGAATCCCTTTCTAGGTAAATATGATGCTCTAATCACATCGACACAGTCTATTTGACAATCCGAAGTCATTTGTGAAATATTGTGTAGCATCATTTTGTGTGTTGTTGCTTTAAAACTCATGTCAATCTCGTGTTTTTGCTCGTGCAAGGACCCATACAATATGATAGTCATTTCTGGGTATTCTCAACATTCCGGACACAACAAAGTCCGTTTTGCGAACGGACGATGTTTGGACAACGTCGCACCATGTTTCATCTGTAGTCTGTCAATTTCAACCGCCTTCGCTCAATTCAATTGCGATTGGTCCCCCTTAGGCAAATATCCCGAATACATCGACGCAGTCCGTTTGATGATTAGAAGTCATTTGGGAAATTTTTTTCAGTGCCGTGCTTGCCAACAATCATGCTCATCATCATTTTTTATTTAGTTACGCACGAATGACTAAGAAAATTTATTCCCCTGAGTGCATCGATGCAGTCTATTTCATGATCGGGTAAAGTTTTGAGCCATTTTAATAGCGATCGAGGTGTTCCGATGCTCGTGATAACTGCCAATCCGTTAGTCGTCTTCCTCGGTGCACTTGATTGATCGTGGAATATGTATAGAGGTCAACAACAAGAAGACATGCAAGCATTTGCATATATTTTGTAACCCTCTCCCTGCAATAATGTTACTCCTCCATTCTTCTGCCGCTTGAGGCTATATTCAATTTGAAATGATAACAATACTAGAATTAAACTAGTAAATTACTGCAGTTACATTATCCAAAACTTATAAAATAAAACAGTTGGCCAGGGAAATATAATTGTGCAGTTTATGTTCCTATAAGCTATACTTGCTTATTTAACTTATGCAAACGTTTCTTTAAGCAGAACAGAATTTGGAAATCACAAATATTGACATAGATATTTTATCAAATAAATATTACCTAAAGAGTTCAATCTAATAGCCAGTCACCAAAAGAAATATCCTTGAAGCAGTTCAGCCGACTGTTCAAGCAAATCATCGTGCAAGGGGAGTAAATTTGTACAGTAAGTGCTATAAGTCAAAAAGCCTACTCACCAGACAAGGTTATCTACTTTACTATCCAAATAACAGTTCCCACGTAAGAAATGATATATTGACCATCTTGAAGATCTATTTGTCCGGCATTATAAATTTTACTATAGTCATCGCCAAGTTAAACTGATTAAATTTGTCGACATTAAATGTAGTAAATATATGCAAAATGATTACATTTAAACTCATAAGTTATCGTTAATAATTATTATATCAACTTAATATGCCCCAGTTGGGCATACCTACCTCAATTAGCATTGACCACAAATAATTCAGTAAGGTCAACATGAATACTCAAATTTTCGAGAACTTAAGAAGTGAGCATACTTAGGCATTGTTTGGAAGAGCTTTTCGAGTGCATACGAAAAATAGTTAATAAAAAATCATGTTTTTTAGAAGATGACTTTTTCAACATTTTTTTTCAAAATTTTGCCTATAAAAGGCTGTTATTGAGAAGCATTTTTGAAATTGTGGTACAGAATAAACTTCTAAAAGCAAAAAAAAGGAAAGCTTAAAATACCCCAAACAAAGTTAAACAAATGTAGCGTACTAAAAGAAAAAAAAACACAATTTAAATGCACCAACATTGCAGAATGAATCATGTGAAAGAAAGTTAATTCGTTTAAGAAGTACAGATAAACTTAAAGCTTAAAATTAATCATAAAGAAAACATTAAGGAACCGATGAAATGAAACTCACAATTCGCACATCAACAGCAGTATACTTTGATGAGTCCAGAGTTGGCTCCTGCCGAGCACTCATCTGAACAGAGGGGAGAGAAATGGTATAGAACATCGGCAGACTAACTTTAGATAGGTAAGTAGGTAAGGTAGTAAGATATAAAGTAGGATTGAACTATTTAGTACAATGAATAATCAGACTACGTGAGAACCTACAGCATAAAACAGAACCATAAGGACAATAAACCTTTTTAAGAGCCTCAGCTTCTTCCAAGGCTTTCTGCGCCTCTTCTATCATTCCTTGCTCACCTGCAAAACTGACAGAAAGTCACAACACGCTCTCACCAAAATAGAATTTGCATTTCCCCTAAGAATTTTATTAAATTGTCTCCAAAACATGAATGCTCCTTGTATGGATAGGGACCTATAATGACATATTTGTATAGAATAATCATATGACCTTGGCAAATCAGATCCTACTTTCCAAGAAAAGTATTGCAGAGAACATGTGGCATTCCCTTTCACATGCCTATGCATTGTTCTATGCAAAATTATGCCATGTTCTTGGCATATAATGTTTTACTTGCTGAGACATATATTTGCATGCCAATGACATGTCATGCCCATTGAAATACTCATAGTTCAGTCTTTTTTTTTTGGGGGGGTGGGGGGCGGTCCGGTATGGGATGAGAGCACTCTCCTACCCATAGTTCACACTTTAATTGCAGTCACTATAATGAAACGATTCAAAAAAGATAGCAAAACATAAAATTAGACCCTGTTATCCAAGAACCATGGATGATGAAAACAAGGAGGGAGACATACCAAGATCTTCTGCCTTCTTGAGCTTTTGATTGATCATCTCCTGGGTGTGAGGATCGGGAGGGTTTGGCATGGGGACAGGTGCTAACTGTGGAGGGTTCTGATTTGGCTGTGGTAAAGAGGCCCTATCTTTGTTAAAAGCATCAAGGAGAAGCATAGCCTGCAATAAAAAGTGAATCACATCGATGTCTTCCAATAAAAAAAAAAGGTTTTCTAGAACTAGCATAAAAGAGCATGACTTTCTAGTAATCATCAAGAACTAGCCATAGAAAAATATATGCGCTCAAGTTACAAGCAACACCTGCTTATCAGCTCTTTTAGTTCTGAGCTCTTCCAATGCTTCTAGAGCCCGTATTTTACTGTCAGTTTTCCCTTCCAAATCTGTAAACTCAAACAGTATAACAAATCAGTGTGATTAACCCACACATTGTTTCATCACAAGATTCAATGTTCAGTTATGATGCATTGGAGTTAAGAAGTTAATATATACATATATATACGTATATATACATATATAAGCAAATATTTTAAATAAAACAAGAGTTATGAAGCAGAATATTTTTTTTTTTTCTTTTAGAGATGGAAAGCAAACAATGCTATATATGGTGAATACATAACTAAGGAATAACAATGCTCTTCGTAAAGAAAATGTCATCTTAAAATTATTTGATCAGTCTTTTAAAAAAGCATACTGATTTTGGAGTTGTCTCAACGGTCATCATGCATTTAGCAGTAAAGATAGGGTTATCATTCTCATTAAAAAAAAAAAGTATAACTAAGTCATGCACTAGCCACATATGGTATCCACATAAGTGAATTAGTGGTTCAAGGCTCAGCAAAAGTGCATGTGTCTGTGCTTCAGCACTCAACTTCAAAAAAAAATTAAATTAAATTAAAAAGGCACAATTTTGGCTTCAGCAAAGCGTAATATTTTTGTGTATCATTGCACACAAATTGAAAACAAAACACACTCCATGAAATCACAAAAGAGAACTTCCTGACCTAACTTTTGAACTCACAAGAATAACGATATCTAAACAATTACTGAAATGTACACTATTATAAAAAAGCCGCTTGGGATTTCAATTAAAAAAAAATGCTCATTGCTTTTAAAAGAAAATCCCATCTCTTAATACATAATATCTGAATTTATCTCCTCCATTCAAACCATGAATTTGGCGCCCATACGCATAAAGGAAACCATTTATCTTCTGGTATTCCTGCACCTTTCACATATCAAGCTACTTAGGCGTTCCTATTAATCAGCTTTCCATGTCAAATTTGTAGTTTGAAAGTATGTATCTGAGTAATGGCGTTATTCTAATCCATCTCCTATATCTTCACCATTGTAGATTGATTTATCCTCTCTACATAGGTGTGAGGATTCAAGAAGCAAAGCATTCAAATACAGAACTCTGATTTTGTCAAAGTATGTCTCCATTGTTGAGTCCATGAACCCATGTAACTCATGTATGGCACATTAAGGATTTGAAGATAACAAAACTGTGTAGTTTCATCAAATAGTTTGCTAAGTACTATTATAGTTTTAAATATATATTAGATAAACCATAAAGAAAATAACCTATTCCACTCTCAAAGCACCTTGAGCCTTAGTAGCTTAATAATGAGCTATAAACGGTGAATTAAGATAATTTAATATGACAAAGCCCAAGTAATAGCTTAGTATGTATTTAAGTATTGTACAAATCAGTACAGAATTACTCCAAAATATCGAAAAGATGATGGACACACAAATAAAACATAACAAAATACCCAACGAGGCTTAGGGTGGTTGGTGGGCGAGAACGGTTGGGAACACCCCATCCCGGGTTTGAATCTCCTCTACTACGGCCTCGCCTCTTCAGTAGGGCAAAGCAAGTGTGGGCCCGATGCCGGTGGGTGGCCTCGCTAGGTTCCACCGAGGGATTAGTTATGCCGCCAAGCACTCCTTTAGAGTGACAGCGGGTAGATACTCAAGTTCCAAAAAAAAAAAGAAAAAAAAAACATAACAAAATAATTTTTAGTCAAGTTATTTTAATTATATTTGAAAATTACTTATTATGTTCAAATGATAGGAATTAACTAAAGGTGTACCAAAAATGTAAATCAATAATTTAATTGTTAAGCATTCATTCAAACAAATCATTTTATATCAACAATAATCATGCCTTAATAAATGTTATCTAGCCTCTGCTAACTATGAGATGTCTCTAAACTTAACATCGCTCCATAAACTCACGAAGAATTTAGCTTATTAATTTAATTATTGTGAGCCTCTGCTAACTTTAACGAGCACGTGCTAAATTCATAGCAAGCCTCCACTAACCTTAATGAGCCTCTACTAAGTTAAGAAGTTAGGAAACATCTATATCGATCTAGTTGTCTGTTATGTAATAAAATTTTTATTTAGAATGATTTAGTCCTTTCTAAATTATTTCTAAGCTTGCTATGGAATTCTCTATATATACTAAAGTAACTAAACCTATTCTAATGATTAAAGAGTTAGAGATTCACATATAAAAAAATTATCCTCTATATATATTCAAAGAAGAAGAGTAAAATGGGTGCTCATCTCTGAAATCGCCAGAGATAATATTATATTAACATATTTTCTCTCAATCATTAGTTTTATTGCATTATATTTTCATGTATCTTTATATTATATAAGCATTGTATTGGGGAGCGAGTAGAAGGTAAAACTTCCTATCAACTTCGTTATTCAAGAGCACTTTGATCTAAGAAAATTCTATGTAAGAAAAAAAATTATGAAAACTTAGTGGTAGACTTTCTCAAGTTTTATTATCGGATTAGGAAAAAGTTATTCTCAACCCCAGAACAAATATTTTTTATGGCTTACTTCCCTTTAAATGAAGATTGTGTTAGGACAAGATTCCATTTAAAGAAAGAGATTGTGAGGATTTTTACACATGTAATGGAATCCCAAGTATTATGGGTGCTTAAGCATGAACATTGATCATTGTAGGCTAACCTCATAAATATTGATTGTATCCATTTGGCTCGGTAGTTAGATTTATTTTCATTGCATATAAATTTGTTATTTATCTTCTCATGTTCATGTTGTGATCTATTTGATTAAATCATTCTTATACTAAAGTAGTTGAGTAATATTAATTACTACACTTAACAAGTCAATTGCTCTTCCTTAGGAATGAATCTTAAGCATAAATTTATTTATAACACAATAATATAATCATTGTTTGGACATTTTTTTTTGGAGTTTAACAAGGATAATCCTATAAGCATTAGGGTTATCAAAAAATGACCAAACCCGACAACCCGACCCGAAAATCCGGGTTTGGGTTGACCTGTTTAATAAACAGGTCGGGTTTGGGTCCGGAATTCCAACTCATTCATTAAACAGATCGGTCAAGGGTTGACCCACCAACCCGAAATGACCCATTTAGATTGTGAGAATATGATTGACTTTAGTGACCTTAGCACCCTAAATGAAAATAAATTTTTTTATTTTTATCGGTGTCTTAGTAAAACCGATGTTAGAGAGGCTTTAAAGAAAATGAAGGGTGGAAAATTGTAGGACCTGATGATATTCCAATAGAGGTGTGGAAATGCTTAGGAGATGAAGGAATTTCTTGGCTTACTAAACTTTTAAATACTATTTCGAAGACTAAAAAGATGTCAGATGAGTAGAGAATGAGCATGTTGATTCCTATTTTTAATAATAAAGGTGATGCACAAGATTGTACGAATTATAGAGGAATTAAGTTAACATGTCATACTTTAAAACTATGGGAGCGAGTTATGGAGCATAGGTTGCGGCGTGATACTAACGTTTCTCAAAATCAATTTGGATTCATGCCAGGTAGGTCTACCATGGAAGCCATACATTTATTGAGAGGTTTGATGGAGAAATTTAGAGAGAATAAGGAGGATCTACATATGATATTAGAGAAAGCATGTGATAAAGTTCCAAGAGAAGTGCTATGGAGAGTTCTTGAAAAGAAAGGAGTTAATAATGCTTATATTCAAATCATTAAAGATATGTATGCAGGAGCTATTACTTGTGTTCAAACACAAGGTGGTTCGACCAGGTATTTTCCTATTTCGGTTGAATTACATCAAGGATCAGCCTTAAGCCCATATCTTTTTGCTTTAGTCATGGATGTTCTCACTAGACATTTGCAAGAGAATGTACCTTAGTGTATGCTTTTTGCTGATGATATTCTTCTTGTTGATAAGACTGGAGAAGGAGTTGAAGGTAAACTTGAATTATGGAGGTCAACCCTAGAGTCGAAAGGTTTTCGCTTGAGTAGATCTAAAACTAAATATATAGAGTGTAATTTTAGTAGTAATAGACCTAGTGGGGGTTTGTGACTTTGAGCGATCGAGTCAATAATAAGAGTACACGTTTTAGATATCATGGATCTATTGTTCAAAGTGATGGTGAAATAGATGGGGATATTATCAATAGAATTCAAGGTGAATGGTTGAAGTAGAGGAATGCATCGGGCTTGTTGTGTGATAGAAAAGTCCCCCTCAAACTTGAAGGAAAATTCTATAAGATGGTGGTGAGACCTGCAATGCTTTATGGTGCAGAATGTTGGCCATTAAAAGAGAAGCATAATACTAAGTTAAGTGTTGCAGAGATGAGGATGCTCAGGTGGATGAGAGAATTTACCCTTAGAGACAGGATCCGAAATGAGCATATATGTGAAAAGGTTGGAGTAGCTCTAGTGAAAGATAAGATTAGAGAGAGTCACCTTAGATGGTTTGGCCACATAAAACGACGGCCTTCTGATGACCCAGTTAGGAAAGTAGAGGCATTAGATTTGACTTATATTAAGAAGGATAGAGGTAGACCTAAAAAAACTTGGCTAGAAAATATTAGAAATGATATTTTTTTATTAGATTTAAACGAGAATTTGACTTTTAATAGGACACAATAGAGAAAAAGGATTCATGTAGACGACCCAATATAGTGGGACAAAGGCTTGATGTTGTTGTTGGTGCATGATTGTATTATTTTTATTAATTAATCTAAAATGTTTTGTTAAAAACTTATAAACATTTTTTTAAATCAAAATAAGTCATTGGGTTGGATTTGGGTCATTCTGGTTGCTAGTGGGTCGGGCTCGAGTCCACATTTTTTATTTGTTTATTAAACGGGTCGGGTTCGGGTTAACCGGGTTCAGGTCGTGTCAATTTTGGTTCGAACCCAAACCTGACCTGTTGACCTGTTTTGACACTCCTAATAAGCATGTAGTGTTTATTTCTTACATTTGTGCTTAGAGTCGAACACTCTCACTAACATAATCATTTATTAAACACCATTAATTAAAAGATAGTATTGAACTTATTTAAGAATTAATTTAATTGATTATGCTTACAAGCTCATGCATTTAAATAGCAACACATCAACAACATTATGGTCAACGTATTTACTCATCTTATAATATATCACATATTGTGTAGCATATTGCCCACATTTGTGTATACATTTATCATTTGTTATACATTGTTAGACTATTACTGTAAAGAGCTAAACATAACGGGGAAGTTAACGTGAAACCAAACAATGGATTTATAGAAACTCGCTTGTCTAGTTTAATCGTATATGTACCATAATTATCATGTATATCACTTGTATGTTGCATAAGACCAAGTGTGTGTATTCTAATATTAATGAGTGTGATTATTTATATTGTGATTAATGTCTCACACACTCATATATATATATATATATATATATATATATATATATATATATATATATATATATATATATATATATATATATATATATATACATATCTCCTACACCTGCACACTAGATCATTTATCTAGCAATTATACATGTCAAATCATTGATTGCTTCTGCTGTAAATATTTACTTTTATAATTTCATATTTCATTGTGCTTGATAGTGTGAGATTTGAGTTGGGAGAATTTCATTAGAAAATATATATATACATACATATATATGTATATATATATATATATATATATATATATATATATATATCTCCTACACCTGCACACTAGATCATTTATCTAGCAATTATACATGTCAAATCATTGATTGCTTCTGCTGTAAATATTTACTTTTATAGTTTCATATTTCATTGTGCTTGATAGTGTGAGATTTGAGTTGGGAGAATTTCATTAGAAAATTCAATTAGTGTCAAACAAGTTGTAGACCTATGTTGCACCGATACGTATCTGGCGACCCGAATACGACACGATACGGATACTGGGCATATCAATTATTAAAAATACAGGGCATGGGTACGGCGCGGACACTGCATTATAATTTATATATCATCAATAAAAATTAAGAAATCAATCGAAGCATAATATTTGAAATGTCAAAAAAAAAAATTTTAAAGCAACATCATTTGTAGTCTTATAGCTTATAATATCAAAATGAAAGTAAGCATTAAATGTCGAGTACAACAATAAAAACATAAACATAAATTGTCTAACACATGAAGTTTCAACTATTCAATAGAATGAATAATAGGATTAACTTCTTCAGGGATTTGTATTTGAACTTCTATATCATCTTCCTGCAATCATGTCGCCATGTCTCGCTTGCTCGGCGTGCTAGTGTGCTGCTCCTTCGATGACGAGGAAGAAGACGCACGCTCGCAGTCGCAGAAATGGAAAAGCTCTAACTCACAGTTCATGGTTGCGGAAATGCTTAAACCCTCGTGGTCGTGGAAATGAATAAGAAATACGAGCCGCACCCCTCATTTTTTTCGTTTTTTAACAAGACACACGTATCCGATACGCGTGTCCTTTTGAATTTAAATATTATTTTAATTGGATAAGGCTTTTCCTTATCTGACACGTATCAGTGCCGTATCGAACGCGTGTCTGTATCTGACACGTGTCCGATATTGCATACCTTCGTAAATAGGTGCATCGGTGCAACAAAGTTGTAGACCCAATGCACATTGTATATATTATATCTCCTACACTTGCAAACTAGATCATTAATATAGCAATTATACTCATAGCTTTTACATGTCATATCATTGATTGCTTTCGTTGTAAATATTTGCCGTTATAGCTTTCATATTTCATTGTACTTGACTATGTGCGATTTGAGTTGGGAGAACACTGCACCCCAACAAGCCCTTCAGTATAAATTATAATTTTGTATATTCTAAATTTTCTATTTCACAATACAAACAAAAATAGTTACTTAGCAACTAATTTGTTGTTTTAACCTTTTATGTCATGATTCCCAATTTTATCAACTCTTAATGAATTTAACGTAAATTAATAGAAAGAGAATTATTAATTATTAAGTAGTAAAAAAGCTTTATAATTTTATTGTTATATTTATTTCTTGTGTCCATGTTTTTTACAACTGCATAAATCAAATTCTTCTATTTAAAAGACTTTTTTAGAAAGATGTTGAACAGCAGTTAATATTTTCCATTTTCTATTTATTTTAAACATTTAGATGCACATAAACTTTAATATTCATTTGAGAATTTATTATTGAATTTTTTTCCCATCTAACAAGTTAATTTAAGAAGAAATAGTATTAAAAGTTTTCTTAAGTAATTTATTGAATTTAGTAAATATAAAATAAAAATTATTTAATAACTCTAAATTCTTGTACACATTTTAAAAATTATATTATGAAATTTAGGCAAGTACATTCTTACTAGTAATAGTAAAGTGGCCATAAGAGAATTACAACATTTAGACTTGAATGTGCTAGAAGGTTCAGACAGCGCTTGCAAAGAATCTCATAAATCAGGCAGAGTATATTATCTACTCAAATGGACAAGGATATCAAAACAAAAAGCCTTTAGTTAGTTAATCTAATGACGTTAAAAAAGTTGGCACCTTCAAGCCGATATGGCTGCCAAATGCCAAAGGTTTTAGGTGCCACCAAAGGCACCTACCCAAGTAAAGTGAAGGGATCAAAATTAAAAAAAAGAAAAAAAACTAGTGCACTTAGGGATTGTGTTTGGTTTGAGGTAAAATGAGCATAAAGTAAATATTTTGCATGTATTGTTACTTTAAAAATGTTTGTTATGGAGTAAATTCAATGTAAAGTAAACTGGCAGTGCATTTCAAATATTTCAAAGACTTTATTTCCTGGCCACATCAATTTTACTTTGCAGATCATACAAAACCTTTTTTTGCTTTCTTCTCCACTCTCTGCTCTCTTTCTGACTTTTGCCTCGCCAGCCACTCGGTCAAGTTTTAAACTCCATTTCTTCAACACAAACCTTCATCAATACCATTTATATGAAATTCTTCTCTAGAAACTCCAATATTGGGTATGAAAATGTAAAACATGACAACAACACTACAGCAAGATTATGAAGGCTATCATGATCTGAGGTAAAAATAACATTGGTCAATGGTTTTAAACTTTTAATTTGTGATTGTTTCTTTTTATTTAATTTGGCTTCATTACTTTCAAGAGCTAGGTTAATTTTCTTATTGAGAAATGTGGGGAAAACATTTAAGATAGAATGCAATTAATTTCTAATGATAAAAAAAACAACTTTGATTGTATTTATTGCCTTAAGGGAAAATGCTATAAGATGGTGGTGAGACCTACAATGCTTTATGGCGCAGAATGTTGGCCATCAAAAGAGAAACATAATATTTAAGTTAAGTGTTGCAAAGATGAGGATGCTCAGGTGGATGAGTGGCTTTACTCTTAGAGACAGGATACAAAACGAGCATATACGTGAAAAGGTTGGAGTAGCTCCAATGGAAGATAAGATTAGAGAGAGTTGCCTTAGATGGTTTGGTCACATAAAATGGTGGCTTTCCGATGACCCAGTTAGAAGATTTGGCTTATGTTAAGAAAGGTAGATGAAGACCTAAAAATACTTGGTTAGAAAATATTAGAAATGACATTTCTTTATTAGATTTAAATGAGAATCTAACTCTTAACAGGACATAATGAAGAAAAAAGCTGATGCCACGTGGTGGGATAAAGGCTTGAAGTTGTTGTTGTTATTGTTGTATTGTATTGTATTTGTTGTCTTCATTGGTTTATTTAGCACCGCAATTTATTGATTCTTTAGAATATGCTTTCTCTAAAACGAGGTACACTTACCATGCTATTTTAATGGAGCACTAACTCTAAACTTCACATCCAATAATAAGAAAAATTGCATTTACTTTACATCTAACAAACAAATTCAGGTAAAATGAGCGCGAGGCATTAATTTTAATATACATTCTCAAAATTCATGCATTAAAAATACATCAAACCAAAATACCATATAATAAATCTATTTTAATTTCAAATTTTTTTAAAGAGTGAAAAATGATAATCACCACATTAGGCTATGTTCGGTAAAATCATATGTTTCAAGTTTCATTAAATTTCAAGTTTCAAAACAATGCTAAATAGATTAATGTTAGGCAAGGCAGTGTTTTAATGATATTTTTAGGGCTTACCTTAGGGAGGGGTAGGCCAAAATTGCTCTAGGGAAAGTGTAGAAGGCATTAGGCCTATAGTGTGTACCCTGAGCACACAAGGCAAGCCTTTTACTCCCCATAAACAGAGTGATCACCACGTGTTATACATTAATGAACTTCCATCAAATAATTAGAAAATCCTAAGAAGCTATCTACTCAAATAAAAATGTTCTTTTAATCCATTAAGCATGTCATAATATTATTTCTAAAATTTGTGGAAACCAAAAAAATAAAAATGAATTTAATTCAAACAGCACCACTGACCCATTACTCCCTCATTGACCAACTATCTCACTGCTTCTACCACACCAAATCACACTCACTCTCTTGCCAACTTGCTTAATCATTTGCTATCCCACACTGACTAGCTAATTTGGTTGATCTCCTTCATCCACTTTCCTTCATTTCTACTGACTCATCAACCTACACCTCTCATCCAAGTGCATTCATCAGTTCCTCTGCTTTCATTGAAAAGTTTAGAGGTCTCAATTCTTCTTCAACACCTCTCGGTGGATCTTCAAATCTTGTCAAAGTATTTAGCAATTTATTTGGTCTTTATGGTTTGGATGGGGCGTGCTTTTGGGCTTTTGAGATCTTAGGGTTTTGGATGTTATAATGCTATACACATTTTGATCTTTGTATAATACAACTTTGTTTAGTCACCTCAACTGAAAATTGGATGTAAATTATCAACCAATTATTATGATTGTAGCATTAGATTTTGTAGTTAGACTATGAAGCAATTTCAATTTTTGAATTTATTTCATTTTTTCCCATATATTTGATTTGTTTTTGTACTTCTCATTTATGAAATATTAAATATATAAATTGACAAGGCTAATGCTTTGCTTCGTGACTAGTAAAACACTATATATATACACAGACACTTAAGTTAATAACATGCATAGCCTAAGAGTTATCTAATCTCCATTGTTATCAATTTCATCTTCATAATCATTCATGCACTATTTTCCATCACTATATTTGAATACCTTCATTCCCTTCTTTATCTTCTCGCACACATCCTCTTTATTGACAAAACTTATTATTCTAAATTGAAGCTCTTACACTTAGAATTGATCTAAGCTACTTCCCAAGGCAAATCCTTGATTATCCAACACTTAGTGCATTTTTCACATCACCTTATGTCACATTGTTAACATGAAAAACAAGCTCATATGTCTAGTTTGAAGTTTTAGGACAGATCTCTCCAATCATAACAAGGTGCTCATCTCATTGCCTAATGCTTTAAGGTAAAACACTAGTCTAGTCGATACCTTGCTGATGTGGTGAAGCACTATGCCTCACTTCACCCTAGTGAATAATCGAGCACCTAAGTCATCTTTAACATCATTAAGCATTTCAGCGAGAAATATATTCATGACATAAAGGAAGTAAATTAAGAATGAAGAATGTGCCAAAATGTTGTTCTTATTCAAGAACTGTCACATTCGAATTACCAAAGAAATTGAAAATTTTAGGAATAAAAAAATTCATTATGTCAAATCTAAGACAGCAATCTAGAAACATATTCAGAACTAAACACTAAAACACAATATCTGCTAACCAATAACAATAAAAATTCACTAAATCATTACTAAAGGGCATATTACATGATAGTGGAGAAACAAATTGCCGCATATATTCACCTCATCATCCTTAAAAATTAGATGAACAAGATTCACCTCAAGTAGCTTGAAAAAGATTGCATTAAATCTATAACAAAGGTACATGGAATAATATTGGGACAACAAATTGCCACATATGACACGTTTTCATCCTTAAAAATAGAAAAAGTAGATTCAGTACAGGTAGCTCGAAGAATATCGCATTACATATATATACAAAATAAGAAAGCAGGATTATTAAAATAGGGGCATGGACAAGGAGTACCAAAAGCATCAACTTCCTTTAGCTTCTCCTTAATTTGCTTAGACAACTCCATCACTTCCGGTGTCTACAATACCATAAATAAGTTTATTCCACAATAGAACTATGTTTTGGGGAGCATTTTTAGAATCATTGTATGCACATCAATCAAAGTTGAACAAGTACCTGAGTAACTTGAGAAACAGATATAGCTATGGCAGCCTTAGCATCTTCATCCTCTAAACGCTTCAGGGCTCTCTGAATTTTTCTCTCACACTCTACAATAAGTCTTTCAATTAATTCTTCAAGATCCCTATCAAAGTTGTGCATACCTTTCACTTTTGCTACTTCATAACTACATATAGTTCAGGAAGAACAATAACAACAGGTTCCAGAAACTCCCTGAACCAAGTCATCATATGCATTTATCCTCTCTGGTTTCACTATATGCTTGAGAAACATCATCCCTATTCTTTATGTTGCCACACTAAGCAATTTCCGGCAAATGGCGTATGCATGATTCCCAAAAACTAATCCAATAATAATGTGGAAATGCAAAATTAAAAAACGATGCTTCAAAGTCCTCAGCTTGTTTCTTTTTTACATGCCTTCAGGTAAAATATGAATGAAAACAAGAGCTTCACCATTAAAAGAAGTGTGTAAAATTACTCTAACACAAAGGTGATTCCCAGAGAGCAAGCTAAAATTAGTTATGCATGTTTAAAAATAACAGAAAAAAAAAAAAGAAAATCGCCAAGTACAAACCAGCATGAAAGGATACTCTTTTCTCAGTTGTAAGGAGTGCACCTTTGGACAAGGACCGAGATCCATTTTCTGATGCACAAACAAATCTATTAGCACCAAATTTAAGTTGACAAACACTCACCATTTTCTGATACAAAAACAAAACCATAAGAACGACATTAATGTTTATTCTAAGATTAATCCTCTTTGTTGCATCAGAATGCTAAATAATTATTTTTTCATAGGAAAATAGAGGAAAACAAGCAACAAAACGGACACGACACTCCTGAATAAAGAAAACGAGTGAAAACTTGAAGGTTTAGCATATAACAACAAACTACTCCGAAAAGTGTGATAACAGAGCAAGCAACCCAGAAACCCTAAGAGCTGGAGACACCAGCAGTAGAAAAAGAAATGGAAGGAATAGCGAGAAAACAGCGGGAGAATAGGGGATAAGTAAAGTTATTGTATAATTACAGTGAGTTGGAAGAGGTCGTGGGGGCAAAGGCCGGCGAGGAAGAGCCGGCAGACGTCGCGATCGGAGTAATTGCGGTCGACCTCTGTCACGTCTCCGTTCCTATTGGCCCCCATGAGAACGTCAAGCTGCTTCCTGAGGGCATCCATGGGCTAGGCTGATGATAGGGTTTCAGCGTCTCCCTAAGGTCGGACTTCGCAGGGAATGCTAGCGCCTGGCCGAAGAAAAAGATTTATCTGTTTTTGCAACCTTTTGCTCAAAGGCGATGGATGACATGCAGTGGGATACAAACAATCTCGACTGAAAATTAAAAAAATATATATATATGATTTAAACTCGAGCTCTCCATGTGAATCTAAAATTTTGGAATTTACTTTTCAGTTAGATTAGAGTCTAAATGGATGTTGGAAAAATCTGACCAGATTAAAGTCTAAATCAAGGTTTGAAAAATCGGATCAAATTATAAATCGGAAGAAAGAGAGGTTAAAAATTCGACCAATGGAATCATATGATATAATAAATAATAATATAATTATAAATAACCAATAAAATTAACATAATAATGAAATATAATAATCATATAATTTAATATAAATTATTGCTAATTTATATTACATATGTAGATATAAATTATAAATATAAATTATATAAAAAACTCACAATAAAAATTAATTGTTTATAATATATAATTAAATATAAAATTTTAAATAGATAAAAATAAAATATTATTAACTAAAAATGTAGAATTTTTCAAAAAAATAAAAAAAATAAATATTATTCATATTATAAAAATTAATTATTTATAATACATAATCAAATATATAAAAAAATAAATGAATAAAAAATAAAAATTAAATATTATCAACTCAAAAAATAAATATTATCAACTAAAAAAAATATTATTCATATTATAAAAATTAATTAAAAAATCGTTAAAAAAAATGATGTTTTGCTTTGTATAGTGTATATATGATGAAGCCAAAAATAACTTTTTGTTTTGTATTGTTTAATCGCACGTCATATGTGATGTTTTGCATTGTATAGTTTATATAGCTATAAGAGCTCTATAGAATAACTAAGCCATATGAGAATGTTTCAAGTAATATTTTATTATTGTCTTTAATATTTATTTAAGAGTTTTAATATATAATATTTATATTAATTGATTAAGCTTAACATTTATTTATTATTAAATAATTTATTTAATTATTTAAATAAAAATTTTGAACCGGCCGATTTTAGAATACCGTGGCCAATTCCCGGTTAAATCGACAGCTCTGGCTGATTTACTGCACAGCTGATTTTCAAGGCTGAACCGGACCGACCTTTAGACTGGTTGACGGTTGAACCGATTGGACTGGCCAGTCCAGTTTGATTTTTAAAATGTTGGTCTAAACTAATAAATTCATTAAACATTTTATATATTAAAATATATATATAGCTTTTTTTTAGACAAACTCTTTTCCAAACAAATAAAATAAAATCATTATTATTATAATATCATAAACTCTTCCAAATCTTTCATATCACATTTATTCTATAGCTTATTCCCTCCATCTCCTTTCTCCGTCTGCAATATTCCGGAGCATCCTATCTCCATTTTTCATCTAAGACCATTATTTGATAAAAATCCAACCAATATTCCAATTCCTCCACAACATCTTCATGCTACAACAATCACTTTCCCCCACATAAGGATAAAGGGGCATTTGGGGATAAACATGATCATTTTATTCCTATAGTAATCAATGTAGGATAAACATGATCGTTTTATTCTCGCGTGCCCCCCACATAAGGGGATATTTGAGGGAATGTTAAGCATGCTCATCACACCTAAAAAAAATTAGCATGATTGGTGTCATAAGACACCTCTATTGGGGGTCTTTATACCTACCACACATAAAAAAATGTGCATAACCCTTCAAGTACCTATACCAAAAAATACAATGTTATACCTTCGAGCATAGTGTTATTGTAGAAGATGTTGTTGAAGATAATTAATATATTGAGGTGAGATGATTGGATTTGGTGCAAGACCAAAAAATATGCTCAACTATTTCTTTTTTTTATTTTATCTTCCACCTTATTTTCTTTTTTTTCTTTAGTACGTCAAGGTCTCTACCAGTAAATGAGTTGACATTGATCTTGGATGTATGTATTTGACATACATTTTCACCTTGTCTTCTAGAAAAACTTAAAAGGAGGCAACTTATGGTTGTTAATCAGATTTTGTAGATGTTATTGCTCAAAACACTTTAACATCATTGGATTGGTTTCAGTTCGTATATTTGGGATAACAAAACTATAAGATATTGGTTGGTTCTACCTCTATCACCCTAATCATTTTCTACTCAATTGAATTCACTTCCAACTACAAAATCTAAGCATAACATTTAGCTTAAGCAACCTCCATAATTTAAAATGCATTCACACAAGCGTGACAAGTAATTACTAAGGGGTTTGTGCCCATAGGACGTCTCAATTCCAAATTTAAGCGAACATTAACACAATATTAAGGAACATATGTTTAAAATAAACTTAATTAGACTCAAGAAAAACCACTCCCAAATCCTCTCTCTCATTTATACATGAAAGAAGCTCCCATGGAAATGGTTTAAATTTCAAGCTGTTTAGCCAAGTATTTGAAGCCTTTAGTATTTAAACATATTTTAGTTATGCTTCATATATTTTATAATTTGTAATAAGGATGCATTAATTCTTGTGTTCAATGTGTATGAAACTTAGAAAATTAGTATAATACCTAGCTTATATAAAGAGTTCTAATATTTTATTAGAGTTGAAACTTGATTATTGAATGAATATTGATTTGTTTCTATTATCTTACTATTTTTCTTATCCTCTTTCCCTATGGCTTCTGATTTTCACTCTTCCTCTCCCCTTGTATCCCTTTATTCAATATACATTTAACTTCTCTTTCTTCGTGTTACATTATTTAATATCAAATTAAAAGATGTAGTGTATAGTCGTATAACAATAAAACATAGTCTTTGTCATTAATCACACCACAACCATTACACATGCACGTGAATCCTGATTTGCTTACTCACTTTCTTTTTGCATCTTGCTCTATTACAATTCCAGACCTCTTGTGTTTTATACATGCTTACCCAATTTCATTCCATTCAACCCGCTCCCACTCTTAGATACCTTTCATCCCTGTGCTCATGAACCCATCTATGTAACCAATTCTGATATATATTCATACCAAAATTTCTTTCCTTTTATGTTCTACTCTATTATAATTATACACCATATACTTGTTCTGCATGACTAGCTTGTTCCATCTCATTTAGCCTTCTCTCACTTTTAGAGACCTTTTCCCCATGTGCTCCAAAACCTTTTAATGCATGACCCAACACACCCATCGCCTTTATCGAATTCCCCCATCCCACAATGCTCTGCTTGCTCCCCTTTTGGTCTTCATCATGAGGAGGATTGTAATGTTGTCTCACTAGTGTGATCACTAATATAAGTATGTCCATATTAGAATGTGATCATTTTCCATCGCTAATGAACAATGTTATGACTCACTTATGTATATTTAATAGCTTCAATAAGGTATGTCACCACACGACTCGGAGGCTCAAATTAATGATACGGGAACAGATGATCGGGCAGCTGATTAAATTTTATTTGCTAAAATTATCTCCAATGAACTGAAAGAGCCACTAAGAACTTCAAAACATTTAAAATTCAAATAATCTAAATACCTTTCTCTTAGAGCATTTCACCTACGATATACATTATCTTCTCTTCTACTCATTTTAATTAATCAAATTATACCTATTTTTAATGAAAAGGATAAGTCATAAAATAACATAGTAAGTCATGCTTCTAAATTATAGTAACACAAGACATCGGGCATAATATGCATTATCGATTTAAATCATAAATTAATTCTATTTAATCATTTTCTTTCATAACTTCAATGTTATGCATATTTCATATCTTTATCTATATATTTATTTGTTCTCATAAATAATACAACAATTACAGAAGCCAACATCTAAAATAGTATCAACGAAAATACTCTTTTTTTTCATTTACTCTTCCTTTTCATAATCGTTTCTATTTACGTGCACGGGTACATTACGTCCTCAACCGGTATAATAAGAGTGTGTACTCCATCAGTCAATATGCACATGCAAGTATATATATCTAGCCATTTCATTCATATTACATTCCTTAACTTTATGTAGAACTTTATGCAGAAATGTAAAACATAACATTTTAATCATGCTCAATTATTTGATAGATGAGAGATAAATCATTTGCAATGTAATTTGAAGAAGAAATAAGGTAAAACATTTATAATAACAATTAAATGCAATTAAAAGTAATACAATTACCATAATATAGAAACATGAATACTCATCTTGATTTAAATAGCTTTTGCTCTTTTTGTCCTTGTTCTTGACTTTAATCACCTCTAATAATACATAATCTTATAAGATTATTTTAACTTATATACCTAATCATATCTCCCTCTAATTGGTTATTAAATATATTTAAATAGTTCTTATTTTTAAATAATAGCATTTGTTCTCTCCACTTTATTATTTAAATATAAAAACTTATAATTTAATTATTTTTTAAAATAAACTTTCTATATTTAATCAATATTCATTTAAGTAACTAATAAAATATACTCTCATTTCTATCAAAGAAAAATAAAATATTTTTAATCTACTCATTTCAAAATACTCAACCATGCGCACTTTCTAATATTTACTCTTAATCTTATAATTTAATTAATTTTAATTATTTTTCTAAATGCATTCCTTTATTAAGATATTTTAAATAAATGTTACAAAAATAAAATAGAAAAAAATCCTCCCTTCAACATATATATCTAATTAAAATCATATATAAATATTAAGTTTATTCTCTATCTAAATATATATACGTATATTAATATTAATCATCTCATTCTAATAATTTTAAATTATAATCCAAATTTTGAAAAAATAGAAAACTTACCTAAAGCACCTTAAATTGAATTTCGCTCGAGCCCTGGCCCATTTGCCCTCTCTTCTCTTCCGCGCTTGTCTTCTCTCTCTCTCTCTCTCTCTCTCTCTCTCTCTCTCCCCCCCCCCCCCCCCCCCCCCCCCCCTCATTCACTACTCAAGTTCATTCCATGGCCCCTTTCCTTCTCTTACTCTCTATTCCCTCACTTCTCCTTCTTCTTCCTATCGGTCCAATTTCCTCTCAGCACAGAGCTACTCATGCATTTTACTTTTAGTGGAGTCAGTGAAACAAAGATATGAGGAGTTGCTACTTTTTATTTTTGAACACTCCACTTCGCGCGAACGCATGATCAAACTTACCAGCTACACCTTCTCGTGCCTTTGGTGCGCTCGGTTTGCCACTCGATCATGCCTACTTCGCCTGATTCTGCTTGCCTGCTTCAACGCAAGGTCCAATTCAGTTGAATCAGACTAACCAGTTCTTATAATCTCTCATTCTTATAAAAATTTTATCCTCAAAATTTACTTATAACTATTAGTTATATTATACGGTTATGAGTTAAATTGAACATAAATACTTGATCCTTAAACAAAATAAAGCATCTTTAATTTCATTTAACATAAACTTTAACATTGGATACATAATTAAATAAAATAAAATATCTAATAAAACATAATAAAATAACAGGATAAAGCAAACATTTGATATAACATAAGAAGTTACTATATTAAATACATCTCATTCATCTTTATTAAGATCTATTGATTCATTAGACTCTTGTTGATTCAAAGTATAAACTTGAGGTCGAATATTTTGCCTTGGTTGAGTTTGTGATGGAGTTGAAAATGTTGATTCTACCGTCTTCTATTTTTCAAAGCTCTTCTATAAAGATGCTTCACTTGATCTCATCTCTCTTGAGGTATTCTAAATCAATGTAAGGCAATATTATGCTATGTGTCCAGGCTGACAACACCAATAGCAAGTATTGGAACCCATCAAACATTCACCCTTATGAAATCTTTCACACTTAGCAAAAAGCATCCATGACTCTACTGTAAGCAGCAATACCAACTCCACTTAGGTTAAACTTGGGTTTCTTCCCATTTGATCCTTCAATCTGATTGTTATAAATATCTTCCTCAATACTCTTTCTTTTATGTTGATCTCTTTGCTTCTAAGCGATTTAAAAATTTATTTCCATTTTAGCTCTCTCTGCCAACATTAAATAATCCTTGATTCCTAAAGGAACTAAAGTTTGCCTGATTGCATATTTTAGATGAGCTAGGAATCAATAATATTTCTCTTTTACTGTTGTAATCATTTGTGGTGCATATTTGGATAGAGTTATAAATTTTGCTTTGTATTGCATCACTGATTTGTCTCCTTGAACCAATCTTATGAATTTGTCCTGCTTATGCCTCTATGTTGATATAGGTACAAACCATTCTCTGAAAAGCTTCACAAAGTCTTCCTAGTTGACCAGTATATTTGGAATATCTCCTAGTTTGTCTTTGTGTTTTCCTCTCCACCACCATTCCGCTTCTCCATTCAAAGCAAATGTAACTAGTGGCACTTTCCTCTCATAAGAACATGCCAAGCTATCCAATATTTTCTTTATATGAAGCAACCAATTCTTAGCCTCAATCGATCCCTCATTACCTTTGAATAGATGTGGTCTCATGTCCTGGAATTACTCCATATATCTATCAACTCCAACTCCAGGCTGCAATCTTTATTCCTAAAGCAGTTGGGTCATGGTGGTCATCATTTGGGTAAAGGTATTGGTGTTCATAGTCATTTCAGGTGGTACTTCTTCTCCTTCCATATTTCTATCAATTACCTCCTCTTGATCATTCGTATACCTGATATATTTATATAAGGCATAATTAATTATACTATTTAATTGAATCTCTAAATTCTTTAAGGATAATTTCATAAATCATTCCTATGGCTCTTTCATTACAATTCATATGCCTAAGATACTAACCTAGCTCTCTAATACCACTTTTGTAATGACCAGGCCTAGAGGCTCGAATTAACATAACGGGAACACATAGTTGGACGGTTGATTAAATTTCATTTGCTAAAACTATTTATAATAAATTGAAAGAGCCATTAAAAACTTCAAAATATTTAAAATTCAAATAATATAAATACTTTTTTCTTGGAGCATCTCACCTACTATATACATGCTCTTCTTTCTAGTCATTTTAATTAATCGAATTATACCTAAAAATATTTTTCAATGAAAAGGATAAGTTATAAAATAACTTAGTGAGTAAGTCATGCTTCTAAATTACAGTAATATAAGGTACTGGGAATAATATTCATGATCGATTTAAATCATAAAGTAATTCTATTTAATCATTTTTTTATGACTAATTTTATGCAAATATCATATTTTTATCCATATCTTTATCCTTTTTTATAAATAATATAACTATCATTAGAGCCACCATCTAAAATAGTACCAATGACGGTACTCCTTTTTTATTTTCTTTTTCCTTTTCATAATTGTTTCCATTTATGTGCACGGGTATATTGTGTCCCTAGCCAGTATCATAAGAGGGTGTGCTCCATCAGTAAATATGCAAATGCAAGCATATCTATCTAGCCATTTCATTCATATTACATTCCTTAACTTTATGTAGTAATGTAAAATATAACATGTTAATCATGCTCAATTATTTGATAAGTGAGAGATAAATCATTTGCAATATAATTTGAAGAAGTAATAAGATAAATCATTTATAATAACAATTAAATACAATTAGAAGCTATATAATTATCATAATATATGAACATGAATACTCACCTTGATTTAAATAGGTTTTGCTCTTTTTGTCATTGTTCTTGACATCAATCACCTATAATAATACATAATTTCATAAGATTTTTTTAACTTATATACATAATCATATCTCTCTCTAATTGGTTATTAAATATATTTAAATAGTTCTTATTTTTAAATAATAGAATTTGTTCTATCCACTTTATTATTTAAATATAGAAATCATAATTTAATTAATTTTTAAAATAAACTTCCTATATTTAATAGTTAAATTCATTTAAGTAACTAATAAAATATACTCTCATTTCTATCAAATTTTTTTTTAATCTACTCATTTCATAATACTCAAACATAGCTCTTTCTAATTTTTACTATTAATCTTATAATTTAATTTTATTATTATTTTTTGCTAAATAAGTTCCTATATTAAGATATTTTAAATAAATGTTACAAAATAAAATAAAATAAATTCTCCCTTCAACATATATATCTAATAAGAATCGTATATAATTATTAAGTTCATTCTCTTTCTAAATTCATATACATATATTAATTTTAATCATCTGATTCTAATAATTTCAAATTATAATCTAAATTAGACTAAATAGGAAACTTACCTAAAACCCATAAATTGAATTTCGCTTGAGCCCTACCCATTCGCTTGATCTTCTTTTTCGCACTTGTCTTCTCTTTCTTTCTCGGTCTCCCTCATTCACTGCTAAATTTCATTAAATGCTTCCTTTTCCTTCTCTTAGTCTTTATTTCCTCACTTCTCCTTCTTCCACTCGATCTAGTTTCTTCTTGGCATAGAGCTTCTCATGCATTTTACTTTCAGTGGAGTGAGAGAAACAAAGATATCTCTCCTGAGGAGTCACAACTTTTCATTTTTGAACACTCCACTTCGCTCGCACGGCCCTCTAGCTACACCTGCTCGTGCTACGGTCCGCTTGGTTTGCCGCTCAATCACGTCTGCTTCGCCCGATTTCACTCGCATGCTTCAGCGCAAGGTCCAATTCGGCTAAACTGGACTAGCAAGTTCTTACATGGTATGCAAGAAATCCATTCTTAGTTGGCGATAATATAGCAAGCATTCAAAGATCTAAAAAAAAACATCAAGAGCATTCTTAAATTACAAATGAAGCTCTTTCTCATTTACAATTAGAAATCAAAGATGCAGTAGATTATGAAGATACTAAAGATCAATCTAAAATTAATGCAATCATTGAGATCTTAGAAGAGTTTGAGATATCCCTCATAATGATTGACCTTAAGCTTAAGATCGAGGCTTTTTTGAATGAGCACCAAAACATAGTAAGCACAAAAATATAACACTTCTTGATCTCAAATTGGGAGCTCATGGAGAAGTTAAAGCTCCTCATCCAATAGACTACTTATAGAATAGCAATTATATTTTGTTTTTCTATGTAAATATAAATGTAAGTTGTGAAAGTCTAAAATTGAAATGTTTCCTTTTATGGAATAAGGAACCAAAGGAGTGGACCTCCTTCCCTAGGAAGGTTCTTCTCTTTTGGATGTCTTACTGGAGGATCAAGTCAAGCTTAAAAAAGAAATAAACACTATGGAATATTTCATTTTTGTAAAAGGCTTGCATCATCCTATGAGTAGAATCCGCAATGTAAATATAAAGGTATTTACCTGATTACCTGTATTTGTAAAAGTGTGTAAAGTATTATAATTAAGTGGCACTTGACACATGGCTAGTTTCTTTATTTAATTTGATTTAAATTTAATTGAATGATTGGTGTGCTTTACACTTGTTTATGCTTTAGATATATATCTACTTTTTCCTAGGGTTATTCTTGTATGTGTTTTGCATGGATATTCATTAGGCTTTTAGGATTTGTCTAACTTATCTTTTAAAACACACACTTTTTTTTTCTTGTAAACATGCATGCAATTTACTTCTTGCTACGTACAAAAAATTCACACACACTAGCAACAAGTGAGGGGCGGCCTATGTAGTAGGGCTTAGCCTACTTTTCCTTAGATGAGGGTTATTTTACTACATGTTTTTTTCCTAGAAAGATGGCTTTTCTTTTTTTTCTTTTATATTAGATTTCTATTAGACCATTTAAAAGAATTAAATAGATTAAAAAAAAGGTTTTTACTTGCATTAGTTAGGTGTATATAAACCAATATATATTCAAATAAACCTTGATTGTAATATATAAATCATAAATGTTTTTTGGTAATAAATAATAGCCTACCTATCATATATATCATAAAGACAAGAGCCATGGTTTTTAAAGCATAGGGTGGTGTTAGTTGGTATTCCACTAAATGCAGTTATAAGTCAAGTAGTGTCGGGCTTTCTTTTGAATCTTCACTATGGTTTGGAGATATAAATACTATCCCATAGATTGGGGAGGGAAGTAACTGGCCGAGCCATCCCAATCCTAGAACTCATAGGACTTTAGTAGATCAGGTGTCAAATCCCAAAGATCATATTGTAGACATCAAGTGTTATCTGGATGACAGTAAATAGTGGTAGCAAGGAGTGAGCCACATAATGGACTACATGATGGACATGCAGCAAAGGCGGTAGCAATATACTAAACAAATCAATGAAGCACTTGTTAGTATGTTTAGAAACTACCAACTATTCTAAGGTCTAGATCATATAGTTTTCCCTGCAACACCCTAGCCTATGAGTTCTACATGTGGCCATAGCCAGCACCAGTAACAAATGAAGGAGAGGATGAGGGAGATGAGGAGGAGTGCAAGAGGATGGCTTTTAGTTTTTATTTTATTTTTGTATTTTTCTAATTTTCTAATTTTTATTTATCTTTAAAAGTGTGTTTGTTTCAAGCTAGGAGATGTGAATTAAATCATACTTTGTAATCCATTGCAACATTAAAGTTTGCTACTTGCTTTCATTTATTCAGGTGCACTTTAGAATATTCATCATTATATCTTATAACTATTATGATTGTAAAATTCAAAATGTTTAAAAATAGGAAAAATAAAAAATTTAAGATGATTAATAGTATATAAGATGGAAAATAATAAAAGTTAAATATCCTAAATAATAATTAATAAATTTTAATTCAATTAAGACTTCTCAATAAAGAAAATCCTGAACCATACTTAAGCACTTAACTAATTGCCTTAGGATTAATTGATTAATGGTTTGGCGGTATTTGGTTGGTTGTAATGTTGTGATTTGTGCAAATCGGTTCTTTCAATTGAATTTTGTTACAAGTTATTTTTGATGATTACAAAAGCTTATTGTTTATTTTATTTTTTCTCCTAACAAATATTGAAGTTTCTATTTTGTGTGTACTAACATATTTTTCAGGAAATTCTCACTCCAGACTGTTGAAGGCTTCAAGTTAATTTGTTAGTGTTTATTATAAGTGAAGTCTGTATTTTTTACTTTTCTTGAGTCTAAGAGAGTATGATTGTAAGTTGGATAACTGTGCATATACACACTGGGGGAGTGAAAGCTTAATTTTTAAAACTAATCATCCAGTACGATATCTAATCGTACGGGATGATCTGTGTTAAATGTTCTCCATGATGAACCTGCCTGTATGGAAATTTTTCTAAGTCCTGTTCGTACAGTACGAAATGTACTTCGTATCAAAGGTTTAATGTACGAACGACTCTATTTGAGGTTTGTACCTGATCGTATGGGATGAACCATTAGTACAAACGGCTCAGTTTAGGTTCGTACTGGATCGTACGGGATGAATCGTTCAATTTTTAAACTATTCGTACAGCACGAAATGACTTCGTACATAAGGGTTTGAGGTATGAATGGCTCGGTTTGAGGTTCGTACTGGATCGTACGGGACGAACCATTGGTACGAACAGCTTGGTTTAGGTTCATACTGGATCGTACGAGACGAATCGTTCAATTTTTTGAACTATTTGTATAGTATGAAATGACTTCGTACAGAAGATTGTGTGGTACAAATGACTCTATTTGGGGTTTGTACTGGTTCGTACTAGATCGTATAGGATGAATCGTTCAATTTTTGAACTATTCGTACAATATGAAATGACTTCATACATAAGGTTGTGTGGTACGAACAGCTTTGTTTGGGGCTCATACTGGATTGTACCAGACGAATATTTTATATTTTTGAACTATTCGTACAGTACGATCGTCGATCATACAGGACGATCAGAAAGTGTAAAACTTGAAATTTTTAGTTTTTAGATGGTTTTTCTTGTCCTTAGTACTCAAGGGTCCTAAAAATTGACTTGTTAACAATCCTTCTGTGAAAATTCTTCTTGAGAGTGAAAGGGAGAGTGATTGGGAGAGTGTTTGGGAGTGAGTTTTTTGAGATCCTTGAAGAGAAAATTTTGAGGGGATTCACAAGGTTATCCAAGTGTGAGGATCTCATTGTTTGTACTTCAAGCTTCTTCCTAATCTCCTTGGAGGCTCTTGCAAGAAAGTTGTTCGAGAGGTTTTCGGTTCTCTGCCGTCACCTGGAGGGTGAAAAAGGACACTTGGTTCTCTATCGTCACTAGGAGGGTAAAAAAGGAGAGGGTTCTCTGCCTACATTAGGAGGGTGTGAAAGGATGAGTGGGTTCTCTGCCTACACCAGGAGGGTGTGAAAGGATGAGTGGGTTCTCTGCCTACACCAGGAGGGTGTGAAAGGACGAGAGGGTTATTTGCCTTTACCAGGAGGGTGAAAAAGGACGATGGTTCTCTATCGCACTGGGATTTGGTGGAAGAAAGTTTTATAAAGGCTTCTCCGCCTTGCTATGGGGGATAAAGGAGAGTCACTTTGATATAGTGCAATACCTAGAGAAGGAGTCTCTAGGGAGTGGATGTAGGTTATGTTTGACCAAACCACTATAAATTCTGGTGTTCTCTTTTCTAATTTTATTTTCTACAAATTTTATTTTTTGCTTTGTACTGAATTTTTCTATGGTTGAAAAAGTAGAGATTTCTTAACTGTTCATACTATTCGAACGTAAATCGTACAGTATGATTTACTAAAAGTTTTTAATTAAAAATCTTTCAAAATTCCAAGAGAATTTTTAAAAGCATTAATTCACCCCCCCCCTCTTGGTTAGCCTAGGGACGTAATCAATAGGTCTAATAACCTATTCACACTTTCATGTAAAGTGAATGCAGTGTGCAATAAATACAATGTAAAGTAAATATAGTGTAAAATAAATACTTTGAGGCTATTTGGTTGTCTATAAAGTGAATGTAGGGGAACTATTATTTTTGTTGGTTGGGTATATGCAGAGTAAAGTCAAATAAATGCTTTTTGAATACTTAAAGGTCCCAACCAACTCATCAAGATGAGCTACATATAGAAATGATTAGACAAATAAACTAATTACACAAATCATCAATTGGCCACAAAGTAAACTGATTCCATAAATCATATACACTATTTGTAATAGCATGTCACCATTTATAATTATTTACCTATAATTTACAAGATCTTGTATCAAACATTAAAGATCCTTAAAATCCTCAAATCCTTAAACTTGCATCCAAATAGTTTCAATTGATTTAATTAGAACCAAATAGCTCTGAACCTTCAAACTATATAAAAATAAAGAAGAAAAATAGAATTCGTTTTATAGAAAGATAGGAGAAAAGACCACTAAAAGATGAAAATAATCTGATCTCTAGAGCGAAGATGAACCACTGAGAACGTTCTCAAACTTGTGCAAGAGGGGAGGGTCCTTAGTCTTTGGTTGATCGTGCTCTGGATGAAAGGCTCAAGACTAGGGATGGAGGAGCCATTCCTCTACTCACGGAAACACACCACCATCGGGCTCGCCGGACTGCTACGAGAGATATCACAAGCGACAGATTCCAACAAAAGGTCCACTGGAGATGGCAGAGTTGTGCGAGATCAAAGCATTTTAGAGACTAAAAGGGTTTTTCAGAGGTTTATCTTTAAGTAGAGAGAGAGAGAGAGAGAGAGAGAGAGAGAGAGAGATGCTCTAAACTTGAATGAAGCATACCAATTACCAACGCTACAGCGCCATCCAGGTGTAAGTGATACATCGCCATCAACGCCACTGCACTGACCTGGGTGCTATAGTGCCAAATTTCCTAAGCACTATGAAGTAGAAGTTGATTCAATTACTCTTAGGAAATGATACGTTAATTCAATAAGAGTGCTGTAGTAAAGAAGAATATCATCATCGTAACGTTTTTTTTAAAGGGGGCATCATAGAGCTACCACTTGCAGTGTTGTAGTGCCAATGTTAGTTATGAGTCTTAAATATAAATAACTTGGACAATTTTTTTATGGAGGAGAACTTAATTTACTCTTGTAATCATTCTTATATAGAGTTTAGAGGAAGGGAGAAAGTAAGTTTAAGCCAGGAGAAAGAAAACCATTGGCAAGGAGAGTCAATAAATATGTTGGATGATAATGCTGGTTCTATATATACTTTGCTTTTATCTTATTATTGTGTTTTGAATTGAAATGAAGTTTGCTTGGTTTCTTTTTATTGGAATGTCTGGCTAACATTCCTCTCTGGGCTTATGAATAGTTCAGAATCATGACATCATAGATTATATCTCAAATCTTTAAATAATGCAATGTTGTTTTTAGTTCCTTCATACTTAACTTAGTTTGTTTATAGGCCTTACACAAACTTAAAATCTAGTGTGATTTATATCCTCGATAGAGGTATAATGGAATAAATTAGGGGGATTAGAACATGTTTCTTCCATGCATAGATATATGGTAGATAGAATATTTATGGGATCGTTAGGAGATAGAAGAATCATGTTGAGGTGTATCTTTGCTAAAAACTCAATGAGCTTGATAGAGATGAGAAGTTTCTTATACCCTGATCCACATTAACAAAATAGGAGATCAATTTGTGTATGCATGAACTCTTAACTATCATAAGTTCAGGGTACTTTAAATATATCATTTCCTTTTTATAAACTTAGTTGTCAACTTGCATTAATACCACCGTCTAATTTTCACAATAAGATAAACTAAGCAATTTATAATAGTAATAATATAATTATGAGATTGTATATATCATCATAGGAAAGATACTCAACTCACTATTATATTACTTGACATGACATATACACCTGCATAGTTTCTAGTGAACACCCTAAATTGATATAGAGTGCTAGGGTTGTGGTCACAGTCACCTAACTACAATGTAAAGGCATTTTTGGACTTCCTAATGGAACATAAAGAAACTATAGGGTTGTGCATGTGTGTGTGTGTGCGTTTGTGTGTGTGAGGGGGGGGGGGGGGGGGGGGGGGGTTATTTGGATCATATTAATCCCAATCCAAGTAAAGATAAATCTTAATGTGAAATGTACGACTTAAAATAATTTAAAAGGATAAAATTAGCCTCTAATTTTACTTATATTGGTCAAATTAGAGATCTCATAAGATGAAAATAACATCATAACTTATATACATTACATAATGCATTATTGTGAGTGTGTGGATTCTTGAATAACCCAAATTAAAAGCTTTAAAGGCCTTAAATTGGTAAAAGTATCTTATTTGAGGCGAACTGAGCTAATTCAGCCAACTTCCTTTTCACATGTAGCCAAGCCACATCTAAGGAAATACTATACCTTGCGTTGATATGCTTTCTATCACTACTGTTAGTAGTTGGGGGGCTGCTTCACTATCATTTAGGGCTTGCTATGTTATGGATAGTATAATTATAATAATTGATAGCACTAGTGCATGTGATTATCATCGTGCAATTTATCTTAAAATGTTCAAACTTCTTGAAGATATTATGACTCAAATACTCCACTATTTTGTGTTGCCTATTGAAATTAGTATTTGTTTAGGGAGTAGAGTTGGTTCATTCAATAATGGAGGGGCATTATGTAAGATTCCATCAGTTAATTAAGTTTACAAGGTTAAACTTTATAAAATTATTCCACCAATCCAATAATAAAAATTTGTCCTTCTTTATTTATATTGTTGTGAGGCCATTGCTTATAATTTAGTATACTAAAATAAATATTCTAAAATATTATTGGTAATGGCCACCAAAGGATGTCCCAAATCTACTATTAGTCACTTGAGATAACCTTTATTTAGGTAGGTCATTTGGCCCTTTTCAAGGGCATCATCTTTTAATCTAATTTAGTAATGAGAGGGTGAAGTCTCTACCATCAATTATTTATATAAAAAGAATAATCAAGGTAGATTCAATTATACCTCGTGGGAACAATACAATGGATCTTCTCTTGCTAATTTGATAGGTTTTTATTTAGAAGGTAGTGAAATCTTATGAATTACTCACCTCTAATGGTGATTTTGATTAACATACAATAACAACAATAACAAATGTGCCGCGTACTATAACATTGATCATGTCACATATATGACATATTTACAATCAATGTTGAAGCATGTCTTCAAACACTTTTATGTAAGAGAATAATAACTAAGAATAGCTTCGGTTCCCCTGTCATTATTTTCCAACTTCAAAGATGCATCTTGTATGGAAATTACTTAAAATACGATAAGGAACCTTGTAATAATTTACTATTATTATGTCCAGGAATATTCGAGGTGATAGAGAAATATAAATTTTAACGTCTTAGTTTCGTACGAAGATCCAACACACAATCCGATAAAAGAGAGAGTGTAGCGTTCATAAGAGACACCAGAGTTTTTACATGAAAACCCCTAAAAAGGGGGGAAAACCACAGGGCCTAGCCTAGTTTGAATGAATCTAATAGTGTTTGCAATCAATTACAAATGAGGCCCTTCCTTGGGGTAAGGCCTTGGCTTGATGTAGCAAATATACATCATATAATACATTATATGGTGGAAATTAGAAGAATCAATATTCACATACTCATTTAGTGGGTAGAACCATAGTTGACTGGTGATAGAGGTTGAAAAGACTGTAGTCGGGTGTTGGTAGTCAAATAGTCAGCGAGCGACGGAAGTTGAAAAGATTGTAGTCTGACGATGGAGGTCGAAAGAACCATAGTCAGTGGGTGAAGGAGGTCAAAAATATCATAGTCTAGTTACAGAGGTCAGAAGGATCGTAGTCGGTGGGCAATAGTGGTCAGAAAGATCATTGTCTAGAGAAGGAGGTCAAAAGGACCATAGTTGTTGGGCGATGGAGGTCAAAATAACCTTGTATGGTTATGTAGGTTGGAAGGACCATAGTCAGCTGGAAACCATAGTTAGAAAGATTGTTGTCTGATGACGGAGGTCAAAAGGATCGTAGTCGGTGGGTGACAGTGGTCAGAAAGACTATTATCTGGTGACTGAGGTTAAAAGGACCATTGTTAGTGGGCGAACGTGGTCAGAAAGACCTTTATCTAGCAATGAAGCTCAGAAGGATTGTAGTTGGCTGGTGACAGAGGTCAAAAACATCATTGTATGATAACGCAGTTCAGAAGGGCCATAGTCGGCAAGCAACCATAGTCAGAAAGATCGTTGTCTGGCGATAGGGGTCAAAAGGTCCATAGTTGACAGGCGATAGTTGTGAGAAAGACCATTGTCTGGAGATCGAGGTTAGAAGGGCCATGGTCGGTGGGTGATAGTGGTCAAAAAGATTATTGTCTAGTGACTAAGGTCAGAAGGACTATAGTCTATGGGCAATGGATGTTAGAAAGACCATTGTCTGGCGATGAAAGTCAGAAGGACCATAAAAGGTAGACGACGAAGTCAAAAACATCATTATCTTGTGATGGAGGTCGGAAGGACCATAGTCAGTGGGCAATAATGGTCAAAAAGATCGTTGTATGGCGACGAAGGTCAAAAGGACCATAGGCGATGGGCAACAAAGGTCAGAAACACTGTTGTATAGCGATGGAGGTTGGAAGGACCGTAGTTGATGGGCGACCATGGTTAGAAAGACTGTTGTCTAGCAATAAAGATTAGAAGGACCATATTTGGTGGGTGATAGTAGATAGAAAGACCGTTATCTGGCGACTAAGGTCGGAAGGATCGTAGTCGGTGGGCGATAGTGGTCAGAAAGACCGTTATCTAGTTATCAAGGTTGGAAGGACCATTATCTTTGGGTGATGGAGATCAAAAGGAATGTTGTCTGGTGACGGAGGTTAGAAGGACCGTAGTTAGTGGGAGACTATGGTTAGAAAGATCGTTGTCTTTCGATGGAGGTCAGAAGGACTGTAGTCGATGGGTGATAGTGGTTAGAAAGACTGTTGTCTACAGATCGAGGTCAGAAGGATCGTAATCGGTGAGCGATAGTGGTCAGAAAGACTGTTGTCTAGTGACAGAGGTCAAAATGACTATAGTCAATGGGCGATAGTGGCTAGGAAAATCATTGTATGGTGACGACGATCAGAAGGACCATAGTCGACGAGCGACACTGGTCAGAAAGACTGTTGTCTAGAGAAGGAGTCGAGAGTAAGTCTGACGATATTTGGTAGCAAGGAGGAAGTCTAGCATCAGTGGATGGCCAGGTGGAAGTCTGGAGTTAGTCGATGGCCGGGCAAAAATCTAGTGTCAATCCGATGACAGTCGATGGTCTGTTAGTGGTTGAGTAGGAGTTTAGTGGCAAGAGAACTCTATTTTCTCTCTCTTCCTTCTCTTACTTTCTTCCTTCCCCTTCCATGAGGAATGAGGGATCTGTTTATAATTTTTTGAGAGTGGCATGGCCAATAAGTAGGAGGGAGATCAAAGGAATATTGGGAGTGATTTGAATGGATGATCGATATCGACTCCTTTGGTCATGTACCATTTATTAAGTATTTGAGTGCCAAAATAATGTTAAAATTTAATGATCTTAGACTTGTTGGATTCATCTCATCGAGCCTCTTGATTCGATTATAATCATGTCACATTTAGAAACCATTTAGTTATCCAATTTATGATTTGAACCTTCTAAATATGCTTCGGGTCTTAGATTTGGACCCATTTAGCCTCGGCCTGGGTCGAAGTTGGTGCCATTGGGTTTGTCTTTAATAGACCTTCAATTCGACTATAAGTTTGCATAAATCAGAGTTTAGATGGTACTAAATTTAATTTTAAAATTTCTAACTTAATTTTGCCTTAAGATTCGTGCCTGATCAAGATAATTTTTTGTTGATATATCAGTTACCCCCTATTTTCAGACGTCGAAGCCTGTAGAGTCCGAAAATAAATGTGAAAGCTCTTCGAATCATTTCAACAAAAAGATTATCGTTTCTGAATATTTTCATGGCACGACCATTCCCTAGATGTCAATGTGGACCTCCTCTTGGGGCCTTGTAAATAACCTTAATTTTAAATTGAGGATGTTCTGAAGTTGGCACATTAATTGGAGCAAAAAATGTTGAAATACTATGCTCCAAAATATTTCAAATTGATTATAGAAGTTCTGTTGAGCTCTAAAAGTGCCAAAATTGGATCCAAAATATCAAAAAATAATTTTGGGGACCAAAAAATGTTCGATTATGACTGTTTAGGTCAAAAATTTGGCCTGAACGCACATTAACGACCGAACCGGCCAGTCGACTGTCTGGCTGCCACTTACCGCAGCCTTAGGTAGCCTGCACTGGCGCGGCTGAAAAGGTGTGCCCTTTAGGGTGTGCTACTCTATGCAGCCGGTTATGATTGGTTGATGTTTATAAATTTTTTTGTGGGCCCCGCTTTTTTTTTCTTTTTTTGGCGATGTCTATAGTGCCGTCGGCCCTTTTTTTTAGAGAGAGAATTTTTTTGGAGAGTTTTTTTTTCTCTTTTTTGAGAGAGAGAGGAAGAATTTTTTTCTCTTTTTTTAAAGAATATTCTTTTTTACCTTTGAATATTATCAAAATATTCTTATTCTTGGATTATTATTGGAATATTTTTGGAATATTCTTATTCCTACAGAATATTCCTCCTTCCTTTTTTTTTGATAAATATCCCCCTAGAACAAGGGAGAAATTGGTCCTATTCTCCTTCTCCCTTTCTTACAGTTGAGACCTTTCACTGTCTTGAATATGTGGCATCCCTTATCAAGTACAAGTGCCTTTCTCCTGTGTAGATGTTAGAGTTTTCAGCCTTCTTTCTACTTTTCCTCCTTTCTTCTAATATTAGAGGCATTCCACTATCTGAGATAGATGCTATCCCCTATAAAGCTTTAGTTCCCCTCTTTTATGTAGAAGAAACTTTGACCTCCTTTTATTTTCTGCTCCTCTGATTTTTTTCTTACATTGGAGGCATTCCACTATCTGAGATAGGTGGAATCCTCTATCAAGCTTCAGTGCCCCTCTTTTGTGCAGAAAAAAATTTTCTCCTCCTTATATTTTCTTCTCATCTAATTCTCTTCTTAAATTAGAGGCATTCCACTATCTGAGATTGGCCATATCCCTATCAAGCTCCAGTGTCTTCTCCTCTTTTCTGTAGGAATAATGATGAGAGTTTATTCTCTCAATAGACAACCCTTGACATAAAAAGATCAACTACTTCTTGAATGCGCGGATGATTTAAAAAAGATCTAATGGTAATAGTACCTGGGAGGAGAACCAATGATTGTTAGTAGATGGATTGAATTTTGATGATTATTGAGTAGAAGTACGATAGTAGTTGACGGCCAGATGGAGGGCTGAAGGAGATGGTTGGAGGGTGTGTTACTAATAACAGTTAAGCGAGAAGTCAATGATGACTGATGTGAAGTGAAGGATCGACGTTGGACATTAGGCAAAGGGCTGATGATGGTGGTAGTCAAGTTACATTCTGTTAAAGGCATTATACATCCATACTAATTTGTGTGGACATCAGACATCCCTGATGAAAATGGTCAAAGCAGTGTACATGTTAGTTGTTTGGTTATAATCTTTCTTTGAAGAAGTTGTAGGAGATACTTCAATGTGCAGTAGAGAAGAGGTTAATAGAATCCATCGAGGATATTTGACCTTTTTAAAATTATTTGTTGCTTGATGACATTAGCTTGTATGGATGATGCTGATGTAATTTTAATTTCAACTTTTTATGAAAATGAAAGTACACTCGAACATATGCCTTTTGAGGCTTTTTAGTCTACTAAGGTCTTTATATACCTGTGCCTTTTAATATTTTTTAGCCTTCAAAGATCTTTGAATAAGTGATGACCCTGCCAACTACTTACTTTTATGGAGTCTTTTTAGTGAGGACCATGTCCATTAATAGCTTTCTTTTGAGGGTACCTTATAGGTGAGTCTTTTTGGGTTATTTGTTATAGTATTGCTCGATGACACAAATAGATTGAGAGAAATTCACAAAGAATATTTGACATATCCAAGATTTTTTGTCAGAGCATTGCTTGGTAACGTTAACCTGTGTAGAGGAGGTTTAGAGAATCCACCAAGAATATATATTATATCTGAGGATGTTTGTCAGAGCTTTGCTTGATGACATTAACCTATATGAAGAGATTGAGAGAATACACCATTGATGTATGACCTATCCGAGGTTGTTTGTCAGAGTATTACTCGATCACGTTAACTTATGTGGAAGAGGTTGAGAGAATTCTTCAAGGATATATGATCTATTCAAGGTTATTTGCCAGAGCATTTCTCGATGATGTTAATCTCTTTGGAGGAGGTCGAATCAAATCTCTAAGGGATTGATCATCCAGTGATTTAGACATAATAATTATTATGTTAAAAATTTAAGATTTGATTGACATCCTCCTAGGATGTTTGACATATCCGAGGTTATTTATCATAGCATTGCTCGATGACATTAACTTGTGTGGAAGATGTCAAATTGAATCCCCCTAGGATTGATCATCTATTGATTGCGACATAATAAAGATTATGTATTTCTCGAATCAAAGATTTAAGATTTGATTGACATCCTCCTAGGATATTTGACTTATCCGAGATTGTTTTTTTGTACATTGCTCGATGACATTAACCTGTGTGGAAGAGGTCAAATCAAATCCCCCTAGGATCAATTATACCTTGATTGGGAGGGAGCGAATGCTGCGTGTATCCTGAATTAAAGGTGAAAATAGTCTTTCTTTAGATCGTTACTGCCTTTTGAGGTCAAGATTAAAACCTTGCCTAAGGAGTAGAAGTCTAGTTAGGGATTGTATAAAGCTTATAATGGATTGGTAGTATCCTTGCATTTGCTAGGAATTTTTAGAAATATTATCTTGAATGTTAAAAGTATTAGAGCAATCTTCTTGGCCATAATTATAGTCAAGGTTTTCCCCAGTCCGCATCTAATTCTCATGAAATTGATGCAGTAATGGTTGATATCAAGACAATGACATAAATAACTTTTTGAGGTTAGAGCAAAAATTACCCCCTAGTTAGGAACCTCATTCCCATAGACAACATCAAACTGCTGGGTCTTGGAATATTCGTGGTGATAAAAAAATATAAACAGACTACGTCTTAGCTTCATATGAAGATCCATCACATAATCAGATAAAAGAGAGGGTGTATTGTTCATAAGAGACACCAGAGTTTTTATATGAAAACCCATAAAAAGGGGGAAAACCATAGGGCCTGGCCCAGTTTGAATGAATCCACTAGTATTTGCAGTCGATTACAAATGAGGCCCTTCCTTGAGGGGAAGGCCTTGGCTTGATGTAGCAAATATACATAATATAAAATACATTATATGGTGGAAATTAGAATAATGAATATTGACATGCTTATTTGGTCAGCAAGACCATAGTTGACAGGCGACAGAGATCAGAAAGATCATAGTCAGGTGACGGTAGTCAAAAGGATCGTAGTCGACAGGCGATGGACTTTAAAAAGATTATAATCTAAAGACGGAGGTCTAAAGGACCATATTAGGTGGGTGACAGAGGTCAGAAAGATCATAGTCTGGAAAAGGAGGTCAGAAGAATAATAGTCGATGGGCGATGAAGGTCAGAAACACCATTGTATGACGATGAAGGTCAGAAGAACCATTGTCGATGGGCGACCATGGTTAGAAAGGCCATTGTCTTGTGAAGAAGGTCAGAAGGACTGTAGTCAGCAAGAGATAGTAGTCAAATAGACCATTGCCTGGATACTAAGGTAGGAAGGACTATAGTTAGTGGGCGATGGAGGTCAGAAAGACCATTATTTGACGACGGAGGTCGAAAGGAGTGTAGTTGACGGGTGACAAAGGTCAGAAACAACGTTATCTGGCATGGAGGTTGGAAAGACTATACATGACGGGCGATAGTGGTCAGAAAGGTCGTTGCATAGCGACGGAGGTCAGAAGGATGGTAGTCGGGGGGTGACTGTGGTCAGAAAGATAGTTATCTTACGATGGGGGTCAAAAGGGCCATAATCGGCGGGCGACAGTGGACAAAAAGACCATTATATGGTAACTGAGCTCAGATGGAATTTAGTCGGTGGGCAACGGGGATCAAAAGGACCATTTTTTAGTGACGGAGGTTGGAAGGACTGTAGTTGATGAGTGACTGTGGTCAGAAAGACCATTGCCTGGTGATGGAGGTGAGAAGGACTGTAGTTAGTGGGCAACAATGGTCAGAAAGACTATTGTTTGGCGATCGAGGTCATAAGTATCATAGATAGTGAGCGATACTAGTCAGAAGATTGTTGTCTGGTAACAAATGTTAGAATGATCTTAATAGCCGAGCAATAGTAGCCAGAAAGACCATTGTATGGCGATGGAGATCGAAAGGACTACAGTCAGTGGGAGATAGTGGTCAGAAAGATCATTGTCTTGTAATAGAGTCGAGAGTAAGTCCGACGATAGTTGCTGGCTTCGTGGAAGTTTGACATTAGTCAGTGGCCGAGTGGAAGTCTGGAGTCGGTCGATGGTAGGGTGGAAGTCCGGCGTCAATCTAACGATAATCGGTGGTCTGATGGTTATCGAGGAGGAGTTTGGTGGCACGAGAACTCTAGTTTCTCTCTCTTCCTTCTCTTCCTTGCTTCCTTCCCCCTTCCATGAGGAATGAGTGGTCTATTTATAATTTTTTGAGATTGGCATGACTAGTAAATAGGAGGTAGATCAAAGGTATATTAGAAGTGGTTTGAATGGACGGCCGATATCGACTCCTTTGATCATGGATTATTTATTGAGTATTTGGATTCATCTCATCGAGCCGCTCAATTCGACTATAAGCATGTCACATTTGGGAACCGTTTGGTCATCCAATTAATGATTTGAACCTTCCAAATGCACTTCAGGTCTTTGTTTTAGACCCCATTTAGGCTTGGATAGGGTCAAATTTGGTGTCGTTGGATTCATCTTTTCGAGACATTCAGTTCAACTATAAGTTCACAGAAATCAGAGTTCATATGGTACCAAATTTAATTTTGAAAGCTTCAAACTTAATTTTGCCTCAAGATTCGTGCCCGATCAAGATAAATTTTTCATGATATATCAACTATAAAAAAGAAGTTAAAACTATTTAACCAAGATCATTTGATTTCTTCACTTCAAAATAATTCAACTTAATTTTCTAATCTCTTAATGTGTGTTGATAGACTTTAAATTAAGTCGAAGAGTACCAAGAATTTCTATACATTCCTAAAAGCCTCTCCAATCCTCACAATACAAAGTGCAAAAAAAATCACATATTGTGCAATTTTTTGGGGGACATTTAGACCAATTAAGACAAACTCACATACACGTCATATATGAAAAACTTAAACTCAAAACCTCTTAATTAATAGTCAAAACTCCAAACTAATAGATGAAGATGAGCTGCATCACATATTGTGCACTAAACATACAATGATCTTTATATGGCCACATTGAACAACTTTAGACCCATATTAAAATAACATAAAAAATAATATTCTGGCAAGAATTAATGAGTTAAGAATATCATTAAATTATGGTTAGCTAAGGAGTATTGTTTGACCCACAGAACTTACCTTTCCTGAGCTCTACTAGGGTTTCCTTTCTCCCTAACCTTTCTCGCGTCTGTGATTCCCTCCATAGCCACTAGAGGGATCCATATGGATCCCTACAACTATGCAACTTCCTTCCCTCCACTTCCAACCTCTTATATTCCTTCTTCCCAGGCCAAGCCTTCCACCCCTTTAACCTGGTACCGTATTCTTAAGGGATCTCGAACCCATATAGGTTCACTATCTCCACCGTTCACACACCAGAAGATACCACTCCCTTCCCTCATGAAGACATTGTAGCTGCATCTGAAGAGTGGAGCACTACTCTGGTTGGCTACTCTCTAGGTCGAAGGCCATTCTACGAAACTCTGCTCAATGCGGTAAAAAAAACTTTGGTTGCTCAAAGGTAATCTCAAGCTCATCTCTCTCATTGATGGTTTTTTCCTGTTTAAATTTTCTACCCAAGAGGACTATGATCAGGTTTAGTCAAGAGGAGCATGGTTTATACTTGGTAAACGCTTTATTTTTCAAAAATGGAACCCCCATTTTAGCCCAAAACATGAAGAATTCAACTCTATCCCAATCTGGTTTAAAATATATGACCTTCCTCTATGTTGTTGGACCCCTACCTGTATATCCAAAATAGCCACAAAAATTGGATGTCCACTTGCTATTGACGCCCTTACTGTGCCAAAATCCCGCCTCACTTACGCCCGAGTTTGTGTCCAAGTTGATTCCTCTGCTACCTACCTAGACACTGTTCTGATTCTTGTTGAAGGAAAGGTTTTCGACCTAAAAATACAATACGAGTGGAGGCCGACTCTGTATGCTATATGCAAATCCATAAATCATCCAACCAGTTCCTACCCTTCTAACCCCAACTCTACTAAATAACATGATCCTCTTATGTAGAGAGGTAGAAGCACTAGTCATAGGCCTAGGCCACCTTCCCAAAACCCCAAGGGGATCCTCCCTTTGCCGGATTCAATATCCATCGATACCAATTATAACCAAATAGCTCAGATCCAAATTGATAATGAAGCAATAAATGCCAATATTGTCAATCATCCAAACCCCCAACCTCATCCAGAACCTCCTAGACCTACAAACATCCCAATTCCCAATTTAAACTCACCCAATGTTATGGATTCCTCCTCCTACAACTTGTGCCAACCAACAGACACTGATCCCTTATAAGTTTTATCTCCAAAAACAATTTAGTATCCTCCTTGACTCTCCTGAGTCAGAAGCCTCTGCTACCCAAGAATCAAAAGAACCTCAAATAAGTATAGAAAAACACCAACAATCTAGGCCTTCTCCCTCCAAACCCCCAGGACACACTCCAACCCATGGGCATACAACTAGAAGTAAGGGCTCAAGAAAAGGCCCAAACTCAACCCCCAAAATCCAATGACCCTTACCTCAATTGTAACCTGGAATATCAAAGGCTTTAACAGCCCTGATAGGGTTTTCAGTTGTAAGAAACTGGGTTGTTATGAAAAACTAGGCATTATCTGCCTCCTTGAGAATCGTATCTTATACCCCAATCTTAGTGACCCCTGGTTCTACTCTACCCATCAAATTTTTGAGCAGGAAATGAGCTGCAACAATTTTCACCTTGCCAACCCTGGCCTTATCTAGATCAAATGGAATTCTAAAAAAATTACCTTCTCTCCTTCCTTTGAGTAAAGCTCCTTGCTTTGGGATGAACTGAAAAGGGTGAGTCCCAACAACATAATGGCTTGGGTTGTTATGGGAGATTTTAATTGTTATCATTTTCAAAATGAAAAATTGGGTGGAAACCCTATACATGCCTCCATACTAGCTCCTTTTAACACTCTCATATTTGAAACCAACCTTTTGGAACTCCCCTCCATTGGAAACTTCCACACTTGGTATAATCAGAGAATAGAAAATCCGATTCATTTGAGGCTGGATCGAGTGCTTGTTAATGAATTTTGGGTGAAGGCATTCCCAAATTCCAAGTACAAGGTGCTCAATAGTATAATTTCAGACCATTCTCCGCTTATTCTAAATTTTGGCATCGGTCTCAAGGTCACTAAGAGGTTTATGTATAAAAACTTCTGGAGCAGTAAAAAAGAATTTTGGGAAATCCTAATTTATATGTTTGCTTTGCCTCCTCAAGGAAATCCAATTAGTAGTCTTTATGGAAAACTGAAGCTGTTGAAGGAAATAATTAAATCAAAACAATGGGACTCTTCAAACCATATAGCAGCCAAATGTGATCAGTTGTTTACTTAACAGTAATCTTGTCAATTGCAGATGGATTTAGATCCTTTAAACAAAGAGATATGTAGTAGATTCAAACAAATCAGTGCTAAACTTACTTTCTACAATTTTGCTTGGGCATCTTAGATTATCCAAAGATCAAAAGTGAAATGGTTGACAAAAGGGGAGAAAGACTTAAAATTTATGTATTCCAAAATTCATAAAGGAAAGGTTTCAACCAAAGTGCACTCTCGGCATCAATTGTGGAGACGGATTGCGATCGTGCAGCAAACATTCAAAGTATTATTGAACATTTTAAAGCACTTTTTAACTCTACCCCTCCCACGAATATGGACATCAGCCAATTCCTACCATGCAATGTAGTTCCCTCTTCTGCTACCCAATTACTTCTTATGCTTGTCACCAATGAGGAGATAAAGGAGGCTGTATTCTCTGGTTGCTCTATCTCCGTCCCTGGACTAGATGAATTTAATTTTGATTTCTATAAAAAAACTTGGAGTGTCACTAGTTACACTATTTATAATGCTGTGAGATCCTTTTTTTAACCAAAGCTATCTCCCTAAGTGTGCCAAAGCCACAACAATAGCTCTTATTCCCAATAAGTCCCATGTGGAGAGCATTCAGGATTTTAGACCTATTGCTCTATGTAATGCCTTTTACAAAATCATAGCCAAAATCATAGCCAACGTTCTTGCAAACCGTATGAAACCTATTATGCCAAACATTATACATCAAAGTCAAGTTGGTTTTATTTCAAACAGACTGGCCACGGACAATCCTATACTGGCAGCTGAAATCCAGAGTCTCTTCAAGAAGCACAATAAAAACAAATACTTTTGCGCCAAATTTGACATAAGAAAAGCATTCGACACAGTGTCAAGGGAATTCCTTTATGCTAGAATGGCCCAAAAGGGTTTTCCAAACCCTTTTATTAATTGGATTAAAGCTTGTATGAAAGAGGTGTTTTTCTCTATCAGCATTGAAGGAGCTCTAGAAGGATTCTTCTCCTCCTCCTCTGGCATTAGACAATGTTGTCCCTTAAGCTCGTATCTATTCTGCGTCATTATGGATGCTTTTTCATGCCTCATAGACTTTATAAGCTCTTATGATAGCTTTAAAAGGATTTAAATATGACAGCTTTCAGCTAACTCACCTATCCTATGCTGATGATTTGCTGGTGTTTGGTAATGCTAACATTCATAATATCAATTGTCTCCTGAAGATTCTTAATGCTTTTTCTAACTGTTCTGGCCTCCATCTTAATTTGCATAAAAGTTCTTTACTTATCTCTCCCCTTACTCCTCACTCCTCTAAAATCTCTCAAACTCTCCAAATTCCTAATCCTTCTAACAAAATATGCTACCTTGGTCTGCCCATCTCTATGGGAAGAACAAAAGTTTTCGATTTTCATCCTTTGATTGGATGACTAACAGCACCTGGACTATTCCAGCCTATGTTAGTCTGGATATTAAAGATATCATCCTTGGCATGCCCATTTCTGTGACGCCTAACAAACACATATGCTGGAAAAACTTAGAGAATGTTTCTTTCAAAGATTACTATGTTGCTTTTTTTGAGACTCATGACAATTATGAATTGCATTCTCTGATTTGGCACAAAAAACATTCTTTGTGTTTTTCTGTGTACACCTGGATGGCTGCTAAGGGTAGTCTGAAAATTGTTGAAGAACTGAATAAAAGAAACATCCAAGTCCAAGATAATATGTGAATATTTTGTCGTTGTTTTACTGAAACAGCCACTCATTTGATGTTTGAATGTGAGTACTCTTTCACGGTGCTGAAAAGGTTAATTCCCGCATTCCAATATTTCTACCTAAGGCCTAATATTACCCAAGCATTCATTTATGCTGCTGAAGCAGCTGTTCCCCATAATATCAAAACTAGCACCTTGCATATACTCAATGCCTTAGTGTATTATACTTAGATTGAACGAAACAAAAGGAGGTTTAACTCTTCCAATGTGTGTGCCACCTCTCTAGTGAAAAAGATTATCAGAGTTATCAAATTAAGAATGTCGAGTTGGAAAGATGGAGAGTATTTGATAGAAAGATTGTTTGGAGTTAGCTAAGCAATGTTATGGTGGCCTGCTGTTACCTGGGAGGCAGCAATTCCTTTATATTGGCTTTATGATGTGCGGGTACAACATATTCTGCAGGGATCTTGATGCTGTTCTATTGCCTATACTCTTAATGCTTGAATTACAAATTGTGACAACTATCCAGATGTCTTTGGCAGGCTAATTTTTGGGCCTGGACGAAGATGATGCATGTTTCTCTCCCTTCTGGATGGCCATCTGGCAACCAAGGGAGACACTAATTCGCATTTATGACTCTTGCCAACCTGAGTTCAGACCTTTACGGTTTTTACCGTTAAATTTTGGATTTCGTTGTTTTTACTTTGAGTCTTTTTAGCTTTTTTATGCTTATAGGTTTACATCTTGCTGTAGTTTTTTGCTTTTTTGCTACAGGCAGATTTTTTTGATCTATTTTCCACTTGTATGCATGTTTTTATTTATCAATAGATTGGGCAAGGCCTTAATTTTCCCCAAAAAAAAAATTATGGTTAGCTCATAACCCAGCTCAATCAACCCAAAATACAACAAACATTCCTTAAATCCACTCCCATTTTCATGTTTCAAGTTCCAACCCAACCGTAAAAATATTATTATTTCCCCTTTGGTAGTTGAGTCATGCATTCCAAGTGGTAGCGGCGCGGGTGTAACCATCGGCACCAACTCTCATTATTGTATTTTTGAACTCTCTTTAGATTTTATAAAACAACACCATTAAAAATCACTCGTATAAATGAAATCGACAATCCACTTCCTTAACATCCCGAGCTCCATTCCACTGAAGCAACGCCCATGCCGAGGCCAAGAGTGCGCCCCGAGCCCGCACCATTCACACCATTGGCGACGCCTGCAAGGCCGCTTCTAGCACTTGTCCCGGCCTCTGGCCACCACGATTACTACGCCCAGCGACAGGCGTTTCTTCGAAGCTACACGCTTTCAGCGAGGGAATCCCTCGGAGAGCGGCTGCGGCGGCGGTGGAGGGAGATCGTGGACAGAGGAAGACAGGCACTCTGGAACGCCGCCGGGTGGGTGTTCGATGAATTTTCTAAAAGAAAGAGGGAGATCTTAAGCGCGCTCAGATGGCGGATGCCTGGCGTCGTGCTGCATCGAGTGGGGTGCTTCGGGGCGCGCGAGCGCCGACCTGAAATCCTTATAAGGAATTTCTTCTGATTCTCTTTTGAAGGTTTTCTTATGGTTTATATTGAGTTTTGCAGTTTTTAATGTAAATTATGTAAATTTATAAACTTAAGTTTGCAAATAAGAAAGAACTTGTGATAAAAAGTTAGCCCAATGAGAAAGAACTGGTGGAATTTTGCCTTCCTTTTTTCAAATTTACTGGAACATTGTGCGTGACTCCACTTGAAAAGCCATTGAAAAGTTCCTTAAAACTGGAACAATGAAAGAGGAGTGAAAGGATACTTTACTTGTTTTAATTTCAAAGGTTAAGAACCCAACTATGCCATCAAATTTCAGGCCTATTAGCCTTTGTCAAACTACCTATAAGTTAATCACAACAATGTTGGTGAACAGGATTAAGGTATGTATACCGAAGATCATTTCGGTTGAGCAAGCTGCTTTTATTCCAGGTAGATCATTATCAGATCATTGTTTAATTGCTCAGGAGATCTTCAACAAATTCAGAATCTCAAAAAATAAAAAAGGACTGATGGCAATTAAATTAGATATGGAACAAGCATTTGATTGCATAAATTGGGAAACCTTGAATCAAGTGCTTCACATGATTGGTTTTCCTATATCCTTTTCAAAGCTCATTATGGAATGTGTTAAAGATGTAAAGTTCTCCTTTATTCTTAATGGGAAACTTTCTAGTTGGATTCATGCTGGAAGCGGTCTTCGACAAGGGTGCCCATTATCACCATACTTATTCATCATGTGCTCTCAACTTTTGTCTCATGCCATTAATCAAAAAGGGATTCATTTGGGTGTACAAGTTTCTCAAAGATCTCAGAAACTTACACATCTTCTGTATGCCGATGATGTATTGATCTTTGCTAATGCTTCTACAAGATTGGCTCTAGAAGTGAAGAACATTGTGACTGATTTTGGTAAGTGGACTGGGCTTAATATTAATGCTTCCAAATCTCAAATAATTTTTGGTAAATCTGTTAATCCTCCAACATTGAAGATGATAAGAAGGAAGTTGGGCTTTAATATTGTAAAGGAGTTGTCTTATTTGGGTATTAAAATTGCTTTGAGAAGATTAAAGAAGCAAGATTTTCAAACAATGATTGACAACATTTATCAGAGGCTCAATGCTTGGGGAATTAAGCATTTATCATTGGCTGGTAAGCTCACTTTAGCTAAATCATCCCTCTTGACGTTGCCAAGTTTTTTATCAACACATTCCCTTGTTCCAAAGAAGGTTTTGTTTTAAGTAGATCAACTTTGTAAGGAGTTTATTTGGCACAAGAGTTGTGGTAAGAAGGGTTTGCATTATGTAGCTTGGGATGTTCTTTACAAACCGAGAGATGCTGGTGGCTTGGGTTTGCACTCAGTAGTCCACCATATTGGTCCTCTAAGATCGAGGCTTGCTTCGAGATGTCTTAAGCAAAATGGAAACTTATTACATAACATTTTTACTACAAAATATGGTAATAATGTCTTAAGTGGAGAACAAAAGCCTGGTGCTTCTTCTACTTGGCGAATTTTGTTAGATGGTGGAAGGTCCCTCAAGCCAATCGTCAGGTGGCGTATAGCTGATGGAAGGAAAATCAATGCTTTGAATGATATCTGGTTACTGGATTGAAGCTTCAGCAAATGGCCTACGATGTCAGACTGTGTGGGAATGGAGAATCTAAACTTAAATCATTTCATGATGCAAAACCGAAGCTGGAATATGGAACGGCTACAATAGTTTTTTAATGAAGATCTTATTGTTTTGATTTTACAGATCCCTATTGATTATGAGGCTAATATGGATTATGTTGAACCTTTGTACCATCTCAGTGGGAAAACTATTACGTCCATAGCTTAAAAGACAATCTTCTTGGTTTCCAAATATGGTTAGAATATATTTTACAACTGTTTTTCTCTCATGGAAAAATAGGAATGATCTAGTTCATGGGAAGGCTAATCCTTCTACTGCTTTGGTGGCTGCTAACGTTTTGTTTCTTACAAACACAAAGTTATATCCATATCTAGACAACTGGGGTGCCAATCTCCTAAGGGAGTTTGCAAATTCTTGGCACCCTCCGCCGCTAGGATGGATCAAAATTAATGTTGACGATGCTCTTATGAAGTCCAATCAAGCCGGTATTGGAGGTGTTTTTAGAGACCATAAAGGCAGGCTTTTATTGGCTTTTGGAAGGTCAAAGATGCATTGGGATGTCTCTCAACTTGAATTGGAGGCTGTCTTAGCCATTAGAGACTTCATACAACCTTGGATGTTAGAGAGCAAAGGTGTGATTATTGAAGGAGACAACCTAAATATCATCAATTTCATTCAAGATTCTTTGAAGAAGATGAAGTGCCATTTCAATAACAAGTTTAAGAAGGATTTATTCTTTCTTAATGATTTCAATAAAGTTTTTTTTAATCATGTTCATAGAGGTTGTAATAAGGTAGCAGATGTATGTGCTACGTTGGCTTTGAAAGAGAGTTTCTATTTTGATAGTTTTTCATTTGCCAACATTCCTTCTAATTTGTCTAGTTTGTTAAAGAAGGAATGTGAGGCCTCTTTTACTTGTATTTAGTTTTTCTTTTCTCAATGCAAATTGCATTTCTATCAAAAAAAAAAAAAAAGAGATTTACCTTTTTATTAGATAATTAAAATTACAAAAGCGTCCTATATGTTTTTTAATCATATTACTGTTATTATATTATATATTAATATCAAGTTATTAATGAGAGATTTAAAAATACTGATAAGTATTGTTCTAAAACACGTAGAAGTTTGCGGTCATCTACAATACAAATAAACATAATTAATTCTAAAACTTTATAAGAAATTTTATCGAAGATTTACGAAAAAAAAATGATTTTCGATATGTTAGCTCAATTCTAATATGAGTGCTAATAAAGATTTGAAATATATTAATATTTTATGATAATTATTCTACTATATATGTTTAAACGTATTAACATTTTATTATGTATTTTATAATAAATATGTATATTTGTTAATTTATCTACATATCAAAATCATATTGTTTTATATCATATATATATATATATATATATATATATATATATATATATATATACGGAAAAGTACTTGAAATGGAATTGTGGACGACAGGAAACCTTCTGCCCAATTGAATCAGATATCTGTGCTTCGAAAGGAAGATTTGGTAATATTCTTACAATATGAGAGACTTATTAGAGAAGCAAGCCAATTCGATCGAGGAAATGGAAGTCTAGAAGCTGAACCTGAAGCAGATGTCCATACCAATGGGAAAGACTTGAAAAAAAAGAGTAGAAGCAAAGCTTGGAAGTAGATATAGCGCATATGTGGCATTAGTATGATCTCGGCATTTCTCGGTGGGTTAGCATTGCTCTAGCGCCTTTATCGGTTTAGTCAGTCTAGGAACAGGCTTTCTTTGAAGAAATCTCTCTTTTCTTGGAAGTCAGCCAGGTAAGACAGGCAAGTCAGACCAACTTGATGAAAGCAAGCGTCTGTTATCGTAGCAGGAGGGCAGTCATTTTCGGGGAGAGTGCCGAAGGGGAGCGGTTGAGGCATGGGATGCACTTGAATTTCTCCCAGCTAACTTCTTTATGTCCTTCCTACTGAAAGACTCCACTTTAGTCTCGACCAGACCAACAAAACCAATATTATGATCACCTACAATCTACCTTAAGTAGTTGCTCGCAGCCTTTTTGCGAGCCCCTCTGCAATTCCAACATAAGATGCCCGCCATTAATTCACCAGAGGGGACGCGTCCCCGCCGATCGAACAATCAGGTGGCTCACTACACAATCCCTCTCTCCCGCAGTCCATATCCTACTCCGTGCCAGCGCGGGAAATAGCTTTAGCTCTAATCAACCGAAAACTGCACCTATCTATTCGGAAGGATCCACTGCGTAAGTTAAACTAGATCTTTTTTCGCCAAGATTAGTCAATTACCGAGGATCCTTTGAAGCCAAGCCTTTTAGAAATCAAAGCTTCGGGAGCTACTCTTTTCTGCCCGGCCTGGATTCTCATTCTCATTCTAGTAGTTAGACTAAACTCATGTCTTCAGATGCAGATGCTGCGGCAAACCACAGGACTATCATTGTAAAGTCTCATCCCAAGGTGCGACTGTGAAGGAGCACAAAGAAAGACTCGTTCACAACTTATTCTATCATATCACCCGAGGCGCTAGACTTCACTGGCCGAAGCCCGCTTGGAAGTGTCCTTGGAAAAGGTACCAATTGATGAATCAAGGTAAAGGTGCGTAGTGAGAGATTGCCTTGGTAAGGACATGAGGCCGGTCTGTCTTCCTTTCTCTTCTCACAATCCTAAGCTATCTTCGAGCGTATACTAACCTTGATCGAGTATAGCAAGCTATCCTCTCGCTTTGCTCGAGTACTTCGTTCCTCTTGAAGACTTCCCAAACCAAACAGACCGAATGAACCAAGCCAGTCGTTCATTGATGCAAGGCATTCTCGTCTTTCCAGCTTCTAGTCGGGTCTGAATCGGGAAAAAACTTGATCCGGTGAAAAGCTAAAATACTTACTTAATCTTTCCTCACTTGCTGCAAGCTTTCTTCCAATGGCTCTAAAGGCACTCCCAATAGAAGGAAGGACACTGCCAATGGCAGGAGTAGCACTAAGATCTAGTTTCTAACCTGTACGCTTTCTCCATCTATCACCTTATTGTGAAAGACCAGATCGGTCCGTTCTGCCATAAGGACCTCCATATTCTGCTGAGTAAGATTCCACAATGGTCCTGGGTCAGTGATTCGAAAACTTCCTTTCCTCAATCTTGATTCGCACAGAAATTCAGAAATTATGAAACCGGTGAAATTGGAGGGCACAGTATCAAAGATCTTTTAGAAGCACATATTCCTCTGGGGGGTCGATTAGGACGTGGGCATAAGGGTCTTTATGACACAATAAAGAATTCGCTTCATTTTCAATTGGGCCAGCCTCTTTCTGGGGTTCCATACCTTGGGCCTTTATGTTCATAACGACATCATGCTTGCTTTTGGTACTCCGGAAAAACAAATCTTAATCGAACCTTAGAAGATTTTTCTTTTCTATTTGTATGTTATGATATTCTTGAGGGAAATTGGAAATTTATGGAATGAAGTCTTAAGTATAGATAATGACTAAGAAAGAGTAATTTCTTTTGAACAATATATGTCTTTCACATATAACGATAAAAAGGAGTCACCTACCTTTTCAATGGCAGTTCCAAAAAACCATCGACATATCTGTTCCCCGATCCAAGATCTCCTTCTACACCCGAGCAAACCAAGTCACGTTGCAGGACCTGCTCTCGCATTTCGTTCATTAGAAAAAGAAAACTCCAGTTCGTAATCCATGGAAGGCTTTGATCTTCTCTTATCGATTCCTATACCATACACATCTATGCTCATAGAGCAAGACTGTGTCCACCTTATTGAACTAAAGCGAAAGGCATACGCCAGTTTCAAGTCTAATTCCATATTCACCCCACAGACAATTATGAACCCCAAAGAAAAGGAGTAGGTTCGGGCGGGCCCATCTAGCTCAGCTTGTTATGGCGAGACAAGACAAGCAAAAGTCATCTTTAGGGCTGGCATTGACTAAAGCCTTAGCTCAACTAGAAAAAGCTCTCTACGTGAAATAGCGCAGTGTTTAAGGCAAACATGCACGCAAGCTCTTTCCTAAACAAAAGCTCCAAAACTCGCGAGAATAAAGAAACGAAAAAGGCCGCTCAGCGCGCTTTTAGCGCTCGCCTACTGACTATGGGCATTGAAGCTAACCTTAAAAATGAGAAAGATGAACAGAGAAATGTCCGAAGAAAAAGAACTAGCCAAGCTTCTTCACAAGCGAAGGAATTGCAACCTAACCATCCGTGAGATCGGTCGAGAGGCTCCCCAGTCCTTTTTCACACCACTCTTTCAGAGTCTCGTTTGTTTGAGAAGCTTACTATTCTGTTAGTGAGAAGCTCAGTTCCGCTTTAAGCCCGACAAGCAGGCAAGAGAACTAGAGTTGGTGTGGCTAGCCCTAAAGCAAATGTATTGTCTGGTCAACCCGAACTTGGCGACCTCGACGTCATCACTAACCTGCGATGAAATTTCATTTGGTATAGATCAGTCTATCAAAGAGCATAACCGTCGCTTAACCACGATTTCTCGAACGAGTTAAGGTGAACCGGCCATACTATGATATGGACTGCTGCAATGTGTAAACAGTCATTGCTGGTTGCCTGCTTTTAGGCCCCACTCTCGGGCATATCGAGAGGTTGGTGTAGTACAAGAATGAGAAAGCCACAACAGCAGGGAACAGTCAGACACTGCGCATCATAAATTTTTTTTGACTAAAAGATAGTCAATTTAGAATGTTTTTCTGGTTGAGGAAAGGGTATCAAAAGAAACTCAAAATTCTTTACAGAATTCTGCCTTCCTTAAAATATCATAAACAGTTCCTATGGGTTGAGCACCTTTTTCAAGGAAATAGAAAATAGCAGGAACATTTGAATAAGTTTGATTCGATCATAAAAACCCACTTTTCTTTTCGAAGATCTCTTCCGAAGTAGGGGACCAAAGCTAGAAATTAGAAAGCAGGGTCAGGTAGAAATACAAACAAGCATCTTAAGAGTGGTTGAGGCAGGGAGGATTGGATCGGAAAAGGCGCTAGATAAAGGCGCTAGAAAAAAATGTCTCTTTTTTCGAGTCCGATTCGGGCAGACTCTGATTTTGAAAGAAAGAATTCTGTCATAGCGCAATGAACAATTTTCAACTTTTTCTTGGATTTCTCTTGGAAACCAAGACCTCGTTTGCCTTTATTGGCTTTTCTTTGCCAAAGTCTAGAACATACCTTGGCATGTCTAGAAGACCAATGATGTGGAAGAATTTTGTTTGGTAACTAAAGGCGAAGAAACCTGTAGGTTCATCAGAGAAGTCAAATTCACAATGCATCCTTAAAAAAAGTCTTCTTTTGGAAGATCTAAGAAATTCAGGGGCTAGGTCCAATTTGTGAAGATTTTCTTTTTGAGTGTTTTTTTCAAGTCAAAAACTAGGATGATGCACGGAAAATGGTCGGGATAGCTCAGTTGGTAGAGCAGAGGACTGAAAATCCTCGTGTCACGTGTCACACTGAAAGCTTTCAAGTTGAAAGAGCTCAGGCTTGCTTTTCAGGTGTCCCTAGAAGGTGGGAAAGAACTCCAGGGAAGTCAAGGCGCTAACTAGAGGCGCGAAGCGAGAAGATGCGCTACTTAGGGTAGGTCACTCCATAGGGAATGAGCTAGACTAGTTCTCACAAGCTCATTCACGTACGCACGCACCTACAGCAAGGCTTTCCTTTCTTGTAGCCAGAGAAAGAGAGAAAAGAAATCTTTGATCTTCTTGTCGGGAAAGAGTTTGGTTACCAAGTTCTATTACCATAAGCGGAAGTTCAAACCTGAGATTTTCGATACAGAGGCCATGGCCGCTATTACGTAGTAGAGGTAGTTGGCTCCTCGGCTGAAAGCATATCGGTGCTGCCTTCGTGCCATATGGCAATTCCCCAATGTGATTTTTGCCTGCGGCCCAACCAACAAACAAGTTCTTTCTTAGACATTTTTTAGTCTGTTGTCTAGTTAGCAGTATTTACCTTAGTGTGGATCGAAATGGTCGCGCCTTTTTCTTTTTTTTCAGGGCTGCTCACCCTACTTCACTGAAGTCAAAATTTCGGCCAGTAGCGCCCTTAGAATATAAGCCCTGTGAAGCACCAGTAGTTGTAGCTGTGGGTAGGGCTTTCGTTCAACTCGCTCCGGGTTCCGATCAGCAAAAAAGGACTTTCGGTCAGTTCAAGTACAAATTGAGAGGTAGGGATGCTCTCACCTGTGTGTGATATAAGAAGGGAAGACCCGCCTTTGTTTTCTTTTCAATCAACTATCGCCTTTTTTTCTACTTGAGTGTCGTAACATTTGCTTGCCAAGCCCAGCAACATTTAAATCAGGTGCTGCTGCACTGAAGTCTCGAGAAAATTGGTATTATACAATATTGTAGAGCTATATACTTAAGCGCCACTACGCTACTTCCACTCATATAACACTTCAATGCTAATCAATGTAGCACCATGATGCCAAATCGATAATTGCTATAGCATTGACACATTATATTCAACGCTATTATATGGCGCAACTATTTTTATTATGACTCTTATGAAGCACTGTAGCATTAGGTCAAAACCATAATTAGTTGTTATGGCATCGTAATAATGGTCTTTCTAGAGCACCATAGTGTTAAAAAGTTGTTGGTCCATTTTTTGATTCCTGTACCACAATGCCATGTGTCCTTCATGCAAGATAAAATAATTCGTTAAAAAAAACAAGTTTTTTTTTGAATCGATGAGCTCTAGTAAATCAGAATTTTTTCTTAATTTTTAATTTAAAAGCTAATAATAAGAAATTGATGATGCTGAAATCCAGAAAAGTTGAAAAATTAATTTTTGTAAACCCTACTTCGGACACCTTACAGGTTCAAATTCCTTTCAAACAAAAATCTAATTCTGAAGAAAAAAAATTAGATAAGAAAAGTGATCCTTTCAAACTTCGTGCCAAAAAAAATATCTGATAAAATAATATTGCAAAGTAAAGAATCAGAAATCATGATTTCAATCTCAAGTGTTTGAATATATTAAGTGGCACATAAATTCTTCTAAGATTTTTAAAGATTTGAAAGAGGAGAAAGCTTATTTCTTTGTGGACTCATTCTATGCCTCTTTTCCTGGTTAATTGGCCCACTTTACGCATCTTTTGATTTTTGATACACTTTATATATCTTTTCAATTTATTGGCGAACATTTTGCATCTTTTTAGTGTTGGGCTCATTTTGTGCCTCTTTTTTAGTTGATTGGCGCACTTTACGCATCTTTTGCGATCTTCCTTTCTATCAAAACATCTAAAATACTCTCAGTTGTGAGATTATCTTCCATATATAAGAGAAGAAAATACTCACTCTCTTAGATAAGGAAAAGTAAACAACAAAATAGAACCATCCTCATATAATAAATGTAGTCATCTGATTAAGAAAATACAAAAGTAATTCAATGATTTGGAACACTACTCATATAAGATAGATTACTGTAGGAAGATAAAATAGATCTCTATTTCAAAGTCCAACTTTTTAATTTTAAAAAAAATTTTGATTCAAAAAAAAAAATACACCATTAAAGGAGTTAGAGGAAGAGAAATAATCACCAGTATTTTTTTCCTTTAACTGTTTTAGAGAAGTCAATCACTGCTTATAAACTTCTAAAAAAAGGCAAAAATCTTATTTAGAAAGCAAGTTTATCAGCATAAGTGAGCAGTGATCAGATTCTTAAAATACTGAAGTAAAAATAATGGGAAATCAAAAACATAAAGCAAGAACACAAAAAGAAATAAACTGATAAATCAGATAAAAAGTGAGGAAAAATGGCAGGAAATAAGAAAAATAAAAAAACTTATAAAAAGAAATAAACAAACAAAATAAATAAAAACTAAGTGCAGAAACATAAATAGAAAGCATCAATTTCAAGCATGAATATCTATCACACCTAATCTGGTTCTTAAAATACTAAAGGTTTTAAAGGCCAGTGGTTTTGTGAAGATATATTCGAGTTAGTTTTCAGTAGCTACATGATGTAGCTATATGTCTCCTTTGGTAACATGAGCCCTAATGAAGTGGTGTCTGATGTCAATGTGTTTGGTCATAGAGTGTTGGATTGGGTTCTTTGAAATGTAGATGGTGCTAGTGTTATCACATAGGACAAAAATTGTGCCTACAAGAAGTCCTAAATCCAAAATTTATTATTTCAGCCAAAGGACCTGGGCACACAATTTCCTAAGGCAATATATTCAGCTTCAGCAGTGGACAGTGCAACTGAGTTTTATTTTTTACTAGATCAGGAGACTAAGGATTATCTTATTGACATGTTCCATAGGTGCTTTTTCTATCCACCCTATATCCTACAAAGTCTGAATTAGAATATCCTATAATCTCAGAGACAGTGTTGTGTTTAGGATACCAGATTCCTAAGTTTTGGGTTCCTAAGAGATATCTAAGGATTATCTTAACTGCAGTCAGGTGGGACTCCTTTAGATTAGCCTAAAATCTAGTACAGAAATAAACACTAAATATAATATTAGGTTTGCTAAAATTCAGGTAAAGAGGTGATCTAATTATTCTTTTATACTTCTTTTGGTCAACCGATTTTTCATTTGAATCCTTATCTAACTAGACACTGAAACTCATAAGAGTGTTGATTGACTTAGCTTTATCTATTTCATATTTCTTCAGGATATCTTTAATATATTTTGATTGATTAAAAAAAGTTCCATCATCCATTTGTCTAATGCAAAATCCCAGAAAGTAGGATAATTCTTCCATCATACTTATCTCAAATTCCTAACTCATTATTTTAGAAAAATTATCACATAAATTTTTATTAGAAGATCCAAAAAATATATCATCAATATAGATCCGGATAATGAGTAATTCATCTCCTACTCTCCTTAGAAAAAGGGTGGTGTCTACGCTCCCCTTAATAAACTCTCTTTCCAGTAGGAATGTGCTAAGCCTCTCATACCATTCTCTAGGTGCTTATTTTAATCCATACAAAGTATTTTTTAATTTAAAAATATGATTGGAAAATTAGGAATTCTCAAAGTCAGGGGGTTGCTCTACAAACACATCTTCCTTTATTATCCTATTTAAAAAGGCACTATTGACATCCATTTGAAAAATCATAAATCTTTTATAATAAGAAAAGGCTAGTAGCACTCTAATGGCTTCCAAACGGGCTAAAGGGGCAAAAGTTTCCTTAAAATCAATCCCTTCTATTTGGTTGTATCCCTTAGCCACTAATCTTTCCTTATTCTTAACCACCACACCAGAATCATTCATTTTATTTTTAAAGACCCATTTGGTTCCCACTACACTCAGGTCCTTAATTCTTTCTACCAACTCCTAGACATCATTCCTAACAAATTGGTTTAGTTCCTCTTGCATGGCTAGGATCTAGAATTCATCAAAAAAGACTTGATTGATGTTGGTGGGTTCAGTCATTGAGATGAAGGCAGAGTGGTTCACTTCTTTTCTAAGTTCATGTCTAGTTCTAACACCTTCAGAAGAGTCTCATAAGATCAGTTCTTTAGGATGACTCAAAGAATATCTCCATTCTCTAAGCATTGAAACTTCATGTTCAACCCTTTCCTCTAGGTTTGTAGATTCTACTCATTGGGTGACTTCTACAACCTCCTCTTCTTTTACCTTAGACCCTCCAAAATTATTAGATTAATCAAACACAATATGAGTGGTCTCCTTAATAATCAGGGTTCTTTTATTGAAGACTCTATAGGATTTCCCAATACTTGAGTAACCTAGGAACACTCTTTCATTAGATTTTGGGTCAAACTTTTCTAGTTGAGACTTCCCATTATTCAAAATGAACATTTTACATCAAAAGATACAAAGGTGAGAGAGGTTGGGTGTACTATCCTTAAGAATTTTATAGGTCATAGGGTATTTTATTCGGCTTAGATCTAAGATTTACCCTATTCAGAATATAACAGGCTGTATTCACCGCTTCTGCCCAAAAGTATTTAGGAAGTGAGTTTTTAGCTAACATAGCTCTAGCGACTTCTACCAGGGTCTTATTCTTTCTTTTAGCTACCCCATTCTTCTGAGGGGTCCTAGGAGCTAAAAAATTGAGATCTATCCTTTACTCATTATAGAAGGTTTCAAATTTCTCATTTTCAAACTCTCCCCCATGATCACTGTGAATAGTCAAAATTTTACAACCTAATTTCCTCTGAATCCAGTGAAGAAAGATCTTAATTCCTTGAATGAATCACTTTTATGAGATAGGAATCTAACCCAAGTGAATCTCAAATAATCATCAACAATCATATACCCAGAGACTTTTCTTCCAAAGCTTGAAGTGTTGATAGGTCCAAAGAGATCCATGTGAAGGACTTCTAACAGTTTTCTAGTGTTTATATCTTTGATTGAGTAGAAGGAGGATTTGACTTGATTCCCTAACTGACAGGCATCACATAGGTGATCCTTAGTGAATTCTAGTTTGGGAACACCTCTCACAAAGTCTTTTTGGGTGATTTTTCTAAGGCTTTTCATGCTTGCATGACATAATCTCCTATGTCACAGCCATGATTCATCAGCAATTAATTTTAAGAAAATAATAATATCAGCTTTAAAATAATTTAGATCCAACATATAAATATTATTAATCCTTTTTTCCTACAAAATAATTTTATCATTTAAGCTTATAATACAGCAAGTTGGAAGAAATTTTATGCTGAAGCACTTATCACAGAGCTGACTAATGTTGAGCAAATTGTGTTTTAGTCCATCTACAAGCAAAATATTATCAATGATGAAAATTTTTAAATAACTAATTATACATTATCCCACTACTCTCCTGGTGGTGTTGCCCTGGCCTCCAGCAAAATGAATTGATTTGCATCTCCAGTCATATGCCTTGAATATCTACTGTCCTGGTATCACATGCTCTCACAAGGCATTTTGTGAGAGCATCCCTACAAAATCATCAAATGTTAGAATTAGGAACCCAAACAGGTTTGGGTCTCTTGTAATAAAAAGAAGAATGTGATGCATGCATGTTATGCTGTGAATTTTGTATTTTGATCTCCATACCAAATGTGTTCTATGGTGAATGGTGCAAGCACATGAAATATGTCCTAGGATACCACAAGAAAAATATTTAACACCAGGAAAAGGATTTACTAATCTATTTAGATTATAGTGCCTCTTCATAGGTTTGAATGATACATGCTATGATGATATTTTATAAAACCTTGCAAGTGTAGGTCGTGTTTCATTTTATTCTAATGCAATGATCTTTTCTCTTAAAAGCTCATTTACCTTTTTATAGCTTGTTACTTGCTGTTTCAATGCATGCTCACTACTATCTAAATCACATACCATGGTGTCAAGTTCTTTGAAAGCCTTTTCTAAATTAGTATGTGATATTTTCAAGGAATCATGCTTAGTAGTTCAATCCAGATGATTTTTGTTTAAAGAATCAAATTCATCTAGTAAAGTCATGTGATTGCTATCCAGAGTTGAATGATCTTTCATTTAAATTTCATGCTCTTTTTGTAGATTTAAAAATTCAATTTTCTGGCTTGCATGAGCTTTCTTGAGCTTCCTATATAACGAATGAATTCTTTCAAAAAATCTCAAATAATTGATCATATATTAACTCACATACCTCCTCTTGGTCAGAGTGACCAAGATCATTAGCCATTAAGCACAAATTTGTAATCTCTTCATCTACTTCAGTTTCAGAGGAGTCTGATGCTGAGTCTGCCTAGAAAGCCTTTTGGATCTTTTTCTTATCCTTCTTGAACTTAGACATTTCTTCAACTTTCTCCTTACTTGGGTGAGCTTTCAGAGTTGGGCAATATGAATTCAGGTGCCCTGGCTTCCTGCATTCAAAATAGATAACGTCAGAGGAAATTTTAAAATTCTTATTATTCCTACCTTTATTCCACTTTCGATAATGCTTTTATTTCTTCCTCAAGAAGCTCTTAAATTACCTTGTGATTAAGGCCATGTCATCATTATCAAAACCAGAAGAGCCAAAGTTAGAGTCCTTAGCTTTAAAGGTGATAGTTTTCTCCTTTTTCTTCTCACATGCATCAAGCTACCTTTGGTTCACTCCTTGCTCGTAAGTAATTAGTGATCCAAGTAAGTTGTAAATTGAATAAGTATTCATATCCTTAGATTCAGTTATGGCTATAATTTTTACATCAAAGGAAGAAGGCAAACATCACAAAATCTTGTTCACTTTTTCATACTTAATGAGTTCTCTTCCTAAGGCATGTAAAGAGGTAACAATTTGTGTAAATCTAGTGTACATCTCAAAAATTGATTCATTTGGTTTCATACGAAAGAGTTCATAATCATGCAAAAAAATATTCAGTCAAAATTATTTAACCTCATTCGTTCCTTTATACGTAATGCATAATCTATCCTAAATTTCTTTTCTAGTTGCACATATTGAAACACGCATATAATCTTCATATTTTAATACACATAAAAAATAGTTTAAATATTTAGCATTCAATTGAGCAAGATCTCTATCATCAGTTATCCGTTCAGTAAAATGAAGTTCAGTTTTAACACCATTTACAAGTCTAAAAGGTGCAGAATATCCTTTTCTAACAAGCATCGAAATGCGATAATTGATCGATTGTAAAAAGGTGGACATGCGAGTTTTCTAAAAATCAAAAAGGAATATTATAAAAATAAAGGTGGTCATGTGATTGAATAAGCTTTCGCAATATTATAATTTTCAAAGTTAGCCATGGATCAAAATTCAAATATTTTTCAAAACTTAATTTTATGAATCCCGCTCTTATACCACTTAAAAGTTTGTGAGGGGTGTCAAACCCTATAGAACTAGCCCGAGCTAATCAAGAGGGGGGTGAATTGGTATTTTAAAAATTCTTTAAGCAAACAAACAAAAAAATCTTTTTGAATTTTTTAAACACAAACAATTTTAAGTGGAAGCAGATAATCAAAATCAAAAATTGAATTCACAGATCAGATTATAGAAGTAAGCAAAAATAAATGCAAAAAAATAAGTAGAAAGAACACAACAGATTTATAGTGGTTTGGTCAAATCTGACCGATGTCCACTCCCCAGAACCTCCCGTTTTAGGTATTGCTCTACTGAGTTAGTGTATCTCCTTTTACCCCCATAGTAAAGCGGAGAAGCCCTTACAAAATCTTTTTCACCTACTCGGTGGGTCAGAGAACCCAGAATCATTTTACTCCCACATGGAGTTGGCAGAGAACCACAGAAATCCTTTTACTCCCTCCTGGACTAGACAGAGAACCTGACAATCTTTTTACTCCCTCTTGGAGTAGGTAGAGAATCTCGATCTTATGATGATGATCGTCTCCTCAGAGCCACCAAGGAACCAAGGATGAAGAAGGAAGAAGATGATCGAATCCTTGCTTGGAGCAACCTTTGTGAATCATCTCACAAACTCCCCCTCAAAATATTCTCCCTCTCTCTCTCCCAAACTCTCCTTCTCCTATTTGAAGCTCTCTTTAGATTGGACTCAATAGCAAAGAAGATTATCTAAAGAGATAATTAGAGAGCTTAAATAGAGAGCCTTCAAAAAGCACCCTAATTTTAATTTACCGATAATACGATCAGTGTAAATCAGCCCATCCATGCAAGATGATCTGTGTTGCCTGTACGATCAGAATAATAATTATGTACTTATCTTCCAGGATGATTTTGCGATCATCCAATATGATTAGTTCAAATCAAAGCATATCATCCTGAGAAATAGTTCGGGACATCCAGGCCGATTAGAATAAATATACTTATCATCCCGGACGATCTTGCGATCATCCTGTATGATTAGTTCAAATGAAAGTATATCATCTTGAGAAATCGTTCGGGATGTCCAGGCTGATTAGAATAAATGTACTTATCATCCCGGATGATCTTTTGATCGTCTTGTATGATTAGTTCAAATTATCAAATATCATCCTGATAAATCATTCTGAACGTCCAGTACATTCTGAAGAAAAATCATTAATCGTCCTAGATGATCTATCGATCATCTTGTACGATATGATTATTCAATTTAACCATACTTAAATCCCTAATCACAGGACTATTTTAGGCATGATTGTCATGGATCATCTAGGACGATGAGGATCATCTTGTACGATTAGTTCAAAATATAAAAAATAAAATATTGCCTAAAATATGATTGGTGGTTGTTTTTTGGATTTGTATTGATTGTCCTGTATGATGCAAAATTGTCCAGGATGATTAATTAAGTAAACTTAATTATTAGGGATGCCCTAATTAGCATTCTATTCTGAATTAATCATCCAGGATGATTTTGGATGTCTTGTACGATGTGATCAAAAATAGAAGAACTCACAAACTCACCAAATTTCTCACCCTGAGTGTGTGTGTGCAAGGTTACTTAGCTTGGGGATCCATTACATTACATTTGACTCAAGAAAGGGAAAAATTACATTGAAAAGAATTTTCAAGTAGACCCGACCTTGAGCTGATTTGTTTTGCAAGTGATCTTTGAGGACTTGAAATAGTTAGTAGGTAGGGCTACCAAAAATAAATATACAGTGATAGCAGTATAAAGAAAATAATGTTTGTTATCATCAAAAATATAGTACATATATCTAGCTTTGCAGCACATGTAGGCAAGGTCCACCCAAAAGAGCATTAAAAGAAGTTTTGGAATCTATTATATGAATTTTGGCTTCTATCTTTAGGTTTCATATTTCTAACAATAAAGTGATTAAACCCAAAGCTCTTTGATCTTATTCATTAAATGTGCGTAACATCATTTGATTAGAACTAAGTTTGTGAGTATCCACATTCAAATATGTTAGAGTTCTAACAGTCATAATATTGACCAATGCACCTAGATTAACAAGAAAACGTGACAATATAAAATTATCTATGTTCATAAATATATAAAACAGATGACTTTGACCAGAAGTTCCTAGAGTAGATCTTTATCTATAAATGTAATTGTTGGAATTTCCTTACAATGTAGTGTTTCTCCAGACTGCATTGATGCTAACTGAGCCATATAGATCTCTGGGTCGAGCAAAGCTTTGATTAAAGCCTCCCTTATTTCTTTAGAAAGAAAAAAAGCATCGTAGATACTTAGTTTTGCAAGCATATTTCTAAGACGTGCTAATACATTATAATCCACTTCAGAAATATCTAAATTAGCCTTATCTATATCTATTTGTACTAGTGTTGAAGTATCTAAATTATCAACCACTCACTTTCCTTTCTTGGCAACAAATGTTGAAGGTGGTAACACCTTATCACTACATAAATTTACTTGAACTATCTCTTCTGAAAAAGAGAGAGTCGATTCTTTTGATTTTATATGTTCATTTACCTTTAATGCTTCATTTGATGAGATATCAAAATTATACATCTCAATTTCAATACAGATAGGATCACCCTAAAAATTAAGGATAGGGAGATAAATATCAGAGAATATTAAAGAGATTCTTTTAACTCATTTAAATTTATTTTAGATTCTATAGAATTATTTTCTATTACATTATTCATTTAATCATCACTAGATATAGACAAGATATACAATGAATCTTTCTTCTTTTTTTGAAAGATTTGCTTTGGAAAGATGCAAAGCATGTTGAAATTTTAGTTTCTTTGGAAAAATTTAAAATTGACTTTTAAACTTTAATTCTAAAACCAAGCATACCATTGGAAATGATATACTGCCTCGGAAGGAGGAGATAAGATTTTCTAATGAGTTCAAATTTAGAATTATAAATTCCAACCTGAATATCGTAGCCAAATTCAAGAAAGAACTCCGAAGGGTCAAAATGATGTTCGATAAAAATATTTAGCTATGATAATCTAGATGTGTTATCATTATTTTCATATTCAAAGGCATGTTGATAAATGATATATCTTTTCGAGGGAAGAAAATATCACTTATTATCAATGGATTAAATATGCCGATAATGATCATATTTTATTTTTATTTTCTAAAAGAGAATTAATTGATTATTTTAAATTGAACTGGGGTCTTTAAATCTCTTATAAAGGTAAGCCTTCATAGTTAATTACATCATAGGAAGTTTAGACTTCCTACAAAAACTCTTGATTAAAATAATGATAGAAGTTTTATTTTGATTGTCTAAGGAGTGAGGTTAGAATTTCAACAGGGACTGGAGCATGTTTGAGAAGTTATTTTGGAAGCAAATAGAGGAGGAGTAGGTGGCATTTTAGGATTCTGAAATAAGTCAGAAATGCCCTATTCTATCCTATATGTTGGGCTTTATATTTTGGTTTAAAGAAAATTTTAATTTGAGTTGATAATTTATGAGAATGTTGGGATTATATTTCCAAAATTAGGAACTTATGATTTTTGGTCCACCCCAGATTCTAAGTCTATTTTGGGCACTAAGCCATAGTGGCCCAAACCTAGCTAATGATATGCAATATTTGACTTATCTCATCCTGAATTGGAGAGCCAACTAACCACCTAAGGCTTCAAAACTATAAGTCTAGTATTTATGAAAGAAGGGTGAGCCGTTGTTATTTAAGTTTTGTGTTATTGGAGTTGACGTCTAGAGAATATCCTAATTGACCCCTTTATTAAAGTAGGGTGCTTATGCTCAAATGTAATTAAAAATTTAATTCTTTTATTTGTTTCTAATACAATACATACTGATTGATCTTGTATGCATAAATGATATGAAGTAATTTAAAAAATTGGCTTAAAAATATATTTTTTTCTAGAGATTACACAACATCCCCTAGATAGAGCTGCACCCTAATAGGCTAGGTGGTCTACCACAACCCGCAAGTAGCGATATGCTTAATAAGGAAGAGAAGAATTTAATATACATATATAAAACCCTTAGTGAACCCGAGTTTACTTCTTAAAATTGATTATCTTTCGATATTGGCCTAAAATTTTTATATAAATTATGAGTAGAAATTTTTTTGTCCTTAAAGAGCCTAAACACTTCCAGGAAAAATCAAAAACAGCATACAAGACTGAAAAACCTAAAAAGATTATGAAACTCCTACTATACAAAATTAAATAAATCAATAAAATCATATAATTAAAATAAATCAAACAAGTATAATTGTCCATGTGGTAAGTGTCACTTAATTACAACCCAAGGTTTGTAGAAATAAAAAATGGTCGGATACCACTGACAACAACCCAGATTCAAGTCTTAGAAATGATGCAAGTGATTTTAAAAGAATGGGATATTATTGATGTCTTGCTTGTTCATCTTCCTCCTTCCTATGAGCTCCTTGGATACATCGAGTCTAGGTATCCAAATGGAGAGAACTTCTCCCAAAAGGGGTATTATTTTCCTCTTTGGATTTTCAAAACATCCTAATTTGAATCTCTAAATAAAAGGAACTCTCCCTTAGAGATGTTTCCCTTCTCTTTGGACTTCAAATAGAATGGTTAAGATCCCACCTTAAAATTTAACTTTCATAACTCAATTAAATTAAATTACATCTTAAAAATTCAAAAAACTCTTGACAACCTGCATGGTTATCCTAAGCAATTAGAATCAAATCATCACAAGCAGTTTAATAATTTAATTTGCTCAAATTTAAAACACAGTCACACTTAGCTATGCTCTTTAATTTTAAGGGGGCTTTAGCATATTTAGCTCCTATAAAAAATTTGTCAATTAAATTTAAATTTTTCCCCCTTAATTTTATCACTGTATAAGCATGGCCACCTGTAAAAAATTCTGTGAATATTCAGATCATTCCTAACCTTGGAGTAATCTAATACCCATCACATCAATTTATAAATAATAAAATAAAATTAACTTATTAATAAACATCACATCAACTAATTTTAGCAACCACATTACAATGAAATCCACAAAAAAAGTACACAAGCTATAGAAAACGAAAAACATTGGCCTAGACTAAAACTTAAAGTGGTTATCCTAACAAACCATCTAAGTATGTTCATCAGGCTGTGTGGCTTGGATGTATCCTATGTTGGGTAGTTGTTAAAGTTATCTAGTATTTTAATATATTATAGGTCAAAGGGGATTTTTAATTTGAGTTTAAGTTTTAATATTTTAGTGTTGATTTTAAGATGTATTTAACTACCTTTATTTACACTAAGGCCATGAAGTTTATTTCACCTTCCTTGAGGCTAAGTTAATATTCTCGTAGGCCTGGGTTACCCAGTAGTAACCAATATTGCTTAATTAATTTAATTGGTTGAAATTAAGAGTAAATGATTTTTAATTAATTAGTTGGTTATTGATCTAAATCTTTAAGTTAATTATTTTATTTTCCATCAACTAGTTCATGGCATTTTCACAATGAGCCCGAGGAACCAGGCCTCCTTAACATATATAGCCCCGCAACATAGGGTAGTCCATCATGAATACCAAGTTGATGTATTTGAATTAAAGATTTAATTTTGGTTAAGTAATTAATAATTAATTAATTTTAAAGTTTCGAGCTTCATTGAATCTGTTCGTGAAGTTAACATACTGGGCTCGAGGAATCAGGCCTCTTTAGGACACTTAGCATCATAGCCCAAGGTACTCCATCCTTAAAACTTCATCAATGGAGTATTTGTTGTGTATTTTGAGTTGGTTGTCTGATTTTAATGATTAAGTTGATGTTTGCTAGAATTTTGATCAATCATTAAATTTTTGGAATTTTGGGAATTATTTAATTCATTAAATTAGGGGGTCCAAATTTTAGCTTTTTAATTTAAATAGACATCTAGAGTTTTAATATTTTTCCTAAATAGTATACCCTAAGATGAGTAAAAGGACACTAAGTTTACTGGATTTAGAATTTTCTAGATTAAGTTATAAATTTTTTGAAGTTTTGATGTGTTTTTAAACTAAAGTTGACCGAAGAGTTGACTTTTTTAATTTTGAGTAAATTCTATAAGTTTTACATTTTTAATAAATATTAGATTCTTAAAGGAGTCCAATTCCTTTAAGTTTGTTCAATTTGGAAATTTTCATAATTAATTCTAAAATTTTGAGGTTTTGGTATTTAATTGAATTATTTAATTATTTAATTAAAGAGATTTTGATGATTTTGCACCAAACTCACTCCGAATTTTTTGAAATCACTCCCAAAGGTCAGGGATGACCTATAGGGGTGTTTTTTAGAGTTTAAAATTTATTTGGTATTTTTAATAATTTTTAATTATTTAATTTAATTAACTATTAATTTTCTTAAAAAGTTAAATTATTCTCAAATTAGAGGTCCAGTGATGGGGATTTAAATCTTCCAAGATAGAGGGTTTATTTCTGAATAGTTTGACATATTAATTGTATTTTTAGATTTAATTTGAATTAATTATGATTTAATTAAAATTCTAGGTTAATTTTAAGGGTAGATTTTGGATTGCCTAGATGGTAGACCAAATGGATTCCAAATTCTATGAAATTTGGACCATGAGTTCACCTGATCTCAAAGTCCAAACCCACCAAATTTATGCCCATGGTGGACCTTCTAAGGTGGTTAACCAAACCACCTAAGGTAACCATAAGGTTACCCGCAAGGGATTAAAATGTGCTATCTTGAGTAGGGGGCATGAAACCTGTGGATTACTAACCCTTGACTCAACCATAAACATCATAGAATCAGTCAAATTCTAATTCCCATTGGATAGGTAGTTAGGCTAATTTGAAGTTAAGGGTCAATTAGTGACCCTTAAGCTCAAATTGACCCAATTATGCCCTTAAACATATCAAATTGTCGGGGGAAAATTTTGGATATGTCATAGACATGCCAAAGATTAATTCCCCAAAGTATCAAGCCATGGTGAATTGATTTGAAACTAAAATAAAAAAAATACCCCTAGGACTATTATTATAACTGACTATGTTTCATGTGTAATCACAGCCAAAGACCATTGGGCTTTTGTAGGTCTCCTCAATACCTTTCCAATGTGTCTAAGAACACCTAACTTGGTCAAGTGTGTGAGGAGATATTAACTTTTGAAGTTCCCTACATTTTTTAGAATTTTTAAATATGGAATTACCCAGTCAGCCACGCACTTTCCATACAGTTCCATTTGATTGGCCAGCGAATCATTATGGCTGACTGGCTAAACGTGGGATTAATTACGGCCGCAAGATATAAAATCAAATTATTGAGATTAAGTATGCTCTGAGACCATGAGATTTAATCAGAACCATTGATTGAGATTAATGGCTCTGATTATATCTTTAACCTCCTACAGGACTTCTTGACAGTGAAGCTTTTCTAGCGTAATTCAAGAGATCCCTCCAATGAAACTCCACCAAATTTTGTAGAGAGCATTAGGATGACGGAAACTTTCAATCCATTGGTGGAAATCCATTGGGTTGAAGGTTTCTTTCACACTTGACTAAACTACCTAGCTAGGGAGCTTAGGAATAACATTTTACTTAATGTAATGCTCCAAATGCTAGCGCCTTGTATGACAAAGACTTTTCCCTTAGACGTCGTGGCTGGAGGAGCATAGGAGGTAAGACTTCGAGCGAAGGGTGGAAAGACTTCATTGAAGTTTATACAAGCTCACTCTGAAGAGGGCTAAGAAATTGGGGAAGCTAAGGGAATGCTTACGCTGCTCTTAGGAGGAGTTTTAAAAATGCTAGATTTAAATGAGGTCATTTGGATTGAGTGCTCTATTCAAGCTTTGTCTATGGCTATAGATGAATGTGATGGCTCAGGTGAGCTGCTAAATTTTCCCTAGCTGGAGGGGGAAAGTGCCCTGAGCCTTGTGAGCCTAAAACTAGTGAGCTCAGACCTTAGGAAGGCTTTGGATAAGCCTTGAGAAGGGGGACCACAAACGATCGGTTTCACCTGCCCTAGCTACCGCCGGCCACCACATGGATTAGGCTTAGGTGAAAAGGTTGTTGGGAAACTGGTGAGCTCAATGTTGAACTCAATTGGGCATGGGAGGGCCCATAGCTGTTAGTTTGCTTGGATTGACCAAAAGTTGGACAGTTTGGGTTAATTTGGGTGCAACCCTGGTCAAGCTATATGCCAGGATGGCCCAAGTTAAACCAATAGTTGGGCTATCTAAGGAAGATGTATTAGGCTTAGGACTATCCAATGCAACTGGCACTTAGGCTTAGTGAAGCCTAGGTTGAAAGTTGGTTCAACATATAGTGGTTTTTACCACTTTGGGCTAGCTTAGGTCTTGACCCAAGTCAAACCAATGTCTGGGATGGCTAGGAAAGATGTATTGGACTTAGGAATATCCAATGCAACTGGTAGTTAGTCTTAGTGGAGCCTTGGTTGAAAGTTGGCTCAGCCTATAGTGGTTTTAACCACTTTGGGCAAGCCTAATTCCTAGCCTATGTGCATCCAAGGGATGGGCCAGCTAGGGTAGGTAGAAAGTTTTATAAATATGGACCTAAGTCTTATAATTTTGATGATAACAAATATTATTAGATTTTTCACTATACTAATTGAATTTATTGCATATCTGTTTTTGCCCTGCTCACTAATATTTTAGGTCCACTATTCACTTGCAACGTCGATCAGTTCAAGATTAGGTAGACTATGATTAAAGTCTATATTTTCAATCTTTTTATATTTTTTATCTTTCTTGAGTCAATTATATATTTGGTTGGATCCTAAAGCTAAGTAACCTTACACGCACACACTCAAGGGGTGAGTCTGTGAGTTAGGAAGGAAGAAGTTGAGTTTTTTAAACTAATCATACAGTATAATTTATATCGTATTGGATGATCGGTTAACTAGAAAACCCTTAATTAGGGCACATGTGATAATAAAAACTTATTTAAAATAATCATACTATATGATCCATATCGTACAGGACGATCATTTATAATCATCAAAATAGCCATTAATCATAATTTAGATAATATTTTATAATTTTAATTCATGTTCTAATCATAATTTATAATATTCATCATATTATATGATATATAACAATCATGCCTAAATTATCATGTGATTAGGGTAACAATCATGGTTAATTTATCCAATCAAATCATATAGGGTGATTGGTGACAATTGTACTGTACGACCCACACAATGTGTTGGATGATAATTTATCGTCATCTATAGTCCAAGATGAAATGCCATACTTTTTCAACAAATCATACAAGATGACTCCCCCCCACCCCCCAATTTCATACTATATGAACCGAGCTCTGTATGGGATGATATTTTATCATCACCCATCATACTAGATAATTAGTACAAACTATTGAACTGATCGTACAGGTCAATACATTTCATATTGTCTATAAAGGCTATTTTATGCTAATCATACTATTTGATGCTCTAGATCATCCTAGATGATCTGTTCATCTCTTTGAACTGATCGTACAGGGTCTATCTCCTTATGTAGTACTAATAGGAGTACTTTGAAGATCTTGGATCGCACTGGATGATCAGAGTTGACAGATTAAAAATTAGGGCTTTTTGAGAGGCTCACTATTTAAACTCTCACCTGGTCTTATTTTAAAATACTTTTGCTGCTAAGTGTCTTGAGAGAGAGAGCATAAAGAGGGAGTTAAGGAGTGTTTTGGGAGAGAAGAGAGAGAAAATTATTTGTGAGGAAAAGTTATGAGGGATGCACAAGGTTACTCCAAGTAAGGTTCTTCCCTATCTTCTTCAAGCTTCTACCTTGATCCTTTGGTGGCTTCGGGGAGACATTTTATAGCACTAGGACTTAGTTCTCTGCCATCTCCAAGAGGGAGAAAAAAGATTCTTTGTTCTCTGCCATCTCCAGGAGGGAGAAAAAGGATTCCAGGTTCTATGCCTTCACTAGGAAGGTGAAAAAAGGACTCCAAGATATCTGTCTTCACCAAGAGGGTGAAAAAGAGTAAGGTCCTCTTATGCACCGGGTTGGTGGAAGAGATTTTTTAAGGGCTTCTCCTCCTTGCTATGGGGGTAGAAGGAGAGACGCTAGTTTTAGTGCAATACCTGGAAAGGAGGTTTCCGGGGAGTGGATGTAGGTCAGTTTGGACCGAACCACTATAAATTCTAGTGTATTTATTCTTATTATTTTTTGTATTTTATTTTTTATGATTAATTATGTGGTTGAAAACTCTGATCTTTTTATTATTGTGAAATTAATTTGCTTCCACATCGAGGGATAACATTTCTATTTTTTAGATATTGAAAAAATTATAAAAAGATTTTCTTTTTGTTAAAGAAAATTTTAAATTACCAATTCACCCCTCGTCTTGGTTAGCCTTGGGCTTATTTTTTGAGGTCTCATAACCTCCTCAACTTTCAAGTAGTATTAGAGTGGGATTCAAAAACTAAGTTTTAAAAAACTTTTAAAAAATGATCAATGGCTAACTTTGGAAATCATAATACTGTGAAAGGATATTCAGTCAGACGACCACCTTTATTTGATAACATTCCTTTTGATTTTTAGAATATTTGCATGTTTACTTTCTTGTAATCTATAGACTATCGCTTGTGGATTTTTATTCAGGAAAGATATTATGCACATTCTCACTTTATAAATGGCATTAAAACTGAACTACCTTTTTCTCAATGGAGCATTGAGGATAGAGATTTAGCCCAATTAAATACAAAATATTTAAACTACTTCTTCTGTGTATTAAAATCTGAAGATTATATGTGTGTATCTACTTAAACAACCAGTAAAAATTTGGGATAAACTCTGTATAACCTATGAAGGAACTAATGAAGTGCAACAATCTAGGTTAAACATTCTGCTCCATGATTGTAAACTATTTCGTATGAATCCTAGTGAGTCAATTTCTGAAATGTATACTAATTTCACATAATTCGTCACATCCCTACATGCTTTATGTAGAGAACTTACAAATTCTAAAAAATTTAACAAGATTCTATATTGTCTACCTAGTTTCTATGACACTGAAATAATGGCTATTACTGAATCTAAGGATCTGCATGTTTATTCAATTGATAATTTACTTGGATCACTCATTACTTACGAGCAAGGAGTGAGTCAAAGATAGATAAATGCAGGTGAGAAAAGAAAGGAGAAAACTATAGTCTTAAAGGCTGTGTTTCTGATAGTGACAATTCTATGCCTGAAGAATATGATGACATAGCACTGATGGCAAGGCAATTTAAAATATTTCTAAAGAAAAGCAAAAGCGTCATCAGTAATGGAATAAAAGTAAACCTAATAAAAATTCTATGGCTTCTTCTGATGTCATCTGTTTCGAATGCAGGAAGCTAGGGCACTTAAGGGCTGATTGCCCAAATCTTAAAGCTCACCCAATCAAGGAGAATGATGAAGAAAAATCCAAATTCAAGAAGAACAAGCAATAGACTCAGAAGGCTTTCTGGGCAGACTCTATTTAAGACTCATTTGAGATAGAAGCTAAAAGGAGGTAACCAACTTGTGCTTAATGAAAGATAACCATCTTGATCATTCTAATCAAGAGGAGGTATGTGAGCTGTCTTATGATAAATTATTTGAAGTTTCTAAAAAGATTCATAATGCATATAGAAAGCTCAATAAAATCTATGCAAGCCTTAATTCAGATTTTTAAACATGAAAAAAGAGCATGAATAACTTAAGAAAGATTCCTTTACTTTGAATAACAATCATATGGTCTTACCTGATGAATTTGATGCATTAAACAAAAAGCATCTTGATTTAACTGTTGAACATGATTCCTTAAAAGCATCTCATGTTGATTTAGAAAATTCATTTAAATAATTAAAGGCATGCTTAGATGAAGTTGATGATAGGGAGCATGAATTAAAAATTAACAATTTATTTCTTGAACATGAAAACAAATTTTTGTAAGTGGAATTAACTACTTTTAAGGAAAATAAAACATCAGCTACACTTGTAGAGTTTCACAAACCATCACCACAGCATGCATCATTTAAACCTAGGAGGAGACACCATAACCCACATAGACTAGTGAATCCATTTCCAAGAGTTGGGTGCTTTTCTTGTGGCACTACAAAAAAAACGCTCATTTTTGGCAGAAATAAATTCGTCAGAATTTTCGGCGGATTTCTGACGGAACATTTCCGGTGTATTTTTTGACAAATTTTTGGCAGATTTTTTGCTTAAATTTCAGGCGATTTTTTTTATGGAATTTTCGACGAAATTTTCGGCGGATTTCTGACGGAATTGAGAATTATTTGGATAATATTTATTAGAAATATTTAAAATTATTCATTTTGTTTAACTAAAATAATTAAAATGTTATAATAATTATTTATTTATTAATTTAATTTAACATATTTAATAATTTATTATTAAATTAAATTAAATATATTAATTATTTTGATCTTCCAAAAAAATTTGTATTAATTTTAAAATAATAAGATCAATTAGCATTAATTTTAATATTCCTTAAGATATGATATAAATAAAAAAAATACAGCAATTAAACAGTTTGGCCTAAGTGGCATTATTTTAGGCACCAAACCCCCGCCATAGGTACAGGGGGCGGGCCTGCGGGCGGGTCACGTAGTTCCCAAGGCTTGGTGGCTGGTCGGGGGTGGGTCGTGGGATGGAGATGGTGGGCGGGTTCACAAGGCATGCAAATAGGCCGGGATTGAGATACAGAGAGGACTTACAGGCGTGTCGCGTAGTTCACGAGAGGCAGCCCTAGCTGGGCGGGCATGAACATATTTTTTTTAACTTTTCTATTATTTTTTTGGCGGATATATAATACGTCAGAAATATTTCCGACAGATTTTTCGCTGAAAATATTTTCGGTGGGCTATTTTATGTTGGTAGCAGTTTTCTGATGCGTGATTTACTAGCGTAAACATTTTATCTAGAAATCTGCCGGAAATACTAATTTTCGAGCCATTCGGTGAAAACAACCGCCAGAAAAGATGTTTTTTCTGCAGTGTGGCATTCTAGGACATATATCCCACACTTGTACTATCCACCATAGAATACATTTAGTATGGAGGCAAAAATTGTATAAATCATAGCATAGCATGCAAGCATTTCATCCATCAATCTATAAGGTGGAACCCAAACTTTTTTGGGTTCCCAAATCTAATCCTTGATGAATTTATTGGGATGCTCTCATAAAAGGCCCTGTGAGAGTATGTGGTACCTGGACAGTGGATGTTCAAGGCACATGATTGGAGATGTAAAGCAATTCATCATACTAGAGGCCAGGGTAGGGGACAAGGTAACGCTTGGAGATAACACCACTAGGAAGGTAGTTTTATCAGGTATAATTGGCAATTCAAAAAATTTCATGATTGAAAATGTCTTACTAATAGATGGCTTAAAATATAATTTGCTTAGTATTAGCCAACTCTGTGATGAAGGCTTTAGCATAAAATTTTTATCTACAGGTTGCATGATTAGCTTAAATAGAAATACTACTTTGCAAGAAAAATGAATTAACATTGTTTCCATTCTTAATCTAAATTGCATTGAGTTTGCCTCTTCTCTTTGCCTAAAATATATTACTGATGAATCCTTGTAATGGCATAGGAGACTGTGTCATGTAAGCATGAAAAATCTTAGAAAACTCAAACCAAAAGACTTAGTGAGAGTCATACCCAAACTAGATTTCACTAAGGACTACCCGTGTGAAGCTTGTAAGTTAGGAAAATAAGTCAAATCATCCTTCTACTCAATTAAGGACATTAACACTAGCAAACTATTATAAGTCCTTCACATGGATCTCTTTGGACCCGTTAAAACTGCAAGCCTAGAAGGGAAAGTCTTTAGGTATGTGACTGTTGATGACTACTCAAGGTTTACTTGGTTAGATTCTTATCTCATAAAAGTGAATCATTCAAGGAGTTTAGGACTTGCTCCACTTAGATTCATAGAAAGCTAGGCTATGAAATTCTGACCATTCATAGTGATCATGGTGGAGAATTTGAGAATGAAAAATGTGAGTCATATTGTAAGGAGAAAGGGATTAATCAAAACTTTTCACCTCCAAGAATCCCTCAGCAGAACAGAGTGGCTGAAAAAAAGAATAAAATCTTGGTAGAAGCTGTTAGAGCCATATTAGCTAAATACTCACTTCCTAAATATTTTTGGGTAGAAGCGATAAATAGGGTTAATGTTAGATCCATGCTAAATAAGATGCCCTATGAAATCTTTAAGGGTAGGACACCCAACCTCCCACACCTTCATGTCTTTGGATGTAAAGTGTTCATTCTAAATAATAAGAAATCTCTATTAGAAAAGTTTGAACCCAAATATGATGAAGGGGTTTTCTTAGGATACTCAAATATTAGAAATCCTACAGAGTTTTTAATAAAAAGACACTAGTGATAAAGGAGACCACACTTGTAGTATTTGATGAATATGATAATTCTGGAGGGTCTAGGGTAGAAGAAGAAAAGTGGTTGAAGTCATCCTAGGAGTAGAATCTGTAAATCTGGAAGAAAGGGTAGAATCAAAAATTCACTACCTAGAGAATAGAGATATTCTTCAAGTCATCCTAAAGAATTGACCTTAGGAGAGCCATCTAAAGGTGTTAAAATTAGGCATGAACTTAAAAAAGATGTTAACCACTCTACCTATATCTCAATGATTGAACCCACAAATATAAATCAAGTACTATCTGATGAATTTTGGATCCTAGCTATGTAAGAAGAATTGAGTCAATTTGTTAGAAATGATATTTGGGAGCTAGTTGAAAGACCTAAGGACCAGAGTGTTGTTGGAACAAAATGGGTTTTCAAAAATAAAATGAATAACTCTGGTGTAGTGGTTAGGAACAAAGTAAGATTATGGCTAAGGTGTAAAACAAGATAGAAGGGATTGACTTTAAAGAGACTTTTGCCCTTGTAGCTAGACTAGAAGCCATAAGGGTGCTACTAGCTTTTCCCTGCTTTAAGGGATTCAAATTATACCAAATGGATATTAAAAGTGCCTTTCTAAATAGGGTAATAAAAGAAGATAAATATGTTGAACATCACCTAGGTTTTAAAAAATTCACAATTTTTCAACCATGTGTTTATATTAGAAAAGACATTATATAGACCGAAACAGGCACTAGAGCATGGTATGAAAGGCTAAGCACATTCCTACTAGATAGAACCTTTATTAAGGGGAGCATAGACACCACCCTATTTCTCAAAAAGGAAGGATAAGAACTACTCATTGTCTAAATCTATATTGACGATATTTTGTTTGGATTCTCTCATAAAAATCTATGTGATGAATTTTCTAAAATAATGAGTAAGGAGTTTGAGATGAGTATGATGGGAGAACTGAACTATTTTCTTGGATTTACTATAAGGCAGAAGGATGATAATTGCTTGACTATTGAAAATGTTCTCTACATGGCACTTGCACTTTGATTACTTATTTAGCCAAAATAAAAATAATAATTAAAATTTATTTTAAAATTAAGAATAATACTAAACTTGAGGTGATAATTTGGATGAATAAAGTATGCAATTTTTAATTTGAAAACCATAATAAATAACTAAAGAAAATCATTTAAGTTATTGACTTGCTTTAAACTTAAAAGCTATACACTTAAGTAGAGACTAATGATTTTAATATTGAATAATTGAGTTCAGAGAAATGGAATGTGTAGATTAAATTATGAGGATCATTGTAAACTTTAATATGGAATTAGTGAGCCTATTAACATCCTCACATTAATTCAATTTAGGTTTACTTGAAGAAGGAAAGCAATCAAATATTCAAAATCATTATTATGTCCTCAAATATGAAAAATAAAAAAAACATTAAAATCAAAAGAAAGGAAGGAAAAAGAAAGAAAGATGATTACTTAAAACAATTGGTATCTGATAAAGCTCAGTTCTTAAAAGTATTCCAAATACTTAAGTCAAATAGGAAAATGTAAGTAAACTAATACATATGATGGTTTACTATTGAACTTCTAATTTAACTACAAGCACAAATACTTTCTAAATGATATATTATTCATATCAATAGTCAACATTGCACTTACACTTGTTGTGCATAAGTTCAATTTGAGCAACAAGGATGATTGATTAGGATACTTGCTGAATGATTATTCAAAATTATAATTGCATAACTTTGATCATTCCAAATTATATCTAAATGGTGATTTGTTTTCTTATATTTTAGTAATTTTTAATTATTATTTTTTATTTGGGCTAGTAAGCTAATCAATAGCTGATTACACCATTGCTTGAGGACAAATAAGAGTTTAAGCTTGGGAAAATTTGTTGAGTGTAAATTTTATATTATTTTACTATCTTAAATATTTAAAAAAATTATTACTATTTGTTATTATACATGAATCTTATGAAAAGAAAAAAATTCATAAGTGTTGAACCAGCATTGTAGTGCTCCAACTACCAGTGTCGTAGTATCCATAACACCCCGACGCCAGATCAAGACATCATAACGTCAGAGCCTTAGGGGAAATATGAATTAATTTAGCACCTTGGTGGAGCCAAGGTCAACACTATAGCACTTCACAATGTCGCATCGACAGAAATCAACAACATAGTGTCAAAGTCTTAGAAAAAAGAGCATCTAAGCACCAAACAACATAACACCGCAATTCTGGATTACTCATTCAACTGTCACAATGCTCAACTTTTTTAAAGTATCCAACTTTTTCAAAGTATCTGACTTTTAGTTTACACATTCAAGCACCACATTGCTTAATCATTTAGATATAATTTGGAATGATCAAAGTTATGCAATTTTGATTTGAATAATCATAGCTTCAGAGACACTTAGATAAAAGATTTTTATTTTAAGACTTAGTAGAAGACTTTATTAGCATAACCATATAATTCTATCGATAAGATAAATTAAGTAGTTCATATAATCTTTACTAGAGTGACCTAGGGGTGATTACTATCCTCAAGGGAATGATACTTAAATCATTGCTTTATAACTTGACACGACATATACACTTGCGAAAATGATAACCCATAATAATTAGAGTTCTAGGGTTTACACATAAAATAGACTGTCAAGTTTTTGGCTCTATTATTGGTTTAGTGTTTAATTATCTTTTTATTCACTTTAAATTATTTAAAGAATTATTTATTTAATCTTATCATTATCTTTGCTTATCATGTTCTGTGTTGGTATTGTTGCTTCTTTCTGCTATATCTTTCATATTACTACATTATTATTAAGCATTTGTACTATAATTTATATTTTCATATTGTGTGTGTTGTTGTTTCATACATAGTAAAGCCTAACTAGGAGAAATCTTATTTGATCCTGAGATAGAAAAAATCTTAAAAAATTGAACAAATCTAAAAAAATAATTAAAAGATTAGAAATGGCTGACCCAATTCAGGAGAATGACCAATAAGACCACTTTGAGAATATGTAAACCTAATCGTAGAAGGCATTCATTAAAGCATTGATGGATCTAATATCCAATCTTATACTTTTGAGCTTAATCCTGCTATCATTCAAATGGTACAAAACTCATAGTCTTAGGAACAACTGTAGAGGATCCCAACTTGCATATAACCAATTTCTTAAGATATGCACAACATTTAAGTATAATGGAGTCTCCAATGATGTCATTAGACTTAGATTATCTTCATTCTCTTTAAGGGACAATGCTAAGATGTGGTTGAACTCCTTACCCCCGGGCTCAATTGCTACATTGAATGACTTTGCTTATAAGTTCTTAGCCAGGTACTTCCCTCCATCCAAAACTACAAAGCTTAGGAATACATCACCTCATTCACTCAATTAGATGAAGAATCTATGTATCAAGCTTGGGAGAGATTTAAGGAATACATATAAAATGTACATGCCATGCCTTGCTCAATTGGTTTATTATTTAGACCTTCTATAATGGACTTGTAGGATCTCTTAGATTGATCATTGATGTTACTGCTAGAGGTTCTTTAATGTTTAAACCCTTCAATAAAGTGTGTGGTTTGAGTGAAAAGTAGCCACCAACAACTTCTAATGGCCTTCTGAGAGAATGGACACTAAGAAATTGGCTAGTATTTGTGAATCTGATGCCTTTTTTTTTTTTCTTGACTACATAAGTAGTTAATATCTTTAGGAAATTAGATAATATTGGTGTTAATACATCCTAAGGTACACCCATATTAATTCAAGATAGTATCTATGGAGCATCTAGGGGTTGAATCTTTAAATGTTATTAACATTAGAAAATATAACCCTTATTCAAACACTAATAATACAAGTTGGAAAAACCACCCCAATTTTTAATGGATTAATAATTCTAATGTGGGTAGTCATTGGAATCCTAGCTAACCCAACCATGTAGAAGTTGGAATCCACCTCAATAGTAATTTGGAAACCTAAGGCCTTGTTATCCTCTAGGTTTAAATGAAAATAACCAGTTTATGGATAAGTTTAGAAGGCCTAATTTTGCAAATGTGGACCCAAATACAAAGCCAAGCTATTTCTATAAGAAACATTAAAAATTAATAGGGTAGTTAGCTAGTTCTATAAATAGTGAACCCCAAGGAACCTTACTTAGTAATATAGAGGTAAATCCTAAGGAAAATGGTAAAGAACATTACAAAGGTATATAATTGAGGAGTTGGAGAGAGTTAGAGGAAATGGTTAGGAATAAAGAACTACCTGAGGAAGAGATCTCTATAGAAGATCTTTAGATCTCACCCACCCAATGGAAAAACATCAGCCTGATAAGAACATAGAAAAACTAATAAGAAAGACTATTGAGAGGCCACCACCACCATTTCTCCAAAGGTTGTTGAAGTAGAATCTAGATAGATAGTTCTCTAAATTTTTTGGAATGTTTAAAAAGCTAACCATTAACATTCCATTTATAGAAGCCCTAGAATAAATGCATATATATGCAAAGTTAATGAAAGACATCTTGAGTAAGAAGAGAAAACTAGGAGAATTTAAAACTTTTGCCCTAATTAAGGAATATAGTGCAATCATACAAAAGAAACTCCCTCCAAAGCTTAAGGACCCTAGTAGTTTTATCATTCCTATGTTTATAAGGAATAAATTTTGAGGGAGAGTACTATGTAACTTAGGATCTATCATAAATCTTATGTCCTTATCCATATTCAAGGGACTTGACTTAGGAGAAGTCCAACCACCCATTTTTACCCTTCAATTAGTAGACCATTCATTCACTTATTCAAAGGGGTAATATAAGATGCGTTAGGCATTATGGATAAGTTTATGTTCCATATTGACTTTATTATCTTAAACATGGAGGAAGACAAGGTGATACTTATTATCTAGGGAAGGCCTTTCTTATCCCTAGGTAGGGCCATGATTAATGGGTAGAAGGGAGAGTTGACCATGTGGGTTCAAGACTAAAAAGTGGCCTTTAATATCCTAAAGTATATAAAGCTTCTTAAAAATCATAGTGAGGATTGTTATAGAGTGGACTTAATAGATGCTTGTATGGAGGATTGTGTATTGATTGATAGTACTTTGGAGAGTTCATTATGTGAGGATGTCATGGGAGAGGTAGGTGGAAATTATGTTCATGTGGTTGGTGAAGCCCCTAGAGTGATTAGGGAGAGATGTGAAGTGTTAGATACATTATCTCTAAGAAAGCCCTTGAAGTCATATGTTGTATGGTTCCCATTCTTGAGTTAAAAGCATTACCTGCCCACTTAAAGTATGCCTTCTAAAAATAGGAGTCAACTTTACCTTTCATTATTTAATTGAGCTAGGAGTAGATTAAGAAGTTAAGTTGAAGAGGGTTATTAGCACATACAAGAAAGCTTTTGGTTGGACCATTTGAAAGTGCGAATAGGTTGTTAGACCTATTGATTATGTCCTTAGGCTAACTAAGAGGGGGGGGGGGGGGGGGGTGAATTGGTACTTTAAAAATTTCTCTTGGAATTTTGGAAAATATTTAATTAAAAACTTTATGCTAATTGTGTTGTATGATTCAGTTGTACGAACAATTATGAATTTTGTACTTTTTCAACCATAGAAAAATAAAGTGCAGTAAAATAATAATGCAGAAAAATAACATAAATAAAAATAGAGAACACCAGATTTATAGTGGTTCGGTCAAATACGACCTACATCCACTCCTTAGAGACTCCTTCTCTAGGTATTGTACTATACCAAAGTGACTCTCCTTTAACCCCCATAGCAAGGTGGAGAAGCCTTTACAAAACTCTCTTCCACCAAACCCTAGTGTGGTAGAGAACCGTCATCCTTTTTCACCCTCCTAGTGAAGGAAGAGAACCCAGTCATCCTTTCACACCCTCCAGGTGTCAGCAGAGAACCAAGTGTCCTTTTTCACCCTCCTGGTGACAGCAAAGTATCGAACCTCCTTCAAAGATCTTCTCTCAAGAGTTTCCAAAGAGATAGGGAAGAGACTTGAAGTACAATCAATTGATCCTCATACTTGGTTAACCTTGTGAATCCCCTCACAATTTTCTCTCCAAGAATCTCACCACACTCACTCCCAAACACACTCCCTATACACTCTTCCTTCCACTCTCAAGAAGAAAATCACCGAAGTTGATGTTCAAAGTCAGTTTATTGGACCCTTATATTTAAAGGACAAGAAAAACCGTCCAAAAATTGAAAATTTCAATTTTTATGCAGTTTGATCATCCCGTACGATCGACAATCATCATGTACGAATAGTTCAAAAGTGAGAGTTCATCCATACGATATTCTGTATGAACCATATGTGCCCCATTTTGTACTCTGGAAAATGATATACGAAGACATTTCGTACTGTATGAATAATTCAAAATGAACAGTTCATCCCGTACGATGCCTCGTACGAACCATGGAACCCCTATTTCGTACTCTAGAAAATGGTATATGAAGAAACTTTGTACTGTATGAATAGTTCAAAATGAATAGTTCATCCCGTACGATGCCTCGTACAAACCATGGAACCCCTATTTCATACTCTGGAAAATGATATACGAAGAAACTTCGTACTGTACGAATAGTTCAAAATGAATAGTTCATCCCGTACGAACCATAGAAGCCCCATTTCGTACTCTAAAAAATGATGTATGAAAATAATTCATACAATACGAGTTATACTTAGATAAAAAATTTAATCAGGCAGGTTCGAATTGGAGGAGAATTAACACAAATCATCCCGTACGAATAGATATCGTACTGTACGATTAGTTTCAAAAATTAAGCTTTATCTCACTCCCCCAGTGTGTGTGTGCGCACAGTTATCCAACTTACAATCACACTCTCGCAGACTCAAGAAAAGTAAAAATTACAGACTTCACTTATAATAAACTCTAACAATTAACTTGAAGTCTTCAGCAGTATGGAGTGCAAATTTCCTGAAAGATATGTTAGTACACACAAAACAAAAATTTCAATATTTGTTAGGAGAAACAGTAACCAAACAATATGCTTTTGTAATCATCAAAACAACTCATATCAAAACACCTCACTTGAATAAATAGTTTTACACAATTCTCAACAATCTCCAAATTTGCACAATACTCAACAATCTCTCCCTTTTTGATGATGGCAAAATAATTATTGTTTGAGTCCCTAAAGTTATTTGAGTCCCTAAAATAAACATATTTTTTCTCCTAAGCTCCCCCTAAACATAAGCTCTCCCTAAGTAAGTGATTTATTCGAAACAAGGGGTTTGATGAGAAAGGAAAAAAATGGAGAAACAAAGACAAAGACAATCAAGTACATGCAGATACACACATATCATACAGATACACCCATATCATACAGAGCAAACAAAAAAATAAACACAACAAACAATCAATACAAAACAAAATAAAATAAAGACAACAAGTCAAAACAAATAATACAAACTCCCCCTTTTGACAACAACAAAAAGGGAAGACAATCAAAGTAGTTGGTAATTTAAAAAAAAATTAAAAGAATATTAACTACAATATTAAAATCAGATGCAAAAAGTAAGGACTCAAAATGGTTTAGATCACATATCAGAATAAGGAGAAGAGAAGTTGATCTATGTCAATAATGTAAGAGACATATTAGGTAACCACAACTATTGCATAAATAATGAAATAAAATTACTAATTTTTTAAGTCAATAGTGTAATTATTGATAAGTGTAAATTGAGAAAATGTGAAAGGAAAGAAACGATTAGTGACATTGCGCATCTTTTTTGAATTGAATGGCACACTTTGTGCATCTTAGCAATTTTTGGGCTAATTTTGTGCCTCTTTATAATATGGCGACATTGCACATCTTTTCAAATTTGTGGCACACTTTGTGCATCTTTCCATTTTTAGACTCATTTTGTTTAAATAAAATTCTTTCCAACACAATCTCTTAAACACAAATACAATAATGAACACTTGAGCTAGAAAATAAGAGCAATATTATGACATTAAATATGCAACAATTTAGGCTAAGTAATACATATCTAAAAATAATATAAAAGTAAGATCTTCCAATCTACACCAAATCACATTGTAATCAAAATATTTTGAGAAATTAGATTATGCACAGAAATTTCTATTATAATCCAAATTCAGTCAATATTTTATAAATTTGATGAACTACAATTGAGAGATAAAATGTAAATAAAATGTTTAAGTCATCACCACAAATATATAACAATATACAAAGCAACAGTCCTTTTTCTTTTTCATTTAATATAACATGAAGCAAGCTTACATGACAAATGAACCACAAATAAGAGAACTACAGAAATAACCAAATACAAAGCTAAGACAAGCAAAAGAAAATAATCACTAGTAGTCTGAAGGACCCTGATCTAGAGGAGGTGGAGGAGTAGTGAACATAACAAAATAGCTATTGATGGTCGCAATGTTAGTGTTCACTAACTCAAACTAGTCTTGAATCCACCCCCTGTCCTCTGCATAGCGTACATCCTGCTGGTTCATTATGTTCTCAATTTGATCAAAATGTTGATCAAAATGAGTTTCTAGTCTATCAAACTGTTAGACCATTTCTTAGTAGAAATTTTGATCAGGTACAGGTACTGGTGCAGGTGTAGGTTCAGGTTCTTCTTCAGAGCTGTCCCCAGATCCCTCTCTCCCAAAGAGTGCTAAAAAAGAAGCATCAGTAAAATAGATTGGTAGTTCAGAAGGTCCGTCAAGGTGGACCAAACTGTACTTCTTTTCTAAAATGTAGGAAATCACATGACCCAGAGTAATATTTTTCTTCTTTTTGACACTAGGCTGGCCAATATTAGTAAGAGTATAAAGATAGTCAAAAAGTAATTGGGCTTTATCTATTGGTTGACCAGTCATTATCAAATAGGTAATAATTGAGAGAAGAGGGGTCATATTTACTTGATCTCCATCTTTAGGAATTATGGAGGTCCTAAGAATGTATTGGATAATTCTTGCATTTTGATTCATGGTGTAAACTCTAGGTAGGTGACTTGGTTGGCTTACACCCCTCAGAACTTGATTTACTTCGGACCAATCATAATCTGCTCTAATAGTAAGAGTGTGAGCTCGAATACCCAGGGTTTTAAGATGAAGAATTGACCCAAGGTCCTCCTTAGTGATTTCTACTCTTTGTTTGAGGATAAAAGAGGTGATCCTAGTGTGTTCCTGATTGATTTTCATATTTGCAAGGAAAACATGAAAGAGATCTTTATTGTAGGCATGAATGAGGGTGAGAAGGAAAGAGAATCGAGTTGAATCGAAAAGAGGCATTACCACAAAATGAATGTTTTCCTGCAGTAGGATACGAGAAGGAGTAATTTTAGATGCAGCATATCTATAGTAAGCCTCTTCATTTTGTGCACTCAAAAAGTTATCATCCTAGTCTTACCTAGAAGATAAACCCCTAGACAATCACACTCTCTTCCCACTGTCTGACATCTCTACTTTATGCTCTTAAGGGTTTGAAATTGGAAGTAAAATGATTGAAAATGACCCTTCTTTATAAAGAAAAATAATCAATCGTACTATACGAAAATATTTTATATGGGATGAAATAAATTTCGTACAGGACAAAATTAATTTCATACGTACAAACGGAAACGGTCAAAAATGAAACAGCTTTTCATAAACTACTCTTCCCGAGGCATCCTTTTATACAGGCTTTTTAACTTCCTGATCGTACAGACGATCACGTGTTCATCTAGGACGATCAAAAAATTAAAAATCATTCAGGCGACGGTTAGGTTCATCCTTATCTGAATCGACACATCGATCGTACAGACGAATGATATGTTCATATGTACGATCATCAATAATAACTAACACTAATCATAAACACATCCCAATTTGTACAAACAATCCTGCATATATTGTACGGGATGATGATGTCATCATACAATACGAATAGATTATAAAAATAGAGTTTCGTCTCTTCAACTCTACAGACTTTCATGCATGAGCTATAGAATTTGCATTATATGAAATAATTTTGTACAGTACGAATATAACAATGAAACAACACTACAATGAAAAAATAAAAAAAATAAATAAGAAATATTTTTTTATTTTTTATATAAAACATAAATGATAAACAAGACAATACAGTTTATACAAACGAAAGACACAATAAAATAAAAACTAATAACCTATACTACACACACTTGACATAAACAGACTCACAATCACATACAAAATAAATTTGAAGAATTTTCAATCATGCATTACTTTTGTGAAAATGTCTGCAAGTTGATCTTTAGTAGTGACATGATGTAGTTCAATTACGTCTTTCACTATATAATCTCTTATAAAATGATGCCTTACTTCAATATGCTTGGTTATAGAGTGTTGAATAGTATTTTTTGAGATGCATATGACACTAGTGTTATCATAAAAAATTGGTATTATGCCAATAGAAAATCCTAAGTCAACCAATTATTGTTTCAACCAAAGCACCTATGCCACACAACTACCTAAGGCAATATATTCTGCTTCAGTAGTAGAAAGTACTACTGAATTTTGTTTCCAATTGGACCAAGATACTAAAAAATTTCTAATGAATTGGCAAGTTCCATATGTACTTTTCTGATCAACCATACAAAGTCCAAATCTGAGTATCCAATTATTTCAAATGAAGAATTGTTCTTAGAATACCAAATCTCTAAGTTTTGAGTTCCCAAAAGATATCTCAATATTCTTTTCACTGTGGTCAAATATGATTCCATTGAATCAGATTGAAATCTAGCATATAAACAAACACTAAATATAATGTCTGGTCTGCTAGCTATCAAGTAAACCAATGATCCAATTATTCCTCTAAACTTCTTTTGATCAATAGATTTTTCCTTAGGGTCCTTATCTAATTATACTGAGGAACTAGTAGGTGTACTTACTGGTTTAACATTATCCATTTCATACTATTTGAGGATGTCCTTAACATACTTAAACTGACTAAGAAAAGTTCCTCACCCATTTTGCTTTATGCTAAAACCAAGAAAATAACTCAAGTCTCCCATCAAACTCATCTCAAATTCACTACTCATTATTTTTAAAAATTCATCACATAAAGTTTTATCAGTTGATCCAAAAATAATGTCATTCATATATATTTGAACAACGACTATCTCATTATCTATTCTTTTCAAAAACAGAGTGGTATCCACACTTCCTTTAACAAATGACCCTTTTAGTAGAAAAGTGCTTAACCTCTCATACCATGCCCTAGGTGCCTGTTTATGTCCTTATAATATCTTTTTTAATTTGAAAATATGATTAGGGAATTTAGAATTTTCAAAATCTGAAGGTTGCTCAACATAAACATCCTCTTCTATCATCCCATTCAAAAAGGCACTTTTAACATCCATTTGATATAATTTAAACTCTTTAAAACAGGCAAAGGCTAATAAAACCTTAATTGATTCAAGTCTTGCTACAGGGGCAAATGTCTCCTCAAAATCAATCCCTTCTATTTGATTATACCCCTTAGCTACCAATCTAATCTTATTTCTAATCATAACTCCTGAATCATTCATTTTATTTTTGAACACCCACTTAGTCCCAACTACACTTTGATTCTTTGGCCTTTCAATTAACTCCCAAATATCATTTCTTGTAAATTGATTCAATTCTTCTTGCAGGGCCAAAATCCAAAATTCATCCAAAAGTATTTCATTTATATTAGTGGGTTTAATCATTAAAATAAAAGCTGAATGATTGACTTCTTTTCTCAAACCATGCCTAGTCCTAACTCCTTCACTTGGGTCTCCTAAAATTAACTCTTTAGGATGACTTTTAACAAATTTCTATTCTTTAGGCAATTGGTTTTCTTCTTTATTTTCAACCGTTTCTTCAACTTTTTCATTTTCAAGTTCTTGGGTTGTTTCCTCAGCCTCATCTTCATCCAACTTAGACCCTTCATTATTATCAGATTCATAAAAAACAGTATGAGTGGTCTCCTCAACTACCAATATTCTTTTATTAAAAACTCTATAGGATTTTCCAACACTCGAATAACCTAGAAAAATTCCGTCATCAGATTTTGGATCAAATTTTCCTAAAAGAGTTTTTCCATTATTATGTATAAACACTTTATATCCAAATATATATAGATATGAGAGGTTAGGAATTCTACATTTAAGAAGTTCATAAGGTGTCTTATTTAATCTCGATCTAATGTATACCCTATTCAATACATAGCAAGCTGTATTAACTACTTCAGCCCAAAAATATTTTGGAAGTAAATACTGCCAACATGCTCTAGCAGTTTCAATTAATATTTTGTTCTTTCTCTCAACTACTCCATTCTATTGACGTGTCCTAGAAGCTGAGAAGTTATGTTCAATCTCATAAGATTTGCAAAAATTATCAAACAATTCATTTTCAAATTCTCCCCCATGATCACTTTGGATAGTTATAATTTCAAAACCTAATTTTCTCTAAATCCAGGTGGATAAATCTCTATACTCCTCAAATGATTCACTCTTATGACTCAAAAATCTAATCCAGGTGAATCTAGAATAGTCATCCACAATTACATAACCAAATCTTTTTCCTCCTAGAATTAAGGTTCTAACAGGTCCAAAGAGATCCATGTGAAGAATTTCTAAAGGCTTGCTAGTTCTAATTTCCTTGATTGAATTAAAAGAGGATTTGACTTATTTTCCTAGTTGACATGCATCACATAAGTGATCTTTTGTAAAGTCTAATTTGGGTTCTCCTCTAACTAACTCTTTTTGGGTGATTTTTCTAAGATTTCTCATGCTAGCGTGACAAAGCCTTTTATGCCATAACCATGATTCATCAGATACAATTTTCAAATAAAAAGTAGTAGAAGGTTTTACAGAATTCAAATCTAGCATGTAAACATTATTTACTTTATCACCATTCAACATAATAATTCCATATTGACTAATAATACAGCTAGTGGGCAAGAATTTTATATGATAAACTTTATCGCACAGTTGACTTATGCTCAACAGATTGTGCTTTAAGTCTTTTACTAACAAAACATTTTCAATCACAAAATTTCTAGAGTTTTCAATCATACATGTACCTACCACTCTCTTGGTAGTATTATCTCTAAGTGTAACCTTGCCTCCATTCCTGACTTCCAGTATTATAAATTGATTTGCATCTCCAGTCATATGCTTTGAACAATTGATGTCCAGGTACCAAACGCTCTCACGAGGTCTTGTATGAGAGCGATCCTATAAAATTATCAACCATTAGATGGGAACCCAAACAAGTTTGGGTTCTCCTCTTGGCAATTTTAAAATAGATGCATATGTGATATGCTGTATTTTATGCATCTTAGGTCTCCACACTAAATATATTCTATGATGAATAGTATAAGTGTGGGAAATATGTCCAATCATATCACAAGAAAAACACTTTACTCCAGGGAAAGGATTCACGAATCTATGTGAACTATAAGATCTTCCTTTTAATTTTAAACTAATTAACTTGTGGTAGATTTTGTGAAAATCTTCAAGTTTAGGTGGTTTCCTATTTTCCTTAAGTGCTTTTAACTTAACCTCAAGATATGCATTAGCACTTTCTAAAATCAAATTTTCAATCTTCAAGTTATGCTCTCTACTATCTGATTTATCCATAAAAGTTTTGAAATTATTTTCAAGTTCAATGTGTGATGATTTTAAGAGTTTATGCTGTTTATTTTAAGGATCAAATTCATCCATTAAAGTTATGTGGTTGCTATCAATTAGTGCATGGTCTTTCTTAAGGATTTCAAATTCATTTTGCAGCTCTAAGTGATCCAAATTCAACTTAGCATGCAGTTTCTTTAGTTTCCTATATGTAGAATGAATGCACTCAAAAACTTTAAATAATTCATCATAATTTAAGTCACATACCTCCTCTTGATCAGAATAATCAAGATTGTCAGCCATCAAGCATAAATTTGTGACTTCCTCTTCAGGTGCTATTTCTGAGGAATCTGAAGCTGAGTCTGCCTAAAATGCTCACTGAAGTTTCTTCTTGCCCCTTCTATCCTTTGGTTTATCCTCAGCTTTCTTCTTGCTGGGATTGGCCTTGAGATTGGGGCACTCAATCTTTATATGTCCTAGCTTCCTGCACTCATAGCAAATAACATCATTAGAAGCCTTAAAATTTTTCTAAAACTTACCTTTGTTGCACTACTGACGTCTTCTCTGCTTTCTTTTTAGGAAACTTTTAAACTACCTTGTCATTAAGGTAATATCTTCCTCATCCTCAGGTAGTGACTGATCACTGTCTGAATTATCCACTTTCAATGCTATATTCTTCTGCTTTCATTTGTCACCTGCATCAATCTATTTTTGAGTCACAAATTGCTCGTAAGCAATTAGTGATCCAAGAAGATTGTCAATAGAATAAACATTTAAATCTTTCAATTCAGTTATGGCAGTTATCATTGCATCATAAGCAGTAGGCAAGCAACGAAGTATTTTATTTACTTTTTCCACATTTGTTAATTCCCTACCTAAAGCCTGCAATGAAGTGACTATATGTGTAAATCATGTATACATATCAGAGATTGATTCATTCGATGTCATGCAAAAAAGTTCATAATCGTGCAAAAGAATGTTCAATCTAGTTTGCTTCACTTTATTTGTACCTTCATATATGATACAAAGCCTATCTTAAATTTCTTTTCCAGACTTACAAGTAGAAACACGCATATAGTCTTCTGATTTCAATGCACAAAAGAAACTATTCAAACACTTAGCGTTTAATTGAGCTAAATCACGTTCTCTACAGTCTATTCAGTAAAAGGTGTTAGAACTCTAATTCCTTCTACAATTCTAGTAGGTGTAGTGTAGCCTTCCTGAACAAACATCGACATGCGATAGTTAAGAGATTGCAGGAAAGTAGACATGCAAGTTTTCCAGAAATTAAATGGAATGTTATCAAACAAAGGTAGTCTAGTGATCGAGTAACCTTTTAAGGTGTTTCGATTTCTAAAATTAGCCATGATCGAATTTCAAAAAGGAATTTAAACAGTGATTTTCGAAATAGGCTCTGATACCACTTGAAAGTGCGAATAGGCTGTTAGACCTATTGATTATGTCCCTAGGCTAACCAAGAGGGGGGTGAATTGGTACTTTAAAAAATTCTCTTAGAATTTTGGAAAATATTTAATTAAAAAACTTTATGCTAATTATACTGTACGATTCAGTTCGTACTGTATGAACAGTTATGAATTTTATACTTTTTTAACCATAAAAAATAAAGTGCAGTAAAATAATAATGTAGAAAAATAAAGGAAATAGAAATAGAGAACACCAGATTTATAGTGTTTCGGTCAAACACGACCTACATCCACTCCCTAGAGACTCCTTCTCTAGGTATTGCACTATACCAAAGTGACTCTCCTTTAGCCCCCACAGCAAGGCGGAGAAGCCCTTACAAAACTCTCTTCCACTAAACCCCGATGCGATAGAGAACCGTCATCCTTTTTCACCCTCCTAGTGAAGGCAGAGAACTCACTCATCCTTTCACACCCTCCAGGTGTCGGCAGAGAACCAAGCATCCTTTTTTACTCTCTTGGTAATGGCAGAGTACCGGACCTCCTTCAAAGATCTTCTCTCAAGAGTTTCCAAAGAGATAGGGAAGAGACTTGAAATACAATCAATGAGATCCTCACACTTGGATAACCTTGTGAATCCCCTCATAATTTTCTCTACAAGAATCTCACCACACTCACTCCCAAGCACTCTCTCTATACACTCTTCCTTCCAATCTCAAGAAGAAATTCACAGAAGTTGATGTTCAAAGTCAGTTTATTGGACCCTTATATTCAAAGGACAAGAAAAATCATCCAAAAACTAAAAATTCCAATTTTTACACAGTCTGATCGTCCTGTACGAACAGTTGAAAAGTGAGACAGTTTGTCCATACGAAATTCTGTACGAACCATATTTGGCCCGTTTCATACTCTAGAAAATGATATACGAAGACATTTCGTACTGTATGAATAGTTCAAAATGAACAGTTCGTCCCGTACGATGCCTCGTATGAACCATGGAACCCTTATTTCGTACTCTGGAAAATAATATACGAAGAAACTTCGTATTGTATGAAAAGTTCATTTCATATGATGCCCTGTACGAACCATAGAAGCCCCATTTTGTACTTTGGGAAATGATGTATGAAAATAATTCATATAATACGAGTTATTCTTAGATAAAATTTTAATCAGGCAGGTTCGTATTGGAGGAGAATTAACACAGATCGTCCCGTACAAATAGATATCATATTATATAATTAGTTTCAAAAATTAAGCTTTATCTCACTCCCCTAGTGTATGTGCATAGTTATCTAACTTACAATCACACTCTCTCAGACTCAAGAAAAGTAAAAGTTATAGACTTCACTTACAATAAACTCTAACAATTAACTTGAAGTCTTCAGCAGTATGGAGTGCAAATTTCCTGAAAGACATGTTAGTACACACAAAATAGAAATTCCAATATTTATTAGGAGAAATAGTAACCAAATAATATTCTTTTGTAATCATCAAAATAACTCATATCAAAACACCTCACTTGAATAAATAGTTTTACACAATTCTCAACAATCTCCAAATTTGCACAATACCCAACACCATTGCTAATATTAAGGGAATTAGCCCATCCTTGTGCATGTACAAGATTCTGATTGAAGGAAATTCCCTTCTAAAAGTTGACCCGTAGAAGATTGAACCCTATAATAGACGAGATAATGAAGAAGGAGATTTTAAAATAGTTAGATGTAGGTATCATTTATCCCATTTCAAATAGTGCATTGGTTAGTCTTATATATTGTGTCCCAGATAAGGGGCTTGACTTTAGTAGAGCCAAAGAGAGAAAAGAGTTGATAACCACTAGGATGATTACAGGTTGGAGGATATGCATGGATTATAAGTAACTTAACAAGGTTACTAAGAAAAATCATTTTTATTGCCCTTTATTTATCAGATGCGTGATAGGTTAGTAGGGCACCCCTTTTATTGCTTCCTAGATAAATATTCAGAATACCATTTGAATCTTATAGCACTAGAAGACCAAGGTAAAACTACTTTCACTAGTCCTTATGGAACATTTACCTTTAAGAGGATGCCTTTTAAACTATGCAATACCCTATTACTTTTCAAAGTTGCATCATGATAATTTTTTTATTTAATTTTGTAGAGTATTGAGATACTTATGCATGATTTCACTATTTTTTTGTACTACTTTTGATTCTTTTTTGGAGCATTTATCTATTATTTTAAAAAGATGCATAGAAACAAATTTTGTACTAAATTGGGAGAAATGTCAAATCATGATAGAAGAATGCATAATTCTAGGACACAAATTTTTTGAGAGAGGCTTAGAAGTGGATAGGTCTAAAGTTTAAGTTATTGAATATCTACCACCACCCACTTATGTTAAGGGAATTAGAAGCTTTTTAGGAGATGTTAATTTTTATAGCAGATTCATTGGGAAGTTTAAAAAAAAAAAAACTAAGCCTTTATGTTATTTAGTTGAAAAAGATGCCCTTTTGAATTTAATGATGAATGTCTTAAAGCTTTTAATATTTTGAAATAGCATTTGATCACTACACTTATTATTATTATAGCTGATTGGACATTGCATTTTGAAATCATGTTTAATGCTAGTGATTATGCTGTTGGAGCTATTTTGGGGAAAATAAGAGATAGGAAAATTGATGCCATATATTATGCTGGCAAGATTTTAAATGTAGCCCAAGTTAATTATACCACTACTAAAATAACTATTAGTAATAGCCATTGCCTTTAATAAATTTAGAACCTATTTGATTAGCACCAATGTTGTTGTATATAATGATCATTCTATCATCAAATATCTAGTTACAAAGAAAGATGCCAATCCAAGATTAGTGAGATGGATTCTTTTATTGCAAGAATTTAATTTAAAATTTTTAGAAAAGAAGGGAATTGAGAATCATGTGACTGGTCATTTATTTAGACTAAATTGGAAGAACTTGTTTTTAATAAGTGTGACATTAATGAGTTCTTTCCAAATGATAATGCTTGATTGCATTCATGTTGTGTGCCTTGGTATGCTGACATTGTGAACTATATTGTGAGGAGAGTGATTCCATTTGATATGTCATACACACAAACATGCAAATTTATTTATGATGCCAAATTCTACTTATAGAACAAGCCATATTTGTTTAAGAGATGCAAAGATCAAATAATTAGGGGGCGCCCCATAAGAAGAGATTGAAATGATCATTAGTCAATTCCATGACTCAGAATATGGAAGGAATTTTGGAGTATTTAGAACTACTTCTAAGATCCTTCAATCTAGATTTTATTGACCTACCCTATTTAAGGATGTGAATTATTATGTGAAAAGATATGATAGGTGTTAGAGAGTAGGAAATTTTTTAAATAGAAATGAAATATCCCTTAATTATATGTTAAAAGTTAAAACCTTTGATGTTTGGAGACTAGGCCTTATGGGATTTTTTGTTCAATCTTATGGAAACCAATATATACTGATAGTAGTTGACTATGTCTCCAAATGGGTTGAAGGTGTGGCAACAACCAAAATAGATGCTCAAGTGTTGATAAAAATTTGAAAAAAAAATATTTTTAAGGTTTGGAGTACCTAAAGTCATCATTAATGATGGGGGAGTTACTTTTGCAATAAAAGAGTGGAGTCTTTCATCTTAAAGTATGGAATTAAATATAGGGTAGAAACCACTTGTCATACCTTAACCAGTGGCCAAGATGAAATAAGTAATAGGGAGATCAAGAGGATGTTAGAAAAGATTGTTAGTCCAAATAAGAAGGATTAGGCCTTAAGCTCCAATTAGAATGTCTCCTTATAGGCTATCTTTGAAAAAGCTTATCACATACCCTTAAAATTAGATTATAAACTATATTGGAGATAATAGAATTAAATTATGATCTTAAGGATGTTAAGAAGAAAAGATTAATACTTTTGAATGAGTTAGAGAAATTTAGAAATGATACTTAAAAAAATGTATAGTTGCATAAGGAGAGAATTAAAAAGTGGCTTGACCATAAGCTTATTAGGAATGAATTTGAGCTTGGCTAGAAAGTGAGTGGGTACCTTTTGATAGTGTTGTTATTAATAGTGTTTATGGTACTCCTAATTATGAATATGATGATTATACTACTTTTTTTAATGCCTCTATAGATCATAATTAAATCCTTAGAGTTTTGACTATCCCCCATTATAGAGCACAAAAGAAAATTAGTGAGAAAAAGAAAGTTAACTTTCCCACTTCTACACTCACCTGGGTATCTAATGCTTAGTATTATTTCATTTTAGTGCGATTAATGCCAAGCACCAACATGAGTGAGCTAACTAAAGCTTGGTCCTTTTTGAATTTTACAATTTAGAAGGGTCATATAATAGATGTAGCGAAGGTTATTTATCATTCTCTCATATATATGATTTGAGGCACTAACTTTGTGGGCATTGGGCATCCCTCCCTTATTTATTCATTATGTTTTTAGGATGGAGTTCTAGGGAATCTAGGGAATAGCAGCTCTTCCCCATTTCTACAATTACAAGGAATAAAATTTTATCCATTATGACTATCACTAAGGAAGTGAGGAGGGGACTAGTCAGCCCAGCTAACCAAAGCTTAAAATCCCAAGACACTAGGAGATTAGGTGTCTAATCTCCGGGAGCAAGTTGCTGGTTTGCATAACTATACATAGGAGAGTAGATAGTGGCAACATGGTATGAGCCACAAAGTAGTTTATATGATGGAATGCAATAATGATAATGCTGGTATGCTTTAGAGTTTAATGAAGCATTAGTTGGGATATTCAAGAATTGTTAGTTATTTAGAGTCCAGACCAGCCTGTGGCCCCTATAGCCCCTATCTATGTACCCTACTTGTGGCCCCCGTTAGCAGCAGCAGAAGAAGAGGAGGAGGATGAGATGCTGTTCTTATTTTTCTTATTTTTGTATTTATATTTTTATTTCATAATATTTTTTTGTTTTAATTTTATTTTTATTTTCTTTTTTAATGCATGCATTATAATGTTTATTTTGTTATGAAATTAAAGTTATTCCTTTATGAAATTAGTTTGTTATATACAATGTGTACAACCAATTTCAGGGTTTTACGTAGTGTGTACAACACTATTTTCTTATTTACAGAGTTGTAAATAGTGTGTAAAAACTATTTTCTGGGTTATACACTGTACAACCCACTTTACAACTTTATAAGGATGTACACATTGTGTATAACGTTTTTTATTAATTTAGTGTTATACACACTGTATACAACCTATTTAAAGAGTTGTACATAATGTGTATAACATTATTTTCAATTTTAAGGAGTTGTACACAGTGTGTACAACCTTTTATCATGTTTGTACCTTTTATTAGGGTTATACACAGTGTGTACAATATTATTTTTAATTTTAAAAGGTTGTATATAGTGTGTACAACATGTTTAAAGGTTTGTACAAACTGCGTATAGCCTTTTTAATAAATAAGTGTTGTACACACTGTGTACAACCTATTTACATGATTGTACATAGTATGTACAACCATTTTTACAAATTTATAGTACATGACAAAGAATGAAACTAGTGTAACTTACTTGTCTGTATGTTTAGCAAAGCAGGAATCCATATAAGTAATCATTGTCTCGCTTATAAGTTCCCTCCCTTTAAATTCCATGGAAGAACTTGAATGGACCATAGTAATAAAAATATCATCAATATAGACCACCTTTGGATCCTGTACGGCGCCCTTTTTTGGATTGGGATCAACAATTTCTATATTTTCATCTTTTTTTCTTGCCTTTTTTGGTGGTATTCTTATTGTAAATGGTGTTCTAACAACTCTCTTTACTCTGTTAGTCATTTTCTTAATAGTACTAGTAATAGTACCTATCTTTACCTATTGATAATATGAATATGTATATTCTTAAAAATTTTGTAAAAGACTGAAATATGTAATACTAAGAAAATAATACCTTTTTATATGTTAGTTGGTCTGGTAGTATAGGTTCCTCAAAAACTCTTTTTTCTTTGATAATATGGACAACAGGCTCATGAAGTTAAACGGGGTCAAGAGGTTCATCAAGTACATCAGAGATATGTAAAGAAATGTCAACAAGGTCTAGAGTATTAACAAGTGGAGAAGAGCCATAGAAAGAAGGGTTGGCAGGGTCAAAAGATGCATAAAAAAGGTACAGGGGGATGAATAGGTAAAGCAGCAGATTCAAAAATTATAATGTCATGTTTAGGACCATCAAAAGGTAATGGAGTGATAGCTGGGTCAACATGATCAGGAGGCTGAAGAGATACAGAAGTGGAGGGATGTTCAGAATGAGGCTTATCAAGGTATTGCTTTTGGTTTGCTTTACATCAAGAAACATGTTCAAAAAAAGAAGCTTGAATATTTGCAAAATTAGTTTCAAAATGGGCACACTTAGTTTCTACACATGCAAGCCTCATATTAATACAATCCATTTCATTTATTAGAATATTAATGAAAGTACGAATATCAGTTAGTGCTTTCAAAATGTTCTCTTTGGGTGATTGGGATTGATTTGGAGAGGTAGGGTTATGTTTTGGAAATTTTAGAGGGGTATGAAGGGATATTTTTGGAGGATACAAAGGAGGCTGATGGAGATGGGACTCCTTAGGCGAAATATGTGTAGCTTGCTTTGGAGTTTTAGAAAGATGGGTAACTGGGGAAACAGGGGAAACATGGGAACGAGGTTTTGGGGTTTGAAGGGTGGGATGTGTTGGGAATGTTTGTGGGGTTGAGAAATCATCAACACTTAATGCTTCTTCGTTTTTAGTAACATTTTGAAAAAATTGAAAAATCTGCAATGTATAAGTTCTATTGAATACTATTTATAGAATTTTGGGATGTGTTAGTTGTAGACAGTAAGTACAACAAGTTTATAGGGTTGTACATAGTGTGTACAATAATGTTTACAAATTTAAAGGGTTGTACACACTGTGTAAAAACTATTTTCAAGGTTGTACATAGTGTGTATAATATTGTTTACATATTTACAAGGATGTACATAGTGTGTACAACACTGTTTACAAATTTAAAGGGTTGTACACACAGTGTTTAACATGTTTTCAGGGTTATACACAGTGTGCCAAACACTATTTATAAATTTAAAGGTTTGTACACACTGTGTACAACATATTTTCAAGGTTATACACAGTGTGTACAACCTATTTAGACTGTGTAATGTTTAATTACAAAATTTATATGCTTATACATAGTAAGATTGTGATAGATTGTGCAGTGTTTAAATGCAAGTGGCATGCTTGTATTGTGAGTATATGCTGTAAGCAGTTTAAAAAAAAGTAAATAATATTTAGAGATCCGGATATACCTGTTCATCATTAAGTTCACTGAATATTTCAGACATCGGGATGGCTAAAAAGAAAATGTTGCTCTCCCAATAAAGGAAACGTGATCTTGCATCATACACTGTGTATAAGAAATGAAGTGTGCTTCAAAAATCAAATCTATATTAGATGAATAGGTAAAATTTGAAAAAGGAATAAATTTAATTTAAAAAATGCAAAAATGGTAAAATAATTAAACAAATTAGTCACCATTAATAATGGAACAAAGCCACACATATATCCTAAGGAGATATCTGCAGCATACATTGCAGGTATTTGATCAAACTAACTAACTACTAAATCCTTAATTGACATAGCCAAATTATATCCATTGAACTCATCTATATTCTGGGCAATAGTAAGGAGCCTCCTAGGGGTTCTATAGTTGTTGTTGGGAAAAAATAAATTGGATAACAAAAATTTAATATATATGTTAGCAATAACTTCAGCGGGGGTAAATTTGTTAATATTTTTTATTTCATTCTTAATTTGAATTCTAGTGTAGATTATGAGTGGCTCGGCTTCCCAATAGATAATATCTCCCCTGTTTGGCAGACTTGTAAGTAGAGCCACTTCATAAGCTGTAAATCTAAGCTCCTGCCCTTTGATGATGAATGATTGCTTTCTTACATACCAACATAACAACAACATGTAGATTAGCGGTGTATTTTGTTGAAATCGTGGGAACTCTGTAAATTGTAATATGTTCAACTTCTTCAAAATGTCATTCACTTCATTGGTGAATACCCGTTTTAAACTATCGTATACATTTCTAAAAGTTGAAGGTCTGTAATAGAAAGTAACCTTTGGGATGTACATCTGCAAAAGAAAATATTTATTTGCCATTTATTTGCTTTATACAAAACCTATATAATTTTGAATATATATTTACAAGTTTGAACAAAGTTAAAATTGAAAATAGTAGGTTGTACACAGTGTGTACAAGGGCTTCTATACACTGTGTACAAGTGGTCTAACTTTTAAAGAATTATTATTTAAGTTAAAAACTAAAGATTAATCAAGTTTTAACTTGTACACAGTATGTACAAGGGCTTGTGCACACTGTGTACAAGTGGTCTAACATTTAAAGAATCATTATTTAATTAAAAAACTAAAGAATAATCAAGTTTTAACTTGTACATAATGTGTATAATGGCTTGTACACACTGTGTACAAGTGGTCTAACTTTTAAAGAATCATTATTTAACTAGAAAATTGAAGAATACTACAGTTTTAACTTGTACACACTGTGTATAAGTACTCTAACTTTAAAAGAAATATTATTTAACTAAAAAACTGAAGAATAATCAAGTTTTAACTTGTGCATAGTGTATACAAGCATTGTACACACTGTGTACTAGTGCTCTAACTTTTAAAAAAATTATTATTTAACTAGAAAATTGAAGAATACTCTAGTTTTAACTTGTACATAATGTGTACAAGTGATATAATTTTTAAAGAATCGTTATTTAACTAGAAAACTGAAGAATACTCCAGTTTTAACTTGTACACAGTGTATATAAGTTAAAATTAGATTAATCTTCATTATTCTCATTAAAAGCTGATATAGAATTAAATTTTAACCTTACGAAAAAGGTTGCACATATTGTGTACAAGCCGTTATACACACTATGTACAAGGAACTATACAAGGGGTGTATAGTTCTAGATTTTCATTCAAGCTAATTCTACAATCCATTCTAAATCATTAAGGAAAAAATAAAACATTTGTACACAATGTGTACATCTAAAAGATTTTGTCGAAATCGAACATGGAAGGACACTCCTCCGGGATAAGAGAGACTATATAGGCCTACCCTTATTCTGACAATTGATACTGCTACAACCCAGAAAGTACTCCACCTCAACTCGATTTCAGGAACTCACTCTTTCCGGTAGAAGGTATTCTGTTACGACTGGCCTTACTCTGAAGGGGCTTAACCCAGGCGTGCTTTTTCTTTCCTATTTCAACTGGATCCATGGCTGGAAACTCAAATGAAAAAAAAAAGTGAAGGAAGAGAAGGAATCCAAGATCGCTGGCAGAAAAGAAAGAAATTTCCATTCTAATCCACACATACCCCCCTCCATATGAAACTGAAAACTAGGGTAGAGCTAGTCTCAGGAACCGTTATCCACGTTAGCTCATCATTCTTATTACTATGAATAAGGCCCTTAGCCGTTGAAGATCTTGACAGCGGGAGATCGCGAAAGACCTATATCTCGGAACATCATCGAGGGGAAGCTAAAAAGGAATTCACATAGCATAGAAAGATCTTGAAGGAAACTGCCAGAGATTTAGGGACAGGACATTGTCTTACGAGAACTCCCATGGAATCAAAGTGAGATTGCTTATTGTATTGCTTCTTTCTTTGCCCGAGGATAAAGCCTACTTCATATAGGTCTATTAAAAAAAAAGGCTTATCTTCTCTACGGGATGCTCTTTTGCGCTACGATGGAGTGCTATACTCTTTCAGTGCGCCATTCTTTCTTTTCCCTGTATTTGTAGCTGCTTTTCCCGCACTCTCTTTTATCCTGCTGCAGGGGACTTAGTCATATTTTGTTAAGCCTTTTCTTTTTTCTTTTTGAAGTCTAAAGAAAGGGCCCACTTTGAAGATTCATCATATGTACCTAATTACAATTAGCTAGACTTATATCTCGGTTAGAAAAGTTAGATCTCGGTCAGGCACTCACCCACGGCTAGACTTTAGTTAGAAAGCTCGGTTAGACGAGTAAAGTACCCTTATTCTTTTAGAACCGCCTTGAGTAACATATTTAGTGAAGAAAATGCCTTTATAAGCGGATCACATGAAGAACATAATCTGTATAATCTAGCGCCTTATTCGTTTATCTCATATTTCAAATTGTCCAATCCAGGACTCTAAATAGAGCTTCTTTATGGGGTTTCCAATTTCATTCCATCATCCCCGGCCCCGCGCCGTCAGGCAGAACTACATCTTTATTCAAGATTGCATGATAGGGGGTCTTGGAATTGTACTCAACAGGAAGCGTCACAGCCTAGGTTTGGGCAGCCTCCGATGTCGATCTGCAGTAATAGTTTTTGAAAGCAGCCTATCTAGTTTTCCGAGGTAGGTTCTATTCACCTAGAGCAATTTGCTTGCTTCTTTCGTGGTCACCCTGTTATGTATGTGCAAGCCGAACTACTGCCCTAAATCCTGCTTTGGTGCGTCCCACCTGAACTAACTAGTGCTTTACTTGACTCTCCCCCGTGCCCTATCCAATGAAGGCTGGCCTATCGATGACCGAGCCAGTTTGAAACTACTCCTGACCTCACATAATGAGTGAAGTTGAAATGTTTATGAGAAAGGGGCGAGTCTCAAGGCCAAAGAGTGCTCTTTGAATGCTACTATGCATCCTTATGATGAGTGGTTTTTTTGGGGTATAGCAGGACTTGAACCTGCGACCCCACCCGACTAGAGGGACTGAGAAATTAATAGAGTACAAACCTTATTTTCAAGCTTTACCTTATTTTGATCTTTCAGAGGGCGATCGCAGAGTCACTGAATGAAATCCTCCGTTTCTTTCAGAGGTGCTGACCCGCAGCGAGGCAGATATGACTAAGTGACATATTGAAGATGGCGACGACAACAACATGTCATAGAAGGAGATCACAAGTGGAGCCAACGACCCACTCAGACTCACGTATCTACAACTACATCCCCAAGCGGCAGTCAAACGGGGGCGTGAATGCAAGATGCCAGCGGAATGATCTGCCGGACAGAGGCTAGGGCTGCTTCCTTCCCACCGCGTCCTTCCTTGTGTGTCAGAGATACAAAGTGAGTACACCAGAAAAGAACGGGAATTGGGTCGATCTATTCCATGGCGAAGCATCCGAAGCATAACTGCACACTCACACGATCTTTGCCTAGAGATAGGAGCATTCGGTGGAACTGATGAACTACACTTGCTTCTTTATAGATGTGTGGGACAGAGGGCTCGTGGTACCTGCTGCCCACCTCTGTAGTAGCTTTGATAACCGTGTTCACGGGAGAGTGGGCAGAGCAAAAGGGAAGGAGGTCCTCATACGGAGTCGCACACTTGAGCAGTGCGGGAGACTGGAGAATGGGTCGAGTAAACTCCCTTGGGTCCATAAATTGCAACATCCTTTCCAGCGACACGACAAGACCCAGACCTTAGACGGGGCTTCCGTGACACCCCCTTGCTACTAGATGCGCAACTGCACATCGCCCTAGTGACACAGACTAAATCCCCATTTTCAAAGCCTGGCTCACGAGGCATACCTTGGACGACTTTAGTAATGGGGGAATGGCAATCGATGATTGGGCCTCGTAGTGAAAGTAGCCTTTCTCTTTATATACGATAGCACAAATGATAGAAGGAGATAATGCGATCCTTCTTCTTCAATTCATCTGCAGAGGGCATTTGATACATCCACCGCCACTTCTTCTTAGATCGTTCATGTCCCATACCAATCGGTAACTTCACTCCAAAAACGTGGTCTATGGTAGGGTATCAAGATGGAATTCACTTAGGCTTCGTAGGAAAGAAAGCTTGGCGTGAGAGGGTCCCCTAGTTGATAACCCTAGATTTTCGCCTAAACCCACGTTTTGACCTAAGATTTCTCCTTTCTCTGCGCCAAGATTAAAGTAAAGGCAACCTCTACCGTCTTCTTCGTCTAGCCTTTCTTTTGCTAGCGGCTTACTCTTCTCTTCGGCTGTTGTTTTGTTTGCCTTCTTCTTCTCCTTTCCAATGAATTACCTGCGTTGCCCCCTCTTTCTTAACAAGAGGGCCTATCTTCTATACACAGTGTGTACAAAAACTTAAACTATTAGATAATTATAGACTGAAGCTAACAGAAGCTTGTAAGAAGTAAATTTAGTGTCACATGTAATACAGGATGTAAACTTCTACGTCTGGACTACGCAAAAAATAATTTCACTTACACAAAGCAAGTTATCCGTTCATGTTCCAAAATGTTGATATTAAAATATTTGAGATTTAAAGAACAATAAAAATTTTAAATGTCCATGAACAAACTTTGTGAAGAGGGAGATTACACTATAAAAGTAAATAGGATTGATTGAGCTTACCTTATTGAATAAAAAGAGCGATTCTAAAGAGCACAATTCGTTTATATTGGAAATCTTTATTTTCTCAAGTCATATATTAAAATTCATATGATCCATTTCATTAATGAGTCATGTTATTAACATGTGGAATTGATTTAAAGTTTAGGGATATTAGAATAAATAGAAGCTTTAGAGAGCAAAAGCCCTAATTCTTTTTTTCCGCACAATTTCAGAATGACGATGATGCTTTGGCTCATTTTTTTCAAAATATTTATCGCAGGACTTGGCCGGGTCATCGGGTCGCGCGGTAGTAAAAATCTCCACGTGGCTTCCTTCAAAATAGTCGGGCCTGGTCGTCGGGTCATGCTGTAATAAAAATATCCACGTGACAGTAAAAAAAAAAAGTCAAAAAATACGTGTCTATTCTTGATTGGAGTTCGGACGTAAAGCTACGTCCGGAGTCCGCACCAAATAATTTCTTGATTTTAGGTGTGTCAAAATGAGTTAACGGGTTGGGTTCGGATCTAACCTAAATTTTACCTAACCGAAATTCGATCTATTCGAATCCGATCTGTCTATTAAATGGGTCAAAGATGTGGAGCTGAACCAACCTACTAGCAATCCGAACCCAACCCCATAACCTATTTTAATTAAAAACATATTTTTATTAACTTTTAATCATATATCTTAAATTAATTGATTAAAAATAAGAAGATTATAATACCCAATAAAAGAATTTAATAAAAAATATTAAATGAGTCATTTTTCGACGCAAAATCAGAATTTCATTCGTTAAATAAATAAATCACATAATATATTATTTAAATTTGATCCATTTATTAAAAAGATAAATTCAAATCTAAATTTTTTAAATCAGATTGAATTCTTTTTAGCGTTAAATACAATTTAACGCTAAAAACATCAAAGTTGGGCCAGCGAAACCACAATTTATTCCTCGAGATATCCGAAGTCCGAAATATATCCTTACAAATTAAAGCAAAAAAAACAAAAAAAAGGACAGCGAAGGCAACCTGCGGCGCAGCGGGAGGAAGTGGGCAAGGTGCAAGTTACTGTTCTGTCGTCCGCGGCCAAGTGGATCCAGAGATCTTGGTCAGCAAGTACTTCCATTCTCCACCGCTTCCCCTCGAAATCAATGACTTCTCCATGGTTAGCCGAGATTTCTCACTGCAATGCAAACCCTAGATTCATTCTCGTTCCATTTGTCGCATCGTTCAAATCTAAGAATGAAAACTTCCTATTTTTGCTTTATTCTTCGGCCCTTGTATATTTTTGATCTTGTGCTATTATTCAGCTATGTTGTGGTAGGATAATAATATGCATTTGTGAGAATATTAGACCTAATTGTTATCTTTTTTCTTCTTGTATTATTCGGATGTGCCCCGACTTCTATCTGAGCAATTCGAGTTGCTTAATGCTCCAGAATACAGATCAAATAAACACAGAACAGAGAAGTGGATGAAAAGAGAAGAACGGGAGGGGATAAACAGGGAAAATGGCAAACTCCTTTTACTATCTGTTGCCCATCACTATTATAGTTTTGATTCAATTCAACCTTTCCTAATACAGAACTGAACATTGTCAGCTAACTAACAAACAAACAACTTGCCACCATACCTCTCGCTGACTCCCTACTAATTCAGTAGGTCCTATGCCAGATTTTTGGTGCAGTCTTGTTCCATCCAGCTGTTATTGTTTCAAGTAAGAATCTTTCATTCATCTAGGAATTTTTTGTACGCGCATAGTTCAGCCATCCAAAGTGCTAGGAGGTTGTCGGATCACAGCTTTACCACCCCCATTTACAACAACCTTGTACTCAAGATTAACATTAGGATTTGAAAACTTCATCTCGGCTTATGATATCCATGAAGCAAATCCATCGCAAAGTGCATATATATTGCTGCGAACTCAGACTGGTCAACTCTATTTGTCCCTATTGTAATTCAATGTATTCCTACTAAGTAAAAGAATCTTTCCAAAATAAACTTAAAAATATGATATCTTTACCTGATACAATTACCCTTGGAAGGCCAGGCAACTTACAAATATAAAAAATAACTATGTTAGCCACCATTAAAGCTATGAAGTCGCTTGTTAAGGCAGGGAAATGGACATGCTTTGAAATCTACCAACAAACACTATGAAAATTGACTTCCCATAGGTCTTCAGTAAGCCCAATATAATGTACATAGAAATTTCATCACATATTATTGAAGGAATTGATAGTGTATGAAATAATCTCTTGGATTGTTATATTTTGCTTGTTGACAAATCGGGAATATGTCAACAACAACAAGCTTTTATCCCACTAAATGGAGTCGGTTACATGAATCTTTTTTCTCCATTGTGTCTTATTAAGAGTCAAATTTTCAGTTAAATCTAATAAAAAAAAGTCATTTTTAATATTTTATAACCAAGTATTTTATGTCTACCTCTACCTTTCTTATCATATGCTAGATATAATGCAAATACTCTCCTAATATAGTCGTCGGAAGGCCAACATTTTATGTGACTAAATCATCTAAGGCGACTCTCTCTAATCTTATCTACCATTGTAGCTACTCCAATCTTTTTACGCATATACTCGTTTCACATTCTTTCACTAAGTGCAAAACTATTCATCCACTTGAGCATCTTCATCTCTACAATACTTAATTTTATGCTTCTCTTTTAATGGCTAATATTCTGTGTCATAAAACATTGCAGCTCTCACCACCATTCTATAAACTTTTCTCTTAAGTTTGAGGGGTACTTTTCTATCACATAACAGGTCCGATGCATTCCTCCACTTCAACAATTCAACTGGAATTCTACTAATAATATTCCTATCTATTTTACCATCACTTTGAACAATAGACCCGAAATATCTAAAATGCGCACTCTTTTTAATGACTTGATCACCCAATGTCACAATCCCACCAGTAGATCTATTACTACTAAAATTATACTCCATGTCCACTCAAATGAAAATCGTTAGACTTTAAGACTGACATCCATAATTTAAGTATTTTATTAACTCCCTCTCTAGTATTATCAATAAAAAGAATATCATCAACAAAAAGCATACACTAAGGTACATCTTCTTGCAACAAATGTCTAATACGAACATTCATGACTAAAGAAAAAGTTATGGGCTTAAAACTGATCCTTACTGTAATTCAACTGAAATAGAAAAATGCTTGGTTAAACTATTTTGTGTTTGAACACAAGTAGCATCTTCTATATACATATCCTTAATGACTTGAATATAAGCATTATTAACTCTTTCTTTTCTAGAACTCTCTAGAGCACTTATCATGGAACTTTATCATATGTTCTCTCTAAATCAATGAATATCATATGTAAATCCTCCTAGCTCTCTCTATGCTCCTTAATCAAACCTCTCAACAAATGTATATCTTCAATCATATTTCTTTTCTAGAACTCTCCAAATCACTTCTCATTGAACATTATCATATGCTTTCTCTAAATCAATGAATATCATATGTAGATACTCCTTACTCTCTCTACACTCCTTTATCGAACCTCTTAACAAATGTATAGTTTCAATAATAGACTTACCCGACATGAATCCAAATTGATTATGAGAAACATTAGTATCATATCGTAATCTATGCTCAATTACTCTCTTACATAATTTTAATTTATGACATATTAACTTAATTCCTCTTGCACACTCTTTTGCATCATCTTTATTCCTAAAAATAAGAACGAACACGCTCTTTTTCACTCATCCGACTTCTTTTTAGTCTTCAAAATAATATTAAAAAATTTTGTAAGTCAAGCATTTTCACACTTTTATTAGAGTAGTATCAGGTTGTAATGCTTTTTCACACATCATTTTCTTTAAATTCTCACCAGCTTTGATTTTATTAATACTAAGATAAAAACAAAAATTTTTATTTTCATTTAGAGTTCTAGTGTAACTAAAGTCAATCATATTCTTACAACGTTCTTTAAAAAATTAATCGAAATATCTCATCCACTTATGTTGAATATCCTTTTCTAAAAAAAAATACTTTTTATCTTTATCCTTAATGCTCTTCACTTGAACTACATATGTACTTCTCCTATCTCTTTGTTTGGCTAACTTGTACATACATCTATCGTCGATTATATAAATAATAAAAAGTTAAATTCTTTGCATCACATATTGCTTTATTTGAATCCCTATTGGCTCCTCTATATCTTTCAAATTGGGAATTTGTCAACAAAAGTGTTAAATGTCCTTCTCCTTACTCTTCCAATAAAACTCGGATGTCACTAGAGCCAGTGTTGTACCGATTGGACTATAATGGGGCTCTATCAAGGTAGTATTCTTAATGGTAGAAGCTACCACCAACACCAATCGGCCTGTAAGATTACAAACCTCTTTCTTGGAATGTTTGTTTAATTCATTGTAAATAAAAGTGCACGATTGCTGCATTTCGAAAGGTGTTGAGTTTCTGCTCTTATATGATTGATTAAAAGGGTTGACTTGCAGGTTTGAGTGAAGAAACTACTGCCTATTGACAACTACAAGTAATTTCAGCCGCTAGCATAGGTTTTACCTCTGTATTTGTTGATTGAGCTTCTGCCAACTTATTAATAAGCTTAATTGTATTTAATTGTGTAGTTAAAGCTCCAGCTACTTTGCAAGACATTGTTGTTATCATGTGTTTGCATCACTTTCTACAATAATCTCTGATGCTACTTTGATCATTTCAAATAGTAAATTGGTTCCCTTACAAGTATTGATGCCAGAGGCCCACATCTTTTGTGATCACATACAGTTCGAGTGCATATTTTAATGCTCAGTGCATTGTTGGAGGCAATGTATTCTAGACTTTTGTACCCACCCCCCCTTTATATATTTTTTTCCCTAATCTAAGACATTACCTAACTTGGCAACTCTTGCTGTCTCTCTAGTTCGCCATCTCTGCACGCACACGACTGAGACAGATGAGGCTGCGAGGCAGGAGGGCTCAAAGTCGAGGGTACTCCCGGTTCGTGATCTCATCCTCTGTTTATGTAGCTCGCTTATGCTTCGATCTTGCCGCAGGCATCAGGCTACTGCTTGCGCTTTGTCCTTCATTTCTTTTTCCTTTTCTATTTGGGCTTCTTTGAATTGATTGATTCTTCTACCTTTGTTATTGATTGGCTTCTCTGCATATTATGTGATTGCATAAATGATTGATAACCTTTAGTTATAGTTTTGTTTTGTTTATTGAAGTAATGGAAAGAAATTGAGAAAATTAATAGTTGAATGGTTGAAGTCTTTGGTTTTCGAAATATTAGTGGATCTTCTCCGGAATGATCAGCTTCTTTGTGTGACATAGGAAGGGAAGAAATATCATTCTATATGGGGGTGCCAATATTTGACCTGACCCGAAATCCGACCCGGACCCGACTCAAAAAATTCTAGGTTATTGTCAGCCCGTTTTGCAAATGGGTCAAGTTTGGCTTTCATTTTCTAACCCGTTTCAAATTTACGGTCAGATTTTGGTCAACCTAAAAACCTGAAATCAACCCCTTCACCTGACTCACCACCTCGCCGAAAGTAGTTCTGCCCGCCCTTGAGCCGCACTGCAGGCTGTCCCACACTGTCGCGCTCGCCTGCACCTTAGGCTTGCCCGCAACAATCCCATGCCAAAACCTAGGGTTGCTCGCACCCGCGCTCACCCGCACTGTCGCGCTCGCCCGCACCTCACCGCAGGCTCCCCTGCACCGCCCTCGCTCGCCCGTGCCTGCACGTACTCGACGCTTGTGCCCACTCTGTTTGCGCTTGGCTGCTTGCGGGTTATGGGGTCGGGTCGGGTCAACCAGGGTTAGGAGCGGGTAGGGTCCGGATTTGGGTATTTGACCCGTTTTCCTAATCTGGTCGGGTGCAGATTGAGTCAATTGAAGCCGAGTCAATTTTGGGTTGGACCCGAACCCAACACGAAACCCAATTTTGACACCCATAATTCTGTTATTGTTTAATGCACTTTATGAATCAATTTGGAAAATTTTTTCTTCAGTTTCTAAATATATTTATGCAGCTAGTTAAAGAAATGGCGAATATGTTACGATTTATGTTGATATAAATCAGGGGTTTTAGGCTTTATCTTCAATTAAAAGAGAGCCGAGAGTTCTGATTGGATTGTTTCGAAATAAAAGTGAATATGCGTTAAAAGATAAGAATAATGCGGGTCAATGTACATTAATTGAACCACTGGTTTCAGTTTCTATTGAGGATAATATCAGATATCATCAAATTCCTTTTGTTAATTTAATTTTAAAACTAGCATGTCTAGTTATAGGGATCTTGAGCATGGGCATCATTTGTATCACCTTTGTTGATTAAATAGATGGATAAACATTGAAATTTCACAATAGAAAAAATTGTAATATTGAATGTGGTGTCTTTTCTTGTATGCACAGATTATTATTATTGTGTTTTTGTTGTTGCGTTAGATTTTTTATAAATGAAACGATTTTTGAAAAGGAAAGAGCATGTCGAGATTGATATTAACAATCTCTCTGCTGACCTTGGTCTTCGACCATCAATTTGGAGTTACGATGTGAATAAGAAGGATAAGGTTCGCAGAGCTTATTTGTTAAAGGGACCCCATCAACCAAAAAATCATCATTTTCCTCAAACAATGATTGGAAATATTGCACGTTGATTTAACTCGAAATGGTTCGAAGAATTTCCTTATTGGATAGAATATAGTGTGCAAAAAGATTATGTATTTTGTAGCATTTGAAAAATGTTTGAGGCGTGTGCCTCAAGGCGCGCCTCGATTCGAGGCGCAAGACTTGAGCCTCGTAAGTTCGAACGAAACATACACTTTTCTTAACTGAGGCGTACGCCTACAGGCGTAATGCTTGAAGGCGGTTTGAGGCGCTGCCTCAATTAACTTTTTTTTAATAGTTTGGCAGAGTCATAGAGTCACGTGTCGAGCACGTTTAGGGCTTCTTCTATTTCGAAACACTTATTCCTATCTTCACTGCTTCCGCAGCTTGCAACGAAGGTAACACTCTTGGCTCTCTTGTTCTGCTTCGTGTATATTGCTTCAGCCTCACCTGGGCTTTGACATTGCCTACTTCGGCCTCGCTTGCTTCGACATCGCCTGCTTCGGCCTCGCTTGCTTTGACATCGCCTACTTCGGCCTCGCTTGCTTCGACATCGCCTACTTCGGCCTCGCCTACTTTGACATCACCTGCTTTAGCCTCGCCTGCTTTGACATCGCCTGCTTTGACATTGCCTGCTTCTCTCTGTAGAGAGGTAACGTTCCATCTTTACTTTCAAGTTCGTGTAGCGTTCGACTGCTTTGTGAGAAGAAGAATTTAATTCACTAACTCATTTTGAGCCTGACCTATAATTTTATTCACCAACATATTTTGTACTTGATTTTATGCCCTCCTTATTTATTGTTTGTTGGTGGATCTCATTGCTTCTTACCTATGATTGATTAATGCGATAGTTTTATTTTAACTGATCATAAAAAATCTTATTTTATTTGTAATCTTCTTGGGGTTTTCCTTTTCACACTTTCTTAGCAATTTGATAAATCCTAATGGAGGATTCTTTGAACCCGAATTACTTCAAATCAGAATAAAGGAAAATGTAAAAATAAACCAGCAAATAGAGAAGTTTGGAATCATACAATCCACACTTCTTTTAAATGTGATAACGTGAACAAATTGTCACACATTGTGAATAATACAGAAAGTAATCCCAGCACTGTAATGTATATAAACTGAGGAACTACACAGAAACAAATTAAAGAATTTCCAACGCTCAAATACGTAACGAAACAGCTTCAGAATCAAAATGGTCTGTATAGGTTGGGATAGTTTCGAATTTAATTTCAAAAAATGGTGCATAAAATGTGACCATAAAATATGAGTTTGTTGTACTTACAAATAGTATGATATCTGAATATGTTTAATTATGTAAATCAAATTCCTTAGCTTTTGTCCAACCAAACCAACTACTATAATCCCTAAAGTGAACCTCACGTATCCAAGATTTAGGTTAAGATATTCTAATAAAAATTTTTAAGATAAATGCAAAAAAAGAATAATTATTAATTTTTATTTAATATTTATTTTAAAATGAATTTTAAATTTTAAAATTTAAATCCTTTTGATCAAACTTTAGTGAGGATATATTTTTTCAGAATATAACTAAGATTTAACAAAAAAGAAAGAAAAACACAAATATTATGAAAGCCGTTGAAATACAATTTTTTTATTTGGATAGTAATTTAAACCTTTTGAGTGACTAACTTTGAGCACATATCACACTTGTAATGACATTGCTTTACAGCTTTAGCATTACTTAATGCCATAATAGCCATTCACTTGATCTTGATTTAGCCATTCACCCAGTCTAGAGACCTTGACTTCTTTGATCTCGCTTTAGCCATTCACGCTCCTCGACCTTCTTTGAGCTCTGCAAAAAAATGAAAATTAAGAGTGCTTCTCGTAAAAATTAGATTGTTTATGTATTACTGAAAGAATATATGATACTAATATATATTACCTTTACCTAATGCTAGTAGGTGACAAAGTATTTTTATTTTCATGTTCATATTGCATTTTTATATATTGTTGATTGTTTTGTTTGACTTATTAGAATGATTGGTGACTCAAGAAAGAAAAATCCTACATGGAAATATGGTGGTAAATAAGGAAAGATCCTACATTAGAATGACTACATTGATTTAATGCTTAAGAAGTTGTGACAATTGCCTCAGCATAAATCATCCCTACTGAAGGCTAAATTCGTTAGTAAGCTCATTTACAATAACTCTTGGGTACTCAGCTTAATGAGAAAATTTACTTTAAAAGAAATTATTCGACTTGCTGTTACTAGATTTGCAACTGCATATTTAACATTGTAAATATTTAAGGAGTTAAGATAGCCATTAGAAGCTATGCTTACTTCTAAAGAATGGGATAAAAGTTCTTTTTGGCGTAGTATAAATTAAGAAGGAAAATAAGTGAAGAAGATTGTAATAAAAGATGATTCTTTTTGGCGTAGTATAAATTATGCTTTGAAGACAATAGGATATTTAGTTAAGGTGTTAAGAATGGTTGATAGTAAAAAGACCCCAGGTATGAGATTTATTTATGAAGCAATGAATAAGATTAAAGAAGATATAATAAGAGATTTGGATGGTCAAGAATGTGTCTACAAAGAAATAGAAATTATAGATGAAAAGTGGGATCGTCAATTACACAAACACTTATATACTGCTGCATACTATTTAAACCCTCAATTTCATTATGATAAGGACTTCCATATTGATAAAGAGGTAAAAATTGGTTTATATGCATGCATGGATAGGCTTATTTCTGAAGGTAACTACCTCAACGTGAATGATCAATATGAGGATTTTCATTTAAAAATGATAATGTTTAGATTTAGAGCAGCGCAAGCATACTACAAAACACGATCTTCCTATATGTTTATAGTTTGTATATTTATAATATTTAAATTTTAATGTTTAACGTTCGGGGCACAATTTGGAGATGATGCTCCTGAATTAAAAGCATTTGTAGTTAAAGTTCTTAGCCTAATATATTTGGCTTCTGCATGCGAGCGTAATTGGAACATCTTCAATCAAATTCATACAAAGGGAAGAAATCGATTGGCTGCAGGACAGATGAACAACTAGTATATATTATTTTTAACAAAAAATAGAAGTATAGACATCTTAAATTACAAAAGCAAGGAAATAATGATAATGAATTAGGCCCTTTACTTGTTGATGTTTTACAATATAATGATGAATTAGTTACTCCTAAGGGTGTTGATATTCTTGAAGTTAAAGCTAAAGGGGAAACTCATGTCAATGAGGACAATGAAGCAATCACTGTAGATATTAAAAGGTCTATTGAATTGAGATTATCTTATCCTAAGTATATAAAAGAAAGAAACAAAGTGAGATTAGAGTTTCAAAATAATTCATAAGTAATCTTAAATATAATTAATTATTATTTATTTGTTATGTTATTAATTTATTGTTTCATTTTAGAATTAATGATATGTTAACCATGGTTTTGAAAATCGGACTGGACCGGCTTGTGTGATCGGTTCGACTGGTTCAACTGTTAACCGAGCATATGGTCGGTTCTATCCTCTTGAAAAATCGGCCCAACATCAAACAGGTGGGAATCAGTCCCGATTTTTAAGAACCTGCCGGTTCAATGCATAATTTATTTAAATACTTTAATTTAATACAAAATATTTTATTAAATATTAAATTAATTTAAATATAATATATTAGTTAATAAACTCTAAAAATTATATAATAAGCATTAATTAATTATACCCACATGGTTCCACCTCCCAATGTGGGCGCTTTACTCATAAAAAGAAGGAAAGTTATATAAACAACATAAGAAAAACCTCCCAAGTGATGTGGGGATTAAACAAATAGTTGTATCATGTATGTGCATAGTAGATAACTTTCAAGAGGATTTTTTTTTTGAAAAAATTTTGTATACAATATTTAAATAAATTTGATACATAATATATAGTTATAAATTATATATAAGTATATAATATAAATTAATAATAATTTATATTAAATTTATATATGAATTAAATTTATATTAAATGTGAATAAAATTTAAAAATTGATTTAAATTTAAAATTATAAAAATTACAATTTATGTTTTTTTTTAAATTTTTTAGTAATAAATTTATACTTTTGCATGATAATTATACCATTATTATTTCATTTAGAAAATATTTAAATCTAAAATTATAAGTATAAATTAATTATATAATTTATATATATAAATTATATTAAAATATATAACATAAATTAGTAATAAGTTATATTAAATTATATACTTATATGTAAATTAAATTTATATTAAAAAATATTATTTTAATATTATTATTATTTATTACGTCATCCGGTTCGACCCCAATTGAACTGATCGAACCGGTTGAACTGTGAACATCTCCTTTTTCCGGTTCATTGTTCGGTTTGGTTTTCACAACCTTGATGTTAACTAATATAGGGGATAAAGGAAAAAAATATTATAAACGAAGAAGATTTTGAGAATGACTTTGACATAAATTATGAGGATTCTTCTGAAGATAATCACAGTGATGAGAGATTGTCTTAGATCTTAATCCTAAGGGCGTGTTTTATTTTTAAGTGAATATTTATTTTGAATCTCGTGTTTTAGTAATATTATCTTCAAACAAATCATCATGTTTATAATTTACTTAATATTTTATCATTTTTTTGAATTATTTATAATTTTAAAAGTACTTTAATTTTTTCGTTTTGAGGCTTACATGTCGATTACCCTTGAGGCTTACGCTTCGCTTCCAATAGACAAAACACTTCGATTTCTGATTTTGCCTTTTAAAATCCTGGTATTTGTCTTTTTTGCTACTTGTTTAAGTTTCAAGTGCAAATTATGACATGCCAAGGTGGTGAAAATTTGTTTGTTGGTGAGGGATTTAAGAATTGGAAGAGAAAAGAAAAATTTTTGGGCCACGTAGGAGAACATAATAGTGCACACAATAAGGCAAGACAAAAAATATGAGGTTTTAATTAAGCATCAAGAGCAGAGTATTTCTGCTTTATGGTTGAGCAAGGATGAGAAGAATAAAAAAGAATATCGTATTATGTTGAAAATATATGCTTTTGTATTCGAAGTGTTTGAAATTGTCAAGCAAGACGAGCTATATGATTAACAATCAGTTGAAGTTGGTGTTTTGATACATGCTATAGAGTCTTTTGACTTTGTCTTGCCACTGGATTTAATGATTTACATTTTAGGGATTACAAATAAATTTTCACAAGCTTTACAAAGAAATGATCAAGATATCATAAATGCTATGAAATTGGTATAAGTTTCCAAGATGATTGCAAATGATGAGTGAAAATGGATGGGAGCCTCTATTGGAAGAAGTGACGTTTTTGTACTCTTTTTGACATTGAAGTTTCAAATATAAACTTTGAATTCAAAGCTTGTTGATGGTCAATAAGAAAATGTGAAGAAATAACCAACTTCCATCATTATCAGGTTGATTTATTTTATATTGTTATTGATATGCAACTTGAGTAATTGAATAACCGCTTCTTAAAAACTAGTACTGAGTTATTTCTTTGTGTGACATGTCTAAATCCAAGTATAATATATTCTCTGCTTATGATAAGGGAGTTAATTCGTCTTGCATAATTATATCCAACAAATTTTTTTATGGTTGATCTTGTGTATCTTGATTATCAGCTATCTACTTGTATTAAAAGGGAGTTGATGGCTATTGTCTTAGCCATCCAAAAGTGGCGACCGTATCTGTTAGGTAGGCATTTCATTGTCAGAACAGATCAGAGGAGTCTAAAATACTTGTTGGAACAGCGGATGGTGACTGAAGAATATCAGCAATGGCTGTCAAAGTTGCTGGGCTATGATTTCGAAATTCAATACAGACCAGGAGGGGAGAACAAGGCGGCTGATGCCTTGTCCAGATGTATGGGAGAACTACAGACAGTGGAGGTGTCTGTTCCTTTGATGCTAGATTGGGAGGCCATTAAGGAGGAGAGCTTGAAGGATGAGGAGTTGGGAAAGATCAGGGCAGATCTATTAAGAGGAGATGAAAACCATTCAGGGTATTCAGTAGAGGGGGATAGACTGTTGTATCAAGGGAGGTTCGTGATGCCCAGGACCTCAATCCACATCCCAAATATACTCCAGGAATTTCATGGGAGCGCGGTTGGGGGTCATTCAGGGGTGCAGAAGACCTACAGGAGGATTGCTGCTGAGCTTTACTGGAAGGGAATGCATAGAGATGTAGAGGAGATGGTGGCCAGGTGTGAGAATTGCTAGAGGAACAAGTACATGACTATGTCACCAGGGGGACTACTATAGCCGTTGGCATTACCGGGACGGATATGAGAGGAGATATCCATGGAATTCATTGATGGGCTGCCCCGTTCAGAAGGTTTCACGGTGATTCTAGTGGTGGTGGATAGATTGAGCAAGTATGCTCATTTTATTCCCCTCCGACATCCTTACACCGCGGTGACAGTTGCATCCGCTTTCATCAAGGAGGTGGTCAGATTGCATGGGGTACCAGAGGCAATAGTATCCGATAGAGACAAGGTATTCCTCAGTCATTTTTGGAGAGAGTTGTTCAGATTACAGGGGACAGTATTGAAGAGGAGTATCGCATATCACCCACAGACAAATGGCCAAACGGAGGTGGTCAATAGGAGCTTGGAAACCTACTTGAGATGCTTTGTGTCAGAGACACCTAAGCTGTGGGCAAAATGGCTATCCTGGGCGGAATACTGGTACAACGCCTCCTTTCACTCGGCATCACAGATGACGCCATTCAAAGTGTTGTATGGCAGGGACCCTCCTCACTTGGTGCACTTTGGGAGTAGCAGTACTCCAGTCTCTTCAGTGGAGGAGTATTTAGGAGAGAGAGACCGAGTGTTAGAAGAATTGAAGAAACATCTACTGAGAGCACAACAAATCATGAAGAAACAGGCGGATTCACACAGGAGGGATATGCAGTTTGAAGTGGGGGAGAGGGTTTTCCTAAAATTACGACCCTACCGGCAGAGGACAGTAGCAAGGAGGAATGAGAAATTGGCTCCAAGGTACTTCGGGCCCTATGAAGTGTTGGACAGAATTGGAGCAGTGGCGTACAGACTGAAGCTTCCCCCATCAGCTACCATACACCCAGTTTTTCATGTGTCCCAGTTGAGAAAAGCTATTGGGGAGCATCCAGTTAGTATGGAGTTACCAGAGACACTGACTGAGGAATTGGAAGTGATATTAGAACCACTGGAGCTCTGAGGAGTCAGATTAGATCACAAGGGAGACAAGGAAGTGCTGATCGGATGGAAGGGTCTCCCCGAGTTCGATGCGACGTGGGAGCCATTTACAAGAATTCAAGACCAGTTTCCCTCCTTTCACCTTGAGGACAAGGTGAATCTTTGGGAGGGGAGTAATGTTACGCCGACCCAGGAGGGGCCGGCTGGACCGGTCCAACCTGGACCGGTCTGGGTTTATCACAGGAGGGCCAGGCGGAACAGGGAGGAGGGGGCGGAAGCTTTAGTGGGGCCCATGCTTGGGTTATTTCAATTGTGGGAGGGAAAAATTTGAAGGAAGGGATGTTTAGGTATTTCTTAATGGTCCTTTGATGTTAATTAGGAGCTTAGGAGGGAATTAGGGTTTTTATCTTGAGATTGGGAGAATTTTGAGATCTTGTCTTGTGCTTGGGCTCTAGGTTTTGCTAGAGAGTTTTGGAGAGATTATCTTCCTCTCGAATTGAAGATTATTGTATCGTTTGTTGCTTTTATCCATCGTCTAGAGGAATACAAAGCTTTGCTTGATTTTCCTAGAAGTTTCCTCTCTTATTTTCACTGTTTTCCTACTGTTTGGCTGTTTTCCTGCTGTAGACAGCCATATTGTTGCTGTTGGAACTCCGATTTGGACTAGGTTTGCTTGTGAACTCAAGTATTCCCTTCGGGTTACTTGCGAACTCAAGTATTTCCTATCACCTTCCTAATACAGAATTAAAAATTGCGTAATAACTAACAAACAATTCAACCAGCCACCATACCTCCTGACCTCTTACGAACTAACAATAGTCCTATACCAGATTTCTGATAGTTTTATTCAGTCAAGCTGTTATTGTTTCTAGTAAAATCCTGCATGCATCTAGGGATTTTTCATATGCACATAGTTCGTTCATCTGATGTTCTAGTAGGTTGTGGAATGACGACAAATTCCTTAGTCTGATAGACCGGCTAAGCCGGTGGGCCCCACTAGGTGGGCGGCGGACAAGAAGATCAAAGATGAGTAATTACTTATCATAGAAGATCAAGATTGGGTTTAATTAGGGAAAGATGGCTGATTTGATTGGGAGGGAATTAGGAAGGTTCTAAATATGATTATTGTGTTAGGAAGGATTTAATTAGGGAGGTTTTACTTAGGAAGGTTTCCTAAACTATGTTTATGTTATTTAGGAAGATCCTAATTATTTAGGATGGTTTCCTAAAATATGTTTAAGCTTATTACAAATGTTCTATTTGTGTTATGGTGTTATAGGGCAATTTAATGAAGAGTTTGTCTAGGGTTTAGGGGGGCTATTGTGGAGTTTTGTATTTTGCTATAGTTCTTTTTTTAGGGCTTCCTAGCGACGTCTAGGCTGTTTGGGAGAGCCGATCTACCTCTGTAATAATAGATCACCTGTGTCTTGCTTTCATATTGTAGAAATAATACAAAATCAACCACTTTTTGGGCATTCCTGCCGTTTTCTATTGATTGGTTTGCTGTTTTTATATCTACTTCGTATCAATATGGTATTAGATTGACCAAATGTGATTCAGATCACATAGCCAAGAGGAGGATAATTGGCTTGAATTTGAAAAGAAGGTGATTGTCATCCACATGTTTCATTAAATTCTGAAACCTTTCATGCTTAGGCGATGTGTCGAAGATGTGGAGGGGTCACTTACCTTCCAAGCAAATTTTCCAAGGTGGCTCTTTGGACTAAGTCCAGTGCTATTAGTCAAGTACTTCAACAACAGTTTCTTTCGTTCCACATTGAGGACAAGATGGTTCTTTGGGAGGGAAGTATTGATAGACTGGCTAAGCCGGTGGGCCCCACTAGGTGGGCAGCGGGCAAGAGGATCAAAGAGGACTAATTACTTATCATAGAAGACCATGATTGGGGGGAAATTAAGAATTTTTAATTAGGGAAAGAGGGCTGATTTGATTGGGAGGGAATTAGGAAGGGTCTAAATATGGTTATTGTGTGTTAGGAAGGATTTAATTAGAGAGGTTTTAATTAGGAAGGTTTCCTAAATCATGTTTATGTTATTTAGGAAAATCTTAATTATTTAAGATGGTTTCCTAAAATTGTTTATGCTGATTAGGAATTTCTATTTGTGTTATGATGTTCTAGGGCTATTTAAGGGGGAGTTTGTTTAGGGTTTAGAGGTGCTATTGCAGAATTTTGTGTTTTGCTGTAGTTCTTTTCTTTGAGACTTCCTAGCGGTGCCTAGGCTATTTGGGAGAGCTGATCTACCTCTATAATTGTAGATCACATGTATCTTGCTTTCATAAATAATACCAAATCAGCCTATGTTTTTGGCATTCCTGCAGTTTTACATTGATTAGTTTGCTGTTTTTACATCTACTTTGAATCATTGTCCTAGTATCCTCTAAGGTGTGCGGAATACTAATTTAGGGTACTGATTCTTGCGGTGGATTTGGAATGTGGGGTTTGTTGGGTATTGATTTGGATTTGATGTATCTGGATTGCGCCTGCTGCTCTGGGGATTGGTTCTCATGATCTGAGCACTTTGATAATATTGCAAGGTTTTGTTGGGTGGGTCTTTGCACGGACCCAAAACTGCTGTATGTGCCAAGGATTTCTTACTGTTCAGTCATGGAGGCAATGTGTAATCTTAGAAGCATCATCCTAGCGAAACTTATTATACTTTATGATTGTCTATCAAAAAATGAGCAATGCTATATACACTATAAAAAAATTCTTGATGAATCATCATGAGTACAATAGGCACTCAAAAAGTTATTAAGTATATTTTTTTCTCTTCCATTTTTTCTCATTCTCTCTACCTCTATCACTCTCTCTCAATGCTTTTTTTTTTCGAACTATGAGTTGGGTAGCTTAACATTTTTCTTAATGATTGTAGCAACATCATTTTCAATCTTGCATCCCTAACGATGCTGAATCTTTATCTTTCTAAGCAGTTTCTTTTTTTTTTTCTAGTTTCAAGGCAGCATATTAAAGTTTATAAGACGTTGTCAACTCCTTTAGCAGTCATTTTCTACACTTTTCTATTCACAAAAGAGGAATGGGAAAGCCGCTTGTCTATGAAATCTGGCAAAAACCTGCTACCAGTTGCATTATAGGAATTTGTTCAGCAATTTGGTTCTTTATTCAGAAGAAAAACATTGGATATTCTCAGGTGGGCTTGAGTTATGAAACTGCCATTGAAGGACAACACTGGAGGATTATTACATCTGCATTCTCACATGTCAGTGTGCTTCATCTTGTTTTCAACATGAGCGCACTCTGGAGTCTTGGAGTGGTAGAGCAGTTGGGACATACTGGTCTTGGTGTAGAGTTCTATCTTCAGTATACTTTGGTTTTGTTGATTCTATCTGGGATTCTGGTTTTAGTGGTATATCATGTTCTGATTCAGAAGTTTAAGCTGGAGTATTTCAGGAGAGTGACTGCAGTTGGTTACTCATGTGTTGTGTTTGGGTGGATGACCATCCTTGCAGTGAGGCAGCCTTCAACAAAATTGAACCTCTTTGGAGTACTGTCGTTGCCAATAAGCTTTGCCCCTTTTGAGTCGTTGATCTTCACGTCCATAATTGTTCCACAGGCAAGTTTCATTGGTCATTTATCTGGAATTATTGTTGGCTACTCTATTGGATGGGGTTTGATACAGGGCATGGATAATTATTGGGCAGTTACAATGCTCGGTTGGGTTATTCTTGTCTTCATATTTAGTCTGAAGCGGTCAGGTACTTTTGACTTGAACTTTATTGAGATAGAATCTGTTACAGATCCCACCCTACCAACCATAGGTTTTGTCACTTCTGGAAATAATAGAACCATACAGACGGAAGAACTCTCTACTAGAGTTGCAGAATTCGTGTGACTGTTAAATTTTAAATTAGCTGGCCCAAATTGGAGTACATTATTCATATCTATTCCTGTGGGCATCCACTTAAGATAGCAAATTGTGATATGTGAGCCATTCAACGCACAAATCCTTAAGAACCTGGAAATTCTGGGTTCGTTTGTGGTGCATTTTTATTTGTTTCTCAGGCTGAACAATTATTCAGGGAATTGCCAATATATTTAGTCGCATAGATTACAGGTGCCTGTCAAAATTTCCATGCTTGTTATAAAGGCTTGAAGAGCAGGAGTTTTGTCTTCTTTATCCAGAATGAAAATGAAGCTTACATTCTTGCCTACCCTACCCAATGCCACCACTTTTGCCTATTAACTCCATCTTTTGATTCATTACCTTTCTTTTGAATTATATTTAGACATCTCAGCTGAGCTTGAATGCTTGATAAAAAGCAAGGCAATTGTTGAAAGCTATGGAATCCATTTCAGACATGTATTGGGCATGAGCTGTGTATCATTCTTTACAGCTAATGGTGTTTTAACCTGCCTGGCCAACTGGCCTGTTTCGTCTATTATACCCAAGATGAGGAGATTGTTGAACCAACTGCTTCCTCATGTTCTGAACAAACCATGTACAAAAGGAATGTATATGCTGAACTGAAAAATCTCTTGAATGCGATGGTGTATTCTTGCTGCAAGACAAAAGGTAAATTTTAAGCTTATTTCTTTTCAATTTGCTGTTGTCCATGAGCTAAATATTATGAAAACCATCATTTCAGATATTAAAAAAAAATGGTGAATGTCCTTTAGATGAAGAGCAGAGTAATGTTTTTTGCACAAAGAACTTGTATGCATATGGGACGGTTATGGGAATTACATTTATTCATCATAAGTTAATGGATCAAAATGTTAGATAGAATTGAGCTAAATAATTAGAAAGAAACTCGGATTAAAGAAAATACCAAAAAATTGAGTTAAAAACAGAGTGTTGGTTAAATTTCTCAAATAACATTCTAGAAGAATACTTTGTGGAGTTTAGGGTTCCAAGTCGGCCTAAAAAAGGGATGATGAAGAACTTGTATGGACATGTCGATGTAGATTGAATGGATATTTTTGTTGTATGTATGTGTAGATGTAGACAAAGATCCATCAAGAGATTGAGAAATTCCTGAAATTGGTTCAGATAATTTATATTTTTCATCTTCTATTTAATTATGCACAATCAAATAATGCCTTGGGCAAAAGGATTAATTCACCACAATAGGTCAGGTTAAATCGACCATCGCAATATGGTGAGTTCGGGTTAATCAGTCAAAAGGATTAATTCGCCACACAGTAGAAGTCGTCATATGAATTCACTTAATTGCCAAGTAAATTTGCTTGAGCATCAACATGGAAGAAGTCCACAACGGCTCAATATGAACTCATCCTTGACTCAGAAATCAACATGGTTGTCTATGTAATCAATCAAATAGCTGTAAGATGGTTAAATTCATTTATTTTACAGCAAGATGTGTTGATATTTAATTTTACTGTTGTTGCTCAAATATAGATTTTCTTGTAGCATTGAGCCTCAATTGAAACTTGTAAATAAAGTTTCATTTGGGGCGGTTATCTTACTGCTTCTTAAAGCAGCTACTTTAAGCAGCAATAAGAACGCCATCCCAAACGAAGGTCAAAAGGCCGAGTTTGATGCGTCTAATAATTTACGTAAGACTTTTATTTTTGGCTATATAGTAAAATTTATATTCTTTTTGTATTCATACTCCCCTCTCTCTCTCTCCCTCTCTCTCTCTCCCATATATTTCTCTATATATATATATTCATTTCATCATTATTATGTAATGGCATACCAAAATCACAAAACATATACAATAAGTCTTTCAACAACCCTTATCATAAAGATATGACTTTCAAAGAACTACAGCATAAGAAGTGTTATACATCAAAGTAAGAGTTTCTTGTATATGTGGTAAGTTTTACAAGGAGGTTACAGTTGTAGTTAGGAAGGAGACAACCAGCAAGAGTATATAAAGGGTAGCGAAGAATGAATTTCATGTGAGAGATGCTTAGGTAATGGCTATCTCATAAGATCTAATGCTTGCATGAGGGACACATGAGTTTTATTTGAGTAAGTAGAAGCATTGTACTAAGTTTATTCTATTTGTAATTATTATTATTATTATTATTTTAAATTCTAGCTTCAAATTGTGCATACATGCCTTAACAAAATTGAGGCAAGGCATAGCACCCCTCATTGCAAATTTTCCAAAATTGTGTTGGGGGTACCCTATAGTGCACCTAGATAAAACTTTAAGGAATTCATCGTATGATAAAAAATATAATTTTTTATATTTATTAAGTTCAAAGTTAAATAGAATAAAATTTTCTTATCATTTTTATTAACTTACATGAAATAAAAAAATCATATGATATATTGCTAATAACATGTATAAGTATTAAGAGTATTCATGATGTACTAATATTTTATTATATATGAATCACACTTATATCATTTAGATGATAATATACATATAAATCATTCATATGCTTTAATAATAATTTGATTAGCTATCTTTTACATCATATAATTTCATCATCATAGTCATAGTTGTATGGTCGATCTTCTCAATCATGAGTAACATTGTCATCCTAGTGTCCATGGACATCACATTCATTTCTATTTACACAATAAAGAAAATTCTCCGCCTATTCTCTTTAATTTTTTTTTTTTTTTTTTTGGATAAACTCATTAGTTTGCCCTCTTGCAGTGATAATGATTAAATCTACCAAATTGTTGATCATTTACTTAACTATCATTTCATCATATACATACACTTTAGACATTTTAATAATTTATTATTCATAATATACAAAGATACATGCAAAACAATGCATGTTATTATTGACTTAATTTAATAATTCATACTTTAAGTATACTTTATTTGATTCATTATTTTTGCTTAAAAATATGTATACCTTATAGATTGATGTGAGTTGAATGGATGATAAGATTGAATGTAATTGATTGAGTGATAAAGGTCGACTGACTAACTGATTGATTAGAGTTTATTATGGAAGAATAAAACAAAACTATCTAAGATATGATATGTTATAGACTGATTATTGATATGGATAACTGGTGTGTGTGTCTATATATATATATATATATATATATATATATATATATATATATATATATATATATATATATATATATATATATATATATATATATATATATATTGATGCATATATTTTTTATATGATTTATATCATATTATTCTCTTTTATCTTGCATTGATTTTAGTTCTATAATTTTGGTTACTTATTGGGCTATGTGCTAATTATGTAATTTTACATAATTTTAGGTAAATGTAAGAATCCTATAATATGAGGCTCAGGACAGCATGCATAATTCTTTCTGCTATTCACAAGAAATTGATAAGCTATAGTTAAATGACTAAAATGAAAGATAGATGCAATTATTTAAATATAGATCAAGGAGCGTGAAAGGACTTAAGTGTCACGATGCTGGACAAGGTGGCGCTGCGGTAGTGCAAAATGAACTAGAGCCTTAGCGTTGTAATGTTGGGTCCATCACGACGCTGGATGACGTGAAACAGTTACTGTCTAAATCGATGCATCTTTTCGTTAAGTTAGTGTGACTCTTAGAAGTTGCAACTAGTATACTACGGAGCCTTAGAACGACATTAGGCAGTATGGCGTTTGAAAGGTTGCGCCCCTGCATGAATTTTTTTGAGACACTCAATGCTACATTGCTATTTTTTTGGTGCAGTAGTGCTGTAATGCGATGTGGAGCTAATATTTATGATGTTGCAGTGCTTGCAAACATAGAAGGTCGGTGATGCCATATTAAAATTGGCACTTCGGTGTTGATCGATATGGTGCTACAGTGTTATTCTTGCCAGCGCTCTAGCGTTGTCCAACACTGATAATTTTTATTTTTTTCTAGCACAATTCCTGTACAACATAATTAAAATAATATATTTTTATTGAATTTATCAAAACTAAAATAATAATGTATAATTTACACTTATCAAATTCCCTCAGCTTAAACTCTTGTTTGTCCTCAAACAATGCTTATATTCACTCCTTGATCACCTTAATAGTTAAAGTAAAAATCGATAATCTAAAATTACTAAAATATTGGATAATACAACACATTATAAAAGTAATTTGGAATGAACAAGTTATAATACAAATTTAAAAAGATGCAATATTTTTCTCAATCAATCATCCTTGTTATTGCTTATTTTGAATTTATTGTTTATCTTTGAAAATATAAAATTGACCTCCGAATATAGAATGAATAATATACTTGGGATTGGTTATTCATAGTTTAATTAGAAAATTTATAAGTACACTATCATATATACTAGATTACTTATTTTTTCCTTTTTTAGTTACATAGTAGGATGCAATTGAAATTAAGCTACAAGTGATACCAATTTTTGAATATACTTATCATTTTTCATTTTGTGTCACTTTCATTTTGCTTTTTTCATATTTTTCTTCCCTTTCCTATTTTGTGAAGTATATGCTTAATGTTTTTAAATTGTAATTTTTATTTTCCTTCTCCTGTAATCCTATTGAATTAATATAAGGATTCAATAAAATCTCTAGTTATAGTTCAATAAAATCTCTAGTTATAGTTTCAAGTTTAGTTATGAATTCCCTAATTTAAGCTACTCATAATTAATGCTTAAACTTATTTATTCATTTTTAATTTAGTTGTCAATATAAGTTAATGTATATTTTCTAAATTTAAAATTAAATCAATAGCTTAAATGATCTAGATTAGCTAATTGTTAAGTTTTTTAGAGCATGAATTATTATGCAATATTCATTCAAACTATAATATAGGATTTTATTACCATCCTAATTTTACATAATTTTTTTATTATAATTTTTATTTTGACTAAATAGGTTAGCAAGTGCAATCACTGTAGAGAACAATATGCAATAGTTTTAAAATAAGGAAATTTAATCAGATGTAAACAACATAAAACAAACATAAACAGTAATTAAAATATCAAATATAAGTGGGTTGCCTCCCAAACATTGCTAAATTTATAGTCTTTAGTTATACTTGCCTAGATTTATCAATTTGGCTGGGGTACATCACCATCACTCCTCAAATGGTTTCTACTAAATTCTTCTTCTTTATCTTGAGGATTAACTTCAATATTGCCAGGGAGAGACCCAAGAGGTTTACTACTAAAAGAGATTGCAACCTGTCCAAATTGAGTTTCTAAATTTTTAATTGAAGCTGTTTGGCTTTGCAATTAAATTCTCAATTAAATCACTACCTCTTGCAAAGATGAATTTCTATTCACATACTAATTATTTTGATGAAATCCTGGAGGGTAAGAAGGTTTAAGATTCACATGTTGATGAGGATTATTTCAGTTTCTTTCTTGATTAGGTTCTCTTGAATTTAACTGATTATTTCCACCAGCATTATTGGACCAACTAAAGTTATGGTGATTCCTTCAACCTGGATTATTGGTATTAGAATAATGATTATTTTATCTTCCAATCAAATTCATATTTTCAATTCCTAAAGCACTAGTATCCTCTGTTGACCTCAATTTTGTATGAGGTCATCTTAAACTATAAATCCTGATTTTCAGTCCTATGATTAATAATCATTTGATTGTTAATCATCCGACCTACAACCATTGGATCTATAGTTCCTTGGTTCATAATTAATTAGTCTATAATCATTTGATTTGCAACCATCCAGTGTACAATCATTCAAACTACAACTAATCAATTCACATTCAATTACATCTCAACCATCCATGCAATCAAAATTCAATGAACCTCAATCATCTGAATAAATTGCAACCCTACACTGCAGTCATCTGACTTTCAATCATCCAGTCTTCAATCATATATGATCAATCATTAGTCAATCATATAATCACTTGACTTATAATCACTCCGTTTATATCCAATTGATTCACAATCACCTTGGATACTGTGGGCTCCGAAAATTCGGCCCCGGCCTCCGCCCGCTTTTGTTTTTCGAGGGGGGAGCTTTAACGAATGAAGTTCCGGGGTAAATTTTGGAAGGCAGATGAGATAGTAGATAAGACACTACCCAGAGATTTCGCCCTCATTTTGCGAGGACTTTATGATCTGAGTTCTAGTTTCCTATAGGCGCAAGCCCCTATAGTTAATTACCCCTCCCGATGACGAGAGAGAACTTTCGATTAAGGCTAGTCGTCGATCAGATACGTAGAGATACGTGGATCTGGCATATAGTAGCAGCAATGGGTTCAGGGTATTGGAAAATTGAGGGATTTGATATTTAAAATAAAAATTTTCACCATCTTGCACTTAAAGCGGATGATGGGGGAATGGATGATAGACCCGATTAAGATCCCATGGTTCCGTCATCCCGGGCCATCGTGGTCCCTGATCTACTTAGTCAGAGGAGGTAGTCGACCCAACCTGACAGAAGGATCCTTGTCGGCAGCCATGGGTTGCTTCGTCCAAGGGAACCTTGTAGACTTGGGGTGGGTGTTTGTCTGAGGGGATAAATTTGAATCCACCTTAGCTAACAGAGGGCTTTGTGCCCTATCGATCATATCCTATTGATTCATATCTCAAGGATTTGATGCCATTGGGGAGCATATGGGCTCTGGCCATAACCATAATATAATGTTGCCATTTGGCGGCGACCACCTGGTTCAAAGGGCCTCGAGTCATAACTGTTTATCCTGTAGTGCCATTTGGCGGCGAAACTGCCGGTTAGAGGACTCGTACCACGTCCTTGCTGGCAGGAGATTGTTTGAGAATGGATCCTAGTGATATTTTTGACTAGGCATTAGCTCTATGTGAGCTGAAGTAAATTTTATATTTGTCCACCTCGGCAAACTGTTGCGGAGGGTGGAGGGATTATGCTTTAAGTGATTGAATGGTGGATTTCAATTTTAAATATCTTAGAATTTTGAGATCTTGGAAAATTTCATGGAGTTTTGGATTTTGTGGGAGTTTGGGTGGTATTTTGAAATGATCTGTATGTACCCCTCCGGTTGAGATTTGCAATCAACACGGCCATCATCGGGGTAGAATGGGGTCATTTGTATTTATGGGTTGAACCTTGTCGACTCTATCGGGCTATTGATAGAGGATCAGGCTTCGTAGGCTTTAGACCTTCATTAGTGAATTCTCTTGATTATAGGCCTTGAAGACTTAATATGAACTATAAAATAAATATTCCGGTCGATCTCGCGACCGTATATTTATTTAATGGTCCGGGCCGTGTCAACTCCTATCTACCCGTATAGGAGGATCGGGCTCGGACTGGAATTCACTTATTGACCCGTGCAGCATCCCTAGATGTCACGTGTGTACCAATAACACGCTCGTCGGGGCCCATGCGGGTTATGATTATATTTTTCCCTTTTAGTGTACCTATGTGTATACAAATTAAAGTGCACACGTGCGGGGGTATTCTTGGAATATTTGTACACGCCTTCTGTCCGCTTGCATGAAAGTTACGGATCCGGTGGCGTATTGTAGCAGCTTGGGGATTGAACTGTTTGCTGCATTGTACAGGTAGACTGTTGTGCACTAGTTACTTACTGTAGGGGGATCGTAGTGCACTAACGAATCTCCTGCTTTGATTGTAGATGTTGTTATCTACTGTAGTCCTTTTGCATCCTTCTTGTAGACAGCATGTTAAGTATGTAGCTGATTTCCTACAGAAGCTCGTAGGTACTTACATTCGTCGCATCCCACCTGCCTTTACTTGCTGGGGATCGGTGTATTCAACTGATGTTGGATGATCTCTCCACATTCATTTATGGGCAAGTTGTAGTATCTTCAGGCATTTATAACCCTTTCACCAATATTCTCATATGAATGCAATAGAAATTATTTCATCTTCTTGAACAACTGTTACGAAGAATGTCATCAACTCTGACTTTGCTGCTTTTGGGATGTATCCGCTTGTGCTTTGAAGCCAGTTATAGAACACTATCACACTTGATGTACATTGGCCTCGTATCGTAGAAGACTGATGCATTCATCTATGATTTGACAAGTGTTGATTGTAGGATCCTACCATACTCACTTCCCCTTGCTACATAGTTTGCAAATACTTTCATTTGTCACAATCTCCTCTATGTTTTGCTAGTGACGTTTTGTATTCATAGCAATTCAGGGGTTGCTATTTTCCAATAGACCACATCGGGCATGATTGCGCATGGATAGAATACTGTGTATTCATTTGCAAATTAGTTATCATCGGTTGAAAGGGAGTTATATCTTCCTCATTTCTCTTGCTTCGCTTGTAGACTTACTGTGTTCATAGTGTATGATAACTAGCGAATCACTATATCTATTACATTGCTTGCGGACTTGAATATTTTCGTTGATGTCTTGATTGTAGAACATTGTCGCATCTATTGTACGTTGAGTCTTTCCACTTCTAAAAGATAGATGTGTGCGCTTGCGACTAAGTTGTTGTTGGATGTACGAATATCCTCAATATTCGTTGTACGTTGTTTATACGCACTTGTCACAGAACTATTATAGATTGTAGAGATATTTTAGCATCTGCTACATGCTTCTACATATGCTTGCATGTTGATTTGTATGGCTTGTGGGAAGGTCGCACTCCAATTTGAACTCTTGTTGCATGTCTCCTTTATTTACTATCCATTAAAGGCATCACAGCAAGAAGTCTGATTATGTTGCTTACAAGTCATCACTATTTTCAAGTAGACAGTGATTGCAAATCTTTGCTTTTGTTCAAATTTAATGTCGAAATCAAGTTGCTTTTAATTGAATTTTGATTCAAGTCCTTTGTGGTTCAACTCAAGTTTTCGCATGAGTTCAAATGTTCAAGTCATGCTTAATATTCAAATCAAGTCCCACTTGAATTCGGGTTCATTTGTGTTCAAGTCTTATATCATTTTTGCTCGAATTTGAGTTCAACATTCATTTCAAGTTTAATTGGAATGAATTCCCCGCGGTCCAACATTGATTGAAGTCTGAGTTCCGTTCGAGTTTTCTATAGTCAAATTTGCAAGTCCTTTTGCTTATTCAAATTGATCTGAATTCGGCTCCAATCTGATCTCATTTTACTTGGGTTTAATTTTTTATCCATCATTTAGAATTTGTTTAGGTCCAAGTTCAAGCTCTTCTTTTCATTTTGTTTGAATTCAAGTTCAAATTTCACTTGATGTTGTACAGTTTGAGTTCAAGTTCTAGTTCAATGTACAAGTTTCATTTTAGTTCATTTAATGTCCAAGTAAAATCCAAGTCCTTTCCTGTTCACCCGAAATTTCGGCAGCTTCCCGGTGTCTCCCCCGTTTAGGGGAAACTACGGAAAAATTGGGCCTTTCCCACCACGCTAAGAAAAGTGTGTATGGTAGGTGCCCTCTTTCGAGGACACTACGACCGTATAAAATCTTCAATCCCCCACCGCGCTACGAAAAGCGTGTATGGGTCTTCGACAGCACCTGTTTAAAAAAACGCAGTTATTTCCTCACGAGCGGGTACTTATGAATATCCCCTTCTCGCCATAAGTGTCGCACTGGCTTTCCATCCCACAACGCTACGAAAAGCGTGTATAGGCGGTTTGCCGGTGCGCCGCAAATGCTGAAAAAGAGATTTTAGGTGATCACCTACTTCGTCGTAGGCGCCGCACCGGGTTCCCTTCCCACCACGCTACGAAAAGCGTGTATAGGCGGTTTATCGGTGCGTCGCGAACGACGGAATGAGCTCTCGAAGTGATTACCCGATTCGTCGAGAGCACCGCGACAAACTTCCTCCCGCCACGCTACAAAAAGCGTGTATAGGTGGTTGTTTTGTCACGCTGCAGTCTTCGAAATCGAGCTCTCAAAGTTTTATGGATCGAGGGGTTATACCTTTGCGTTCCGCCGGCGACGGAGGCTCGTAGATCGAGACAAGGGAGAGAGAGTCTCTTGCATTTTGCATTATTATTAATTATAATTGATTACAATCATTATATTTAATCATAATTAAGAATAATTAACTATTATTAATTATAATTAATAATAATCAATTATAACTAATTACAATTAAACATAATTAATAGTAATTAAACATAATTAATAATAAGGTTTAATTAATTAGTTATAATTAATTATGATTGCATATAATTAATCATAAATAATTAATTACTAATAATTAATTTTAACTTAAATATAATTAATTAATAATTAATTATAATTAAATGTAATTATTTAATAATTAATTAAAATTAAAAATAATTAATCATAATTGAACTAAATTAATTATGATTATATTATAATTAATAATAATTAATTCCAATTAAGAATAATTAATTATAGTTAGATGTAATCAATTATAATTAGTATATGCTTAATTAATAATTAATTATATTAAGATAATTAGACATAATTAAATTTAATTAATTATGATTAATTATCAATTAATAATAATTAATTGTAATTAAGCATAATTAATTTTAATTAATTTAATTAATTATAATTAATTTATAATTATCTAAATAATAATTATAATTAACACTAATTAAACATAATTAATATTAACTAATTAATTATGATTGATTAAGCATTAATTATAATTAATATAGTTAATTATAATTAAATCTAGTTAATTATCGTTAATTTATAATTAAAATTGATTAATTATAATAAATAATAATAATAATAATAATAATAAACAAATAAAATAAAATAAAAAAAAACCTTCTTTTTTTGACGGATCTACGGGATTTGGCCGCAGAAGCGTGTGAAAGGGAGTTACCTTCACTACAGTGTGCTCCCGTCGCTGACTCCGATCTAAATGTCGTAACTTCCAAAACGACAGGAAGGGAAAGTCGTGGAAGGGACGAAGTCGAGCGGCGACAGAGGGGCCGGCGTCGGGCTAGGGCAGAGAAGGATCGGAGGTAGGAGGGAGGTCGGCTCGGCTTGCGGCTTGGAGCTCGCGGTTATGGGGATCGGACAGGGAGGGGAGGTTGGTCGGGGCTCGATTTGAAGGTTAGAGGAAGAGCAAGGTGGGGAGAAAGCTTCTTCTCCTTGTTCTTCCCTCTCTCTCTCTCTCTCTCTCTCTCTCTTTTCTCTCCGCCGGCGGAACAAGGAGGGGGTCGAGTCGGAGCAGGGTAGAAGCCGCGGGAGTAGCGACGGGAGAGAAGGAAGTGTCGTAGAGGAGATGGGGTTCGGTTCGACAGTGGGGGAGTCGAAGGTCACGAATGAGAAGGGGTCCTTCTCCTTTTATGGACGCAAATGAGAGCGGGAGAAGAGACTTGCGCATGCCCTGTCCGAAACAGCGCCGTCTACAGAGGCATGACACTGTAGCTGCGGCGGGATTCGACAGGATGCTTAATATCAAATATTTGAAACTCATAGTCACCCTAAGTACACTTACTTAAGAACTTAGTGAGGGACAAGCAAATATGCATTCAGATTGAAGTAGCTAAAGATGGTCAAAATATTGAAACTTGTTAGTATTTATATAAATACAATAGAATATAATAATGTGAAAACTTCAAGTTAACATTTGAAAGCTATTGAAAATTCATGGTGACATCATTAGCATAGGCTCAATAAGTATCAAGGTGATTTAAGTTGGAACTTGCAATAGTAACCAATACCACATCAGTGTCACCAATGGTGAGTTAAGCATAGAAATTTGTTAACTTACTAACCTCTTACAAGAGATAAGTTGCCACTAGTTTATAGATATCCTATTTACAGTGCTTTGTGAGTATTATATGTAGAGTTGTTGAAGACAATCAAAGCTAATACTTCCTTAAGCCAACTCCATCATATAGATAATACTATACTTGAGATCCATCAAAATATTACGCTTTCTATAAAAATCACCATCACAATTTGAATGAGTATTGACATCTTCATTTTATGGTTGAAGAATTTATTAAAGTACAAAGCTCATAAATTTTTACCCACTCATCTTAAGTGACAACTAGAAAATGAACCAACCCCAACATAACTCATTTAAATAACAATAATTATTCCATCAATTAAAAAATTATTAATAATAAGTCTTAACATGAAGGGTCAGTATAGGCTTTACAAATTTTTTAATTCATTTATAGATGTAGTACATTAGCTGAATAATTCAAATCAGCTTTCTATACTCATTACAAACACACTAGCAAAGGCCCAAGTTAGTAAATTTCCTTGAGCTAGAGCCCATGCCAAGGAATAATGATAAATTATTTAAAAATAATTTTATTTTTTTATATGTTAAAATACCTTTAACACTACCATTGCCAGATCACAAGTGCTAGATGAGAATTAGCATAAAACTTGTCAAATAATCATGACATGAATCCTTTAATACATTGTGTTAATGCTAGGGTGTTCCCTGGAAGCGACGTGTTATATGCCTGAATACAGTGACAAGTGTGCAAGGGCCGCTGCACCGGCACCCGGGTGCAGTGTTAAATAGGTAAGGGTTCCCACATCATGGACAGATGTGGGCAAAGAACTAATCCATAAAAATAAAATTAGGATAAGAACTTGGAATATAGGCACCCTTACTAGTAAATTAATGGAATTGATAGATATTATGATTCATATGAAAATAAATATTCTATGCATTCAGAAAATTAAATAGGTTGGAGAGAAGGCTAAGGAGATTGACAGTTTAGGTTTTAAACTTTGGTATTCTTGTAAGAGTCATATTAGAAATGGTGTATGTGTGATTATAGATAAGAGTTTAAAGGATAATGTTAAAAAAATTAATAGAATTGAAGATAGAATTATAGGTTTAAAGATTATTGTTGATGCTAAGATTATTAATATTATAAGTGCTTATGCTCCTCAAGTATGTTTGTATATATGTTTAAAATTAAAATTTTAGAATGAATTAGAAAAAATTAATACAAAAGATACATCTTGAAGAAAAAAAATTTATTAGAGGAGACTTAAATGGACATGTTGGTAGAGAGGTAGATGATTTTAAAAGTATTTATGGTGGCTATGGGTTTGGAGCGACTAATGAAGGTGGTCAGACTATATTAGATTTTTCTTTAGCTTATGATTTTGTAATTGCTAATGCATTTTTTAAGAAAAGAGATGAGCATCTCATCACTTATAAGAATGGATATAGTAAAACTTAAATTGATTAATTTCTTATAAGAAAAATAGATTGTGTAGATTGCAAAGATTGTAAAGTTAATCCAAGTAAAAGTTTATGTACCCAATATTGCTTATTAGTTTTAGAATTTAAGATGAAGTTGCAGAATATAACAAATAAAGTAAAATATTATTCTAGGATTATATGCGGGCATTTAAAGAATTTTAACAAAAATATTTTTGAGATTAAGATACTAGACCTTAAGATTTTGTATATGCATAGAGGAAGTTAATGCTATTTGAAAAAATGTAGCTAGTGATATTAAGAAGGTTGCAAAAGGCGTGTTTGGATTATCAAAGGGAAAATCTCATAATAATAAAAATAGTTGGTGGTGGAATCAAAATTTTTAAGAAAAAAATAAGAATATTTGTTATAAAAATTGGTTTAGATGTAAAAATTTTGATAATTGAGAAAGATACAAAGAGGCCTGTAAGAAGTCTAAGAAAGCAATATGTGATGTAAAAATTTTAGCTTTTTATGATTTATATAATAGATTAAATACTAGGGAGGGTGAAAGATTTATGTATAAGTTAGCCAAACAAAGAGATAAGAGTAGTAAGGATTTAGTTCAAGTGAAATGTATTAAGAATTAAGATCAAAACGTGCTTTTATTAGAAGAAGATATTCAACAAAGGTGGATGAGATATTTTTATAAACTCTTCAATGAAGATTATGATAATGCAATTGACTTTAGTGATCTTAGCACCCTAAAAGAAAATAAAGATTTTTGTTTTTATTGGCATATTAGTAAAATTAAAGCTAGAGAGGCTTTAAAGAAAATGAAGTGTGGAAAAACAGTTGGACCTGATGATATCCTAATGGAGGTGTGGAAATGCTTAGGAGAAGAAAGAATTTCTTGGCTTACTAAACTTTTCAATATTATTTTGAAGACTAAAAAAAAGTCAGATGAGTAGAGAATGAGTGTGTTGAATTCTATTTTTAAGAATAAAGGTGATGCACAAGATTGTGCAAATTATAGAGGAATTAAGTTAATGTGTCATACTTTAAAACTATGGGAGAGAGTTATGAAGCATAGGTTGTGACGTTATACTATGTTTCTCAAAATCAATTTGGATTCATGCCGGGTAGGTCTACTATGGAAACTATACATTTATTGAGCGGTTTGATGGAGAAGTATAGAGAGAATAAAGAGGATCTACATATGATATTTATTTATTTAAAGAAAGCATATGATAAAGTTTCAAGAGAAGTGTTATGGAGAGTTCTAGAAAAGAAAGGGGTTAATTATTATATTCAAATCATTAAGGATATGTATGCAGGAGTTGTTACTTATGTCTAGACATAAGGTGGTTTGACCAAGTATTTTCTTATTTCAATTGGATTACATCAAGGATCAGCCTTAAGCCTATATCTTTTTTTGCTTTAGTCTTGGATGTTCTTACTAGACATTTGCAAGAAGTTTTACCTTGGTATATGCTTTTTACTGATGATATTCATCTTGTTGATAAGACTATAGAGGGAGTTGCAGGTAAACTTGAATTATGGAGGCCAGCCTTAGATTTTGAAGGCTTTCGTATTAGTAGATCTAAAATTGAATATATGGAATGTAATTTTAGTAATAATAGAAAAGTTCATTAATAAGAGTACTCGTTTTAGATATCTTGGGTCTACTATTCAGAGTGATGGAGAAATAGATGGGGATATTATTAATAAAATTCAAGTTGGATGGTTGAAGTGGAGGAATGCTTCAGGCTTGTTGTGTGATAGAAAAGTCCCCCTCAAACTTAAGGGAAAAATTTATAAGATGGTGGTTAGACCTGCAATGCTTTATGGTGCAGAATGTTGGCCATTAAAAGAGAAGCATAATATTAAGTTAAGTGACGGTAGCCTTCCGTTGACCCGGTTAGGAAAGTTGATGTATTAGAGAGAAAATATAGGAAAGAGAAGGAAAAGTTAGGTTTTGGAGGTTACGGTGCGATTTTTATCTGTTAATCCTATTAGGAAATTTGCTCGTCTTGTTGTAAGGAATAATTACCTTATCTCTTATTTCAATAATTTTATATTTTTGATATTTTTTGATCAAATTTGTATTTTTGTTACTTAAAAATGAGGATAATTTTATATTGGTAAAATTTTCATCTCATAACTTTTGGTATGTGATAGATCTCGTCACTATGAATATTTTGACAGGAATATATTAATTTTTTACTGGTTAAATTCAATGATATAATTTTTTGAAGTAAATGTATAGTAACAGATTTGATAGATTTCTTTATATTTATATATTTATACATTTTGTATATGATATTGATTTATATTGCATAGAAAAAAGATAGCAATTGAATGTAACCAAGGAAGGCTAGCTGTTAACACTATAAGGTATACGAGCTAGCTTTTAAAAAATAATACTCTACGTAAGAGGGTGGTCCGATGGCCTGTCCTTTAATTAAAAGGTTGGTGCTGTAATCCTAGTTGTAGCTTATAACTGATTGACTGAGTTACGCAAACGAGTAGATGGTGACGACTCTTAAATGATTATTGAAAGCCACTTATGAAAATGATACATTGAGAGCTATAATAAATAACATATGCACAGAAGAAAACACCATATTAAAACTAAATGTTATACCTTACTTTTCATAATTTTACTTATGATGATATTTACCTGATTGATAGTACATTAAACTAATAGATAGATTGATAGCTCATTCTGGTATCAATATTGACATAGTACAACATAATATACTAACATGATTCATTGGATGATACTACTCTTTATCGTATGTCAATAGTTTGATAGATCTCTTTTGATTTTATTAATCATATTAATTACTATTAATTTTTTTGAAATTTTTATTACTCATATTAAGTGATGATTAATATTAACTAGAACTAATTATATATATTGATTCTTTTTCCTTGTATTGAAAGCAGTGGTAGAGTTTTAGTTTCATGCTGGGCTTTTGAGCTCATTATGTGAATTTTTTAATGATTTCAGGTCAAGGAAGTGATTAGGACCAGTTGGAATGAGATTAATAGAGATCTTTAGGTTTTCTTTAGATTTTATTCTATATAATAATAAAATAAAAAAAACATAATGCCAGTAAAAAATAAAATTCACAATATCCCAAACAAATATAAACACTTAGCATAAAATTTGAGTTATTAACGAATATATCTCATTATAATTCACTTCATCACTAACACATCCAAAACGGAGATCCAAACGATTACAACAAATATTGAACTAAAGTGTCTAGTGTCTACTCATAACAGCCTAACTTAATGAGAAACAAGTAAAAACTATCAAACAACAGTAACAACAACAACAACAACAACAACAACAAGCCTTTATCCCACTATATGGCGTCAGCTACATGAATCATTTTTCTTCATTGTATCCTATTATGAGTCAAACTCACATTTAAATCTAATACAAAAAGTCATTTCTAGTAATTTCTAACAAAGTTTTTTTAGGTAACATCTTCCCTTCTAAATATAGGTTGAATCTAATACATCTACTCTCCTAACAGGTCATCGAAAAGCCAACATTTTATGTGACCAAGCCATCTAAGGCAACGATCGTTAACTTATTTGCTACTAGAGCTACTTTAATCATTTCACATATATACTCATTTTGCATTCTGTCTGTAAGTGTAAAGCCACTCATCCACTTGAGCATCCTAATCTCTACAACACTTAATTTTATGCTTATCTTTTAATTTTCAACATTTTGCATCATAAAGTATTACAGGTCTCACCACCGTCTTATATCCCTCTAGTTTGAGAAGTGCATTTCTATCAGACAATATGCCTAATGCATACCTCTACTTCAACCATGCAACTTGAATTCTACTAATAATATCATCATCTATTGCACCATCACTTTTGCACCATTACTTTGAACAATAAGCTTGACATATCTAAAACATACACTCTTTTTAATTACTTGATCATCCAATGTCACACTCTCACATTAGACCTATTACTACTAAAATTACACTCAATGTATTTAGTTTTAGATCCACTCAAACGAAAACCTTTAGATTTTAAAGTTGACCTCCATAGTTCATATTTTTCATAAACTCCCTCCCTAGTCTTATCAACAAGAAGAATATCATCAGCAAAAAGCATACACCAATGTACGTCCTCTTACATTGTAATATATATATATATATATATATATATATATATATATATATATATATATCCTTAATGACTTTAACATATGCATTATTAACTCTTTTCTTTTCTATAACTCTCCATAGCACTTCTTTTATAACTTTATCATATAATTTCTCCAAATCAATAAATATCATAATTGTAGATCCTCGTTGCTCTCTCTATACTTCTCCATCAAACATCTCAACAAATGAATAGCTTTCCTAGTAGATCTACCCAGCATAAATCCAAATTGATTTTGAGAAATATTAAAATCATATCATAATATATGCTTAATTACTCTCCCCCATAATTTTGATGAATGACACATTAATTTAATTATTTTATAATTTGCATCATTTTTAGTTTTTAAAATAGGATCCAACATCTGGCATCTTTTTAGTCTTCAAAATAATATTAAAAAGTTTAATAAGTTAAGAAATATTTTAATCTCCTGAGCATACATCTATTAGAATATCATTAGGTCCTACTACTTTTCCAGACTTCATTTTCTTTAAAGCATCTCTAATTTTGATTTTACAAATACAATAACCAAAATAAAAATCTCTATTTTTATTTAGGATGCTAACGTCACTAAAATCAATTGTATTCTCACAATCTCTATTGAAACACTTATCAAAATATCTCATCCACCTATGTTGAATATCCTCTTCTAAGAAAAGAACTTTTGATCTTCATATTTAATACACTTCACTTGAAATAAATCTTTACTTCTCCCATCTTTTTAATTTATTAATTTAGATATATATTTTTCACTCTCCTTAATATATATATCAATAAAAACTAAATTATTTATATTGCATATTACTTTATTAGACTCACTATAGACTATCTATATATATTTTTCAATTTTTCAACATTTTACATCTACACTAATTTTTATAATAAAACTTCTTATTTTTAATCTTTTCTTACACATTTTGATTCTACCACTAACTATTTTTATTATTATAAACTTTTCCTTTTTATTCTCCAAGCACATATCTTACAATATTCTTAATGTCACTAACTACTTTTTTCTACAAAATATTAGCTTACTTATAAATAACTCAAATCTTAATATCTAAAATCTTACTCTTAAAAATATTTTTATTAACAATTTTTAAATACGTCTATCTAATCTAGGATAATATTTTATTTTATTTTATTTTTCACCATTTTATTTTAAAATTCAAAATTAATAAGTAATATTGAGTACATATATTTTTATTTAAAATGATTTAATAATTTTTACAATCTAAATGATCTATTTTTCTTATAAGAAAATAATCAATATAAATTTTGCTATCCATTCTTATAGATAATGAGAATGCTCCTCCTTATATATATATATATATATATATATAATTATAAAATCATAAGCTCAAAAAAGCTAATATGATCCTACCACCTTCATTAATCGCTCCAAATATATAGTCACCATAAATTATTTTAAAATCTTTTACTACTCTACTAACATCTCTAATTAAATCTCCTTCAATAAAAACTCTTTCTTCAAGAAATACACTTTGTATTAATTTATTCAAATCATTCTAAAATTTTATTTTTGAAAACATATCTAAACATGCTTGAGAAACGTAAACACTTATTTTATTAAACTTAGCATCAACAATAATTTTTGAAATTATAATTATATCTCTAATTCTATAAATTTCTTAAGATTATCTTTCAAACTCTTTTTTAAATTCACATACAAAACGTTTTACGAGAAAGGAATTAGCAAATCAGGCCAGTAGACATCGTTTTGTTTTCTTTTTCCAAAGAAAAATTGATCGGAATTGCACAATAATTTCTTTATTTTTAGTTCTAGAGGAAAATTAAGCAAATTTTAACAAATTTTGGAAACAAACACGAAGAAATGTGTTAGGATCATGAGATGTACATGAGCAGATAGCCTAAACAGTGAAAAACTAATGAAAAAGAAAAAAAGTTACAGAAGTCAAGCTAAAAAAGGAAAAAAAGACATCTTTAATTTTAAAGGAAAATTCCCGTTCACCATGCTTTGAATCTCAAATGCGGAATATTAACAATGACGAGCGAAAAACATACAGAACAGTAGCACGAAGCTCTAAAACGAAAATCATAACCTGTAGGAACTTATCATATTTCATCCAGTAAAATTTGGTATGAAGTAACTTGATAGATGACTTTGCAAAATCCAAGCATTAGGCAAAGGCTTTATCATATTTCATCCATCCAATTACAATCATGCACTATGTGATACCTGTGCCAAAAATTTACTAAACATATTTCGCCATCGAACAGGGCAATTTGGCTGTCAGTAAACTCTTCATTTTATCTAATCCACGAGCGCCAGCTGCAGTTAAGTTTTCTATCTCTCTCTCACATTGTTCGTAAACAATGAAGAAGGTAAACAAGCAAACCAACCCTGCATTCAAAAAGTTGGACAAAAATGATAAGCAAATTAAAACTCAGGCAGTGCTGAGTTCCTTGTAAAGTTTGCGAGTTGATGCAAAATGTTTTTTAGAGAAAAATTTCATTTCATACCTGCGGCACTCACAGCCGGTAACGAAAATAGCAATAGTAGCTTGAAAAGAGATAAATAACCAGCTACCTTCAAATTGAACAGCACATACACATCAGTTCACAAGAAAACTCAAAATTTCACACAACCAGCGAACAATCTAAGTTGATTGCAACAAAATAGAGCTATAATTTCGTGTTCAAATATTATGGTGCTTATACAGTAAGCAAATAGGTTTTAAGAAAGCATAGATGATTGCATATTAATAACTAGAAACACAAATATATAGTACTATATAAGTGTAGCTTGTGATTTTTGCAAGAGAAAATCTCAACCTTACATATATCCTTCATTTTTTTTAAAAAAAATAAATCTATTCCCTACATGTAGCGTGACCGCATGACCCTTCATATTCCCACCTCTCGGGCTTCACCTGAAGAGAAGTTCTGAAAAAATTTATTCCCCTTCATCTACGACGTTGTTCCTCTTGAATCCGTAGTCAAGACAGGAGCTCATCGATTGCCATCTTTGTGAAGAAGAGTTTTGAAATAGTCACAATAAAAGCTTTTTCTCATTCTTTTACGATGATCCTATTGGATCGAGAGTCACAACTGGAGCTTGTCGGTTGCCTTGAAGCCTTGACATTCCTTTCTCTTGTTTGTCTCGGTCTATCAAATAGGCTTGGAAATTTATAATCCAAATCGCAGTACTCTTGCATGCATGGGCAATTGTTATCTTATATATAGCACGATGGTCGTAGCAAACAAGTATTGGGTGCAGAATCTGTTGGACTACTTTTAGGTATTTTGTTTCCATGGCCTATACCCTGAAATTCTGTTTAAGGGCTCTCGTACTCAAACTAGATTATAGGAATTAAATACTTTATTTGAAGATTGCTGAATATGAATGCATATTAGTAAAGAAGCTGCTATTTCTTTACTGGTGGGTGATATAGTATTAAATTTTTGTAGGAACTTATGTAGACTTAGAATTATGATTCTAGCATTTTATTAATAAATAGTTAGGGCATAATCCAAAATTTGGTAGGAAAGTCTGCTTTATTGTATCTTAATAATTTTTTATTAATTTTGTTTTCGTCCATCCTTGTAACACGAACTTTATGAGAAAATTAAAGAAGTTCCAGAAAGCAGCAGCCAAATCCTCACTATTAATGAGGTTAGTTCTTTCAAATGTATTCAGGTTAATTGTTGCATTGAAATACTAACTTTATTCATACTGGCGAAGAACTTAAATTACATATTATTGTTGTATTAATATATTATAAGAATGTATTTATTAGATCTCAATTCTTACTGAAGGCTGCTTGAACAAGGTGAATAATAATAGTCATAATCATCTTAAATTTGTTAGAATGTAGTTTGAAGATAACCTTATATAAGTTATATATATAGGCTTATTAGCATGCCATTGAATAAAAATAAAGGCTATAACAAAATATTCAATCAAGTTGGGAAGTTTATCATTGTGAAATATGTTGACCTGTAAGAAGTGAACCGGACCCAACATACACACTCGACCGACACCTCATCTGGCTTGCATGACACAACCGCTCATCCCACGATCGGACACAACCGCTCAAACCGTCTCCCTCTCACGACACAAAAAATGGAGCCCTCCCTCATTCGGAGGTTTGACACAGACAGAGAATAGAAGGAGATCGCAAAGAGAAATTGGGGAACTTACCTGTCTCGGACGTCGGCTTCCTCTCGCAAAACCACACCGCCGGCTTGTCATCCCGACTCCGTCCAAACCCGCCGCTACCTCTGCTCCGCATCCCGTCGGCGACTCCAGCATCCTTCTCCAACGTCGACCCGACGCTTGTCTCCCGCCGCAACTGCCAAACCCGTGCCCTAGCCAGCCTCCAATCTTCCTACCGCCGGCCAGCTCCTACTCCCGTCGTCGAACTCGCCGGCCGACCCCAGCCTCTGCCTGCACTCGACACCGACCACGACTCCAACCCTCTGCATCCGCCGACTCCTCCAACGCTTGCACAGGCCAACCCGACCCCGACCTCCCGTCGACCGAGTTCAACCTCCGGCCGCCGTCTCCGTTCACGCAAGCCACGCCAACGCCGACCCCGACGCCTCTGCCTCCGCCTCCTTCTCCGATTTCAGTCTCTGCCCTAGCCCGATAATGGCTTCCTCATCTATGTATATTAATATAATATATATCTTATAATATATTATATATGTTATAATATATATAATTATATATATTATATTATATCTGTATATATATATATATATACATATATAATATTATATTATATATATGTTATATAATGGTAATAATAATAATAAAAAGAAAAAAAAAACACAAAGATGAGAGATGGAGAGAAAGGAGAGGATTTTCATACAGGTACGAAATCAAATTGAAGATTTGAAGGAAGTCCCGGGGTTTGATTCGGTCCCCCAAAGCCCTCGGTCGTCGAGCTAATCCGACCGAGGGATTGAAGACTTGAAGACTCAATCTCCTCGCCGTTGATTTGATCCGGTCGAGTCGAGCTCAAAGGGCAAATGCCCTCCTTACCTCCCGGCGCCGGGGAGGGGATGCCGGAAGGCTGCCGAAATTTTCTCAAAAATTTGGAACTTAGCCAAATTTTTGAGAAAATTGGAAAATGCTCAAATGCCATTTAATTGGAAAATAATTATGGTATTAATTGATTAATAAATTAAATGACAAAACAAAGGGGATCGTCAAATCAGCACATCGTAATCGACAACAAATCTCCGACAACCAACAATTGTCACAAGGATCGTTGAAGACCAATCTCCTCGCCGTCGATTTATTCCGGCCGAGTCGAGCCACTTCCTTACCTCCCTGCACCGGGGAGGGGACGTCGGGATGCTGCCGAAATTCACTCAAAATTTTGGGACTTAGAAAAATAAAATTTTTGGACTTAAGTGGATTTTTGGAAAAACACAAATTTCATTTGAAATTGATTAAATCAATCAAGATTTAACTAATAAATAAAAATGATTAAAAGACTAATTTAAAATCCAATTTAAATTCAATTAAAACTATGATCAAACTTAAAGCTTTAATCTGAAACTGTAATTGATTTAATAATTAATTAAGTTAATAATTAATAAATGAGCTTAATGAAATCAGAAATAAAAAAAAAGAGATGTAGCTAATTTGATAATTTTATAATTTCAAAATTTAAAACCTAAGGTAAATCTTCAATTTCATATGATTAAACTTAAATGATATTAACAGATAAAATTTAATTAAAAATGATTAAACTAAATTTTAAACTAACTTAAAATGATAATCCGTTAATCATTTAAAATTAAAGCTAAATCTTTTAATTAAAATCACAACTTTAATCAAGTTAACCTTTAATTTGATATTAATTGAATTAATCAAGCCAATCAATGTAACTTAAATAATTATGTAATTTTAAAATATATTTAAGCATATGAAATTTGAAACTAATAAATTGGATATTTAACTTTAATTAAATTTTAAAAACCAGTTAATTAATCTAATTAATACATGAAACATAAAACACACAAATGAAATGTTTCCAATAATCCAATCTAAGTGCATGCTCTTTTAAAGCTCTCTAACAACTCTCCAAATGGCTTTCAAGCTGTAAAGCTACCAAACTACCGGATAACTCAAACACAAGTGCTCTCCAAACTACTGAACAACTATAAGGGAATTGGAGGCATGTCATTCGATAGAAAGGGTTCAATTTGTCAAGATCTATAGTAGTTGGTGCTTTAAACCATTTCCTTCAACCCAAAGGAAAATTACAATACACTATAATTCACCTATAAATGAGAGAAGAGAATTTATAGTGTCCACTATAAGTATACTACAATTCACCTGTGAGTAGGAACAGGGAATTCATAGTGCTCACAATAACTAGCATACAAGCAAGGACAAGGAGATTGTATCAAACAAATCTGTCTACCTACGGGAGAAAATTGGAGAATTCGTAGCGAGCAAGATAATTTCCCTACGAACACAAGCATGATCTCCTAATATCTATTGAGCAAGTATCCTCTTTAAGCTTTGCTAAGTGACGTTTAGAGGAGTCAAAATAAATTAAATGCAATAAGTGAAATCTAATACACTTAAACGCCACCAGATCCGCAACAAATATACAAGCGGACATAAGGCGTCGTAGGCCCTTAAATGAAGTCTCGGACATTTTCTAAATTAAATCACTCTTGCAAATGGATCATATTTAAATATTTTAAAATGACCCTTATGTATTAAATATGATCCTTTAAACTAAAGTACAACACCCTGCATGTGCTCCGGTCAACATGTTAAAGTTACAGACATAAATATCCGAGAATGCTGCGCAGGGTCAAATGCTACAACCGGCATGTGCTCCGATCGCTACATATAATTCCAAAATCCAATGGTCCGAGAATGTTGCGCGGGTCAAACACTCAAGTCTCATCCTCCTCCTCGAAAGGATTGGAGTGGACATGACTTGAAGTACAAATGCCTCCCAAATTCCTACGAAAATACTAGTGACTTTAACGTCACCCCGATGATGGCTGTGTTGACAGGAAATCTCAACCGGAGGGGTTAAAGCTCAAAACCAAATAAGAGACTGAATTCTTAACATGAAATACATCACTTAAAAACTTAAAACTAAAATCAATCCACCTCCCGCAATCGTTTGTTGGGGGTGATAAATTTGAAATTAACCTCAACTCATAAAGAGCGAATGCGTGTTGGGTGTATCGCTAAGGTTCATCCTCAAATAGTCTCTTCCCAGCAGAGACGTGACACATGCCCTCTGATCGGGTGGTTCTGTCGCAAAATGGCACCATTATATTACGATCACGGCCAAAGCCCATATGTTCCCTAACGGCATCAAACCCTTGAGTTATGAATCATAGGGTATATTCGATAGGCACAAAGCCCTCTATCAGCTAAGGTGGATTCAGATCTATTCCCTTAGACAAACACCAACTCAGGTCTACAAGGTATTCTTGGACGAAGCAACCCATGGCTGCCGACAAGGTACCTTCTGTCAGGTTGGGTCGACTACCTCCTCTGACTAAGTAGACCAGGGATCATGACAGCCCGGGACGATGGAACCATGGGATCTTGATCGGACTCGTCTTCATTCCCCCCACCACCAGTTTTAAATTTACGGTGATAAACCTTAAATTCCTAAACTTCAAAGTTCAAATCTCAAATTCAAAACCCTAAGATTGTTGCTATTATACGATAGGTTCATAACATATGTGACTACTTTAATAACTAGCCTTAATCAAAAGTTCTCTCTTGTTATTAGGAGGGGTAATTAACTATAGGGGCTTGCGCCTATAGGAAACCAGAACTCAGATCAAAAAGTCCTCACAAATTGAGGGCGAAATCTCTGGGTAGTGTCTTATCTAAAACCCAATCTGCCTTCTGAAAATTCACCCAAAACCTAATCTCGTTAAAACTCTTCGCCGTCATCACCATCAAACAAGGAAAATAGATCAATGACAGGGGAGAGGCCGGGAGCGCACATCCAAATGGAATTTTCGGAGCCCACAAAATAATTAGCTGATAACTAAGATTTGAGATCTTATCAGCTCCTAACAAGAAGAGGAAAATTTGGAAATGATTCTAAATTAAAGAAGCATTAAAATTTCTTTAATGAAACACTTAATATTTAATGAGATTATACAATTTCATCATTTAATAATATTTCACATGAATTTCTTGAATTTCCTTATTCTAATTATATGAGCTTTTACACTTTAAATCATCTCTTATGATTTTTATGTAATTCTTTTAATATTATTTCATTGAAATTTCTATCATATGTAAATACGTTTATACTAATTGTATTTCTACATTCATCCATCTTTATAAATTTTAAAAGCAACAAATCCAACTTTTCAATACGAAGAATTCACTTCCTGAATTTGCACTAAAATGGCAACACAAATAAGATATGTTTTTGTTTAAGTTAATGCTTAACCTTTTAATATTAAATATAATTTTTATAATTATGAATTATATGATATAATATCTGTATCTATACTATCCATATTACAATATAAAAGTGGTTTGTAATTCTTCTCAAAGAAAATCCTAACCATCATTTTTAAAAACTAAAATAAATCTCCACTGTTGATTGCTTGTAGCCTTGCACCAGTTCATTTCTTAGCTATTAAGCCTCCTTATTTCTTTGCTATTAGCCTCTTCACCTTCTTCTACGATAGGTTCAAGTACTTTGCATGATGAAGAGTTCTGAAAGAATCGCTAAAGAAACATCTTTGCCTTCTTCTACGACGTTACTCCTCTCGGATCAAAAGTCATAACAAGAGCTCACCATGAAGGTTTGTTTCTTCCTTCACTATTAAGCCTCTTCGCCTTCTTCTATAACATCATTGGCTTCATGAGCTTCGCCTGAAGAAGACTTCTGAAAGAGTCGCTAAAGAAGCTTCTTTACCTTCTTCTACAATGTTATACGCATTTCTTGTGCTTCGCTTCATGAAGAAGAGTTCTAAAAGAGTCGCTAAAGAAGCTTCTTTGCCTTCTTCTCCTATCGGATCGGTAGCCACGACTGCAGTTTGCCATGAAAGAACAACTTTTCTCTCCTTGTGCACTTCTATGGCAATTCTCCACCATATATTTTCATTTTTGGCGAAGATGCAGCTCGCCTCTCTTTTGGCTGCTTTTTTACTGCAGGAATAAAGTGAAAAATAAATACTATTTACCTAATAATTACATCTTGATTGTTTGGTTTAGGTGTTATTAAAAAGAAATTTGATTGACCAAGTAAATTAAAGTGTGCATATTTCTCTTTATGATTCTCTATTTTTTTTATGATTCTCTACTTAAAATTGAAGCATGTATGATGTTAGGTTGTGTCCATTCATTCTAAAATTTTTTTGATATTCCTTCCAGAAAAATAGATATATTACTTTTCCACTCAAATTCTCCTATATCAAATAAGTGGAAAAGACTATTTTCATTTCAGTTCTATTAATATTTCAATTTTCACTTCATTTTCATTTCATCCTATACAATGCGCAATGTAGTAAGCTTCACTTTCTTTGAATTTCTATTAACATCCCTTCATGAGACAGTTGTAATGCATATTTTGAAGAGGAAGGAATTGTTGTGTAAGCAACATGAATTTTTGAGTTATTCATCCATTTCTTTTATTTTAGTGTTTGTTATTGATCACCAATGATCAGTGCTTATTTTGTTTAGAAGGTGAAATTGTGGGTACTAATTTTACCATCAACCACATGTGAAAGTCAACAGACTGAAGAATAACTAATTTAGTCTTTTGATGGATGCTATATTGATGTCAATAAATCAATTGATTAGGACCCCTTATATTACACAAGCCCACTTTTTACTTTTCATCTAGCTTTAATGAGTGTATTTAAAAAATAATAGAAGATTATATGCTTATTGATTATGTATAAATCATATATATATATATATAAATATTGCATGTAATATTGATATAACACTTAATATTATTGATATAGCATATCACAACTTAATTTTAATTTTTTTTATCATTTTTTTTTAATTTTATTCACGTACATATGGTGCGCGTGTATTTATACTAATATAAATAAAGTAGACAAAAGAAACTATTAAATCTCAGCCTCTCTTCCCGTATTGATCCCACAGCCCAGAATAGTGATACGTGGGAAAATCCCGCCTACCTCGCGCCGTTTCCCTTCCATAATGAGACGGCAAATTTAGGAAGAAATTTGTGAGGGCAATAATACTTGATTTTGTAATTTAAGTATTTCTTTATTTGATATGTTGTATAGATCTATAAATAGAGAAGAATTTCTGTAATAAAATACAAGCTTTTCCTCTCCAATTCTTTGAATTTAACATGGTATCAGAGACGGAAGTCGTGAAGCCTAAGGGACGAAGCTCAAAGTCATGAAGCCTGAAGGACGGAGCCTTGCAGAATCTTGCGGCGGAAGCCCAGAGACGGAAGCCTGGGACGGAAGCCCTAGAGAGAAGGAGCCTTGCGGACGGAGCCAGAAGCTTGATCCTCACAAACGAAACCTGGTGGGGCGGAGACGAAAGCCCGGAGACGGAAGCCCTACTTGCGAATCTGCTCAAGCGTGCAGAAGAGAAGAGGCCTTCTTATTCGCGTGAGCTTCGAACCCGCCAAATCGAAACCACCCCTTCTTATTCACGCAAGTTCAAACCCATGAAAAATATCGATTTGCGACTGTGAGACGCAACCTAATTTAATTGGACTTGCAATCTAATTAACTCCCGAATAAATAGCAGCCTTCATTGCTGATATAATTACATAAAATCAGCCGTAATTATTGATAAAGATAGTCTTTATTACTATCTATTAGTAACATCATGATGGATGCAGAAAACACATATCAGAGTTGTGATCAATTTGAAGATTCTATGGTACATCAAGAACAAGATGATCTCCAAAGCATGCAATCTTCCTATCGCCTAAATGGGAAAAATTATTTAAAGTGGTCTCAATTTATGAAGACCTACTTGAAAGGGAAAGGAAAAATACACCTTCTTGGAGGACCAAAAGGAGCAGATCCTAATTTTGGGGCATGGGATGAAGCGAACTACATGATTATGTCATAGTTGTGGAATTCCATGACTACAGAAATTAGCAATACCTTTATGTTCCTTTCCACTGTAAAAGACATGAGATGCCGCCAGAAATTTTTTTTCAAAAGCTCGGATGCAGCTCAAATCTTTGAAATTAAAATCAAAGTAGGAAGCACAAAATAAGAAAACAAGACCGTGATGGAATATGCCCCTCTTCTACAAAACTTATGGCAAGAGCTTGATCACTACAGATGTATAGAAACTAGATGTCCAGAAGATACTACTATCCCAAAAAATTTTATTGAAAAAGATAGAGTTTACGATTTTCTTAAAGGACTAAATACAGAATTTGATCAAGTAAGAGTCCAGATCCTTGGCTAAAAGGAGACACCATTAAATGAAATCATTTCTCTCATTCGCGCTGAGCAAAGCCGACGGGGAGTGATGTTGGAGCCAAAGGTTGCTGAAAGTTCAACAATGGTGATGAACAAAGAAGCATCGTAGAAGAAAAAAGGTAAAGACTCCTCAAAATTTAAAGACAGAGGCTCACTTTGGTACAATTATTGCAAGAAGTCAAGAAATAAAAGAGACCTGATAGAAAATACATGAAAACCCCTCAGTAAGAAGTGGAATCAAAAAAGTGAAACAATGAGCACATCATATACCAACAATACAACAAGTCAGCCCAACCCATAAACACAATCCAGCTTCAGAGAACTCAATAAAGAAGATATTGATGAACTAAAACAACTCCTGGTATCCCTTGAAAAAACAAAAATGCATCCTCCTCTCTTGCACTTTCAAGTAAGTTTTCTATTTTCATTGATTAAAGTCCCTCTAGAAATCATTTAAAAATATTATAGATCATTAACTCAGGAGCCACAGATCATATGACACACTCACCTATCTACTTCATCAACTATACTCCTTGTCCAAGTGACAAGAAAAGTATCACTGCTGATGGTTCTCTTACCACAGTAGCAGGCCAAGGAGATATGCCCTTATCTCCCTCTCTCACTCTAAGAAATGTGCTCCACATACCTCAATTATCCACAAACCTAATATCTATACAGAAACTTACCAATGATAATAATTTTCAACCTCTATTTAACCCTGCTTATTGCTTATTTCAGGACCATAGACCGGAGAAGAAGATTGGACTTGCTAAGGAAAGAGCTGGACTATACTACCTAGAATAACTGAACGAGTCTAAAAATAGATATTCTATGTTATCCCTAGTTGATAAGAAATCCACTGTCTGGTTTCATCATTATAGATTAGGATAGGGGTGTCAAAAGTTGACACGACCCGAAACTAGACCCAGAAAAATTTGGGTTCGGGTCAACCCGTTTGTAAAATGGGTCAAGTCTGGGTTCGGATTTTTGACCTGTTTATAAAACGGGTCGGGTTTGGGTTGACCAGAAAACCCGCGGGTCAACCCGCATAACCAGTTTCCTTCTCCTTCAAGGCAGCGAACGCCTACTGCGTCAATGCGTCTGCGAGGACACCAGGCCGAGAGTCTCGCATGAGATCCGGCGATCCGCTCGATCTTCCCTCTTCCGTCCACGGTCCGCCTTTGGAGTCGCACGAGCAAAAGCCGAAGTGCCAAGTTGGACAGACTCCGAAGTCTCCGCCGTCAGCCCGTCACTCACGTGTTTGAAGACTCCGAACTAGACTACGCCGGCACTGACTGCCGGCTGCCGCATGGCTCGCCATCGCTCACGTGTCTGAACTGGACTCCACAGTCGCTGTCGCCCGCTGATTCGCTGACTGCCATCGCCCGCACCGCAGTCGTACTGCTTGTTTTGAATCAAACGGTTTACGGGTCAGGTCAACCCGGCAACCTGCCCAATCGGGTCCGGGTTGAAATAGCCGACCCGTTTGCAAAAACAAGGTGGGTTCGGGTTGACCCATTTAGCGCCGGATCAACTTGGGTTCGACCCAAACCCAACCCGTCGACCAGAATTGACACCCCTAGAGTAGGACATCCATCTTTTAATATACTAAAACATGTGTATCCAAAACTTTTTCAGAAATTAGAAAATGAATATTTTAATTGTGAAACTTGTGAGTTAGCCAAACACAAAAGAACTTCTTTTTGAAATAAAAATGAGAGATATGATACCCCCTTCTATCTTATTCATAGTGATATATGGGGACCCTAAAAAATCCCCAACATCTCTGGGGCACGCTGTTTTGTATCGTTCATCGATGATTGCACTCGAGTCTCTTGTATCTATCTCCTCAAAAATAAATCCAACATTAGCACCATTCTTCCTATTTTTCACACCATGATCCAAAATCAATTCGAGGTAAAAATAAGAAAATTTTGCTCCGACAATGCTAAAGACTATTTCAACCAAACCCTATCCTCCTACTTCCAAAATGAAGGTATCATCCATGAGTCCTGCGTTCACACACCACAACAAAATGGGGTTGTGGAAAGGAAAAATGATCACCTTCTAGCCTCCATTCTTGCTTTCCTATTCCACTACAATACACTCAAATCCTATTGGGGGAAAGCCCTTCTAACTGCCACTTACCTCATAAACCGACTACCTTCAACAACCTAGGATTAAAAACTCCAGTGAAGATTTTGTCCTCCTTTTACCCCGAGTTTCGAACCCATAATAACTTTACACCTAGAATCTTTGGGTGCACTATCTATGTTCACATTCACAACCAAAATAAAGAAAAATTAGATCTAAGAGCACTCAAATGCATCTTTGTTGGATATTCAGCCACCCAAATAAAGGTTACAAGTATTATCATTCCCCCACAAAAAAAACCCTTGTCTCTGTTAATGTTACCTTTGATAAACAAAATTCTTATTTTATCAAACCTCATCTTCAGGGGAAGACTGAAATTGAGGAAGATGAGCAAAGTGAGCTTGCCCTTCTTAACCTTCCTCCACCACCTTAAACCAATCCTCCTGAAATCAAAAATAGGGAAACCGAAGACAAAGCAATTGGTAGATTTGGGAATGTATATTCCAGGCATACAAATTCAAACTGCGCTCCGAAGCAGATCCAAGAATCTGAACCATCTCCTGAAATTAAGGTAAAAACAAATTCACCACCTCCCTTGTACCTCATAACTAACTCTATTTCTTTCAATAATTTTTCATCCTCACATAAAAATTTTCTGGTTATACTAGAAAAAATTGATATTCTTAATAACATTTATGAGACCTTATCTGATGAAAAATTGGAAAAATGCCATGAAAGATGAAATGCAAGCCTTAGAGAAGAACAATACGTGGGAAATCGTCAACCTGCCAAAAGGAAAAAAAATCAGTCGGCTGCAAATGGGTGTTCTCTGTAAAATATAAAGCTGATGATACACTTGAAAGGTATAAAGCAAGACTAGTTGCGAAAGGGTATACTCAAACATATGGCATTGACTACCAGGAAACCTTTGCACATGTAGCCAAGATGAACAATGTCAGGATCCTACTCTCACTAGCAGCTAAGTACAACTGGCATCTGTAACAACTAGATGTAAAAAATGCATTCCTACATTGGGACTTAAGAGTAAGAGATATTTATGGAGATACCACCAAGATTCAAGAAAAATTCTGGAGGTGACAAGGTATGCAAGTTGAGAAAAGCCCTATATGGGCTAAAACAATCACCTAGGGCCTAATTTGGAAGATTCTCAAAATTCATACTTCTTAATGGGTATAGATAGAATCAAGGGGACCATACACTATTCTTTAAATATTCTAACTCAGGGGGAGTCACAATATTATTAGTGTAAGTGGATGATATTATCTTGACAGAAAATAATGAAGAGGAGAAAGATAGTCTAAAGAAAAGTCTTACCAAAGAATTTGACATCAAAGAACTTAGTAGATAAAATACTTTCTCGGAATTGCAGTATCCCACTCCATCAAAGGAATCTTCATTTCACAGCAAAAATACATTAAAGATCTTCTGAAGAAAACAGATAAACTAGCTTGTAAACCAGCACCAACACTAGTAGAACCGAATCTTAAACTGGGGGAAGCTAGAGAAGATCTAGATGTAGATAAAGGGGCTTATCAGAGACTTGTAGGGAAATTGATCTACCATTCCCACACCAGACATGATATAGCATTTGCTGTAAGTATGGTCAGTCAGTTTATGCAAAATCTAAAACAAGCTCATATGCAAATGGTAGAAAGAATACTGCACTATCTTAAGGGAAACCCAGGGAAAGGGATTCTCTTTAGAAGAGACCATGGAGTAACCCTAGAAGTATACATTGCTGCAGATTATGCAGAATCATCAGTAGATAAAAGATCTACCTCTAGATACTGCACATTCCTAAAAAAAAACCTAGTTACATGGAGAAGCAAGAAACAGAATGTGGTGGCAAGATCTAGTATAGAAGCAGAGTATAAAGCTATGGCCTTAGAAATATGTGAGTTACTATGGATCAAGGTGATTCTAGAAGACCTAAGGATCAAGTGGGACAAACCCCTGAAACTATATTGTGACAACAAATCAGCGATTAGCATAGCTCACAATCCAGTCCAGCATGACAGAACCAAGCCCATAGAAGTGGACGGACATTTTATAAAAGAAAAATTAGACAGTGGGCTTGTATATATCAACCATGTATCATCAAAAGATCAACTTGCGGACATCCTTACCAAAGGATTGGATAACTCTGCCTTTCTCAGAATGATTGCCAAGCTGCGAATGATAGGTCTATACTCTCCAGCTTGAGGGGGAGTGTTAAATCTCAGCCTCTCTTCCCGTATTGATCCCACGGCCCAGAATAGCGATCCGTGGGTAATTCCCTCCTATCTCACGCCGTTTTCCTTCCATAGTGAGACAGCTGATTTAGAAAAAAATTTATGAGGGCAATAATACCTGATTTTGTAATTTAAGTATTTCTTTATTTGATATGCTGTATAGATCTATAAATAGAGAAATTTTTCTGTAATAAAATACAAGCTTTTCCTCTCCAAATCTCTAAATTTAACAAACATTAGACCACACATTAATGAGTGTTTATTCTTCCTAGGAGCACGAAGAGTATGGATTTTATTTTATTTTATGGTTGGAACCCAAACAAATAATAACAATTGCCACAGAATGTAGCATTCGCTTACTTATGGAGAACAAATGCAACAGAATATAACATATGCTTACTGTAAAAAGTTGAAAACAAAATCTAATCATTATACAAACCTTGAAAAGGACGCCCCAGTCTTCTCCACGTGCCACTGTATCCAGCATACAGATGCTTTGATTCCATAGAGATGCTACAGTACTTGAAAAATTCGTGGCAGTCGGCTCAGAGACCTCAAAATATGACAAAGACATCTTTTCGATGGAAAAACCAAGCCTACATAGAGAATAAAACATTCAGTTTACACTTATGCCCATCCAGTAGCTCAGGAATGGATGTTGGATTTAGATCTGCACACTACAATGTTAATGCATACACAGAACTTAAAGAGTTAAATTTCATCAATAACACGTAGCAATATGTGAATTAGAAGAATGAAGAATAAACACCCACTGAAGCTTCCAACAATAATTGGCAATTTAAGCATTAGGATCATCAGGATGAAATTTCCTTCGTTTCATCTGTTTAAACAAGATGCATTAAAGCTAGTGCAGCTCCTATAGACAGAGAGATTAAAGTTTCGTTTAGGACAGCTTTTTTGCTGCTTTCTAAAGCAGATTTTTAATTAAAAAAATTGAATTATATTTTTTTTACAAAAAAAATCGTTTTAGAAAACAGTAAAAAAGTTGCCCCAAATGAAGCCTAAGTAATATTTTTCATCAGGTTAACAGCAGCAGCTCCACAAACTAATGCTATAAAAAAATTTTCAGCTTCCTTATTGTGGGAGTAATTTTAATTTGACTTACATTTTGAGAAACAAATGAGAATGTTTGAAGAGCAGAATGAATGTCTGAAGAGGCTGGTTTAGCAAAAACGCCAGTTAGTTTGCCACAATAGGAAACGTTTAGAAACACTCAGAACTCCAACCTAAAGTGACTAAATTCATCAATATGCAATTATTTAGAACTCATAGAGGGCAGTTTGCTTTCCCTTGTTTATGGAGATAAAGATTGCAAAACTACCTTTGGAGACCTAAAAACGTGACGCCTACAAACACCACAATATAGAAGACATGGAAATTGGAAACATCATGTCATGATCATGAATTTATGAGTCATGATTTGTCCAGTAGATTTATTTCTTTCTACTCTCACTTCAGCCTAACAAAGATCACTTAAAACTTTTACAAGCCACAGAAAAGGAATATCTATCTAGATTAGAAACTAGCAGCAATTAGGCACACATCATAAGATACATGACTAATGACTTGGGATAGAGTTTTCTGATGCAATTAATATGATGCATAATATGAATGTATGGTTAAAAAAATTGGTGATTCACATACCATAAGCTACCAAATAATTCAACTATTTACTTTCTTTAAATACAAATAGGCAATACTCAAGTAAAAATCCATTGATAATAAACTGATTCAATTATCAAAGAGAATTTAGCACTACATAAAATAAATAAGCAATTGTAATATAATTTCCACATTGAATTTCGGATATGGCAAATTTTGAAAAAAAAAATCAAGACTATTACAAGCCAACAAAAAAATCAAGAATACATAAATATAAAAAATGAACAAAAATATCTAAAAAAAATTTCATACTAGCACAAGGAAATGACTACCTTTGGAATTAAAAATTTGTATTTGTACATCACTTGAAGGAATTGAGAATCCAATTTGCACTCACAATATTAAAAAATTAAAAAATATTATTAAGCAAAAGATCCTAATTACATGCTTTAAACTATTTGTTTATTAAAATCTAATTCCTTAAGGTAGTGTAGAAATAATTGGTACATGATCCACTCAATTCAAGTTTATTTAATACCAAAAGACAATAAATAATTTAACTTTTAATTTTAAATTCAAACCCTTTATCCTATCAATAGCATATGCACCCAAATGCCAAATCACATGCTACACCAACACAACTCCGGGAAGCAAACAAGCTGCACTGAGGAATGCATGACTACTGAATAGCGACACTAAAATGCTTCATAAGGACCACATGACCAGTAAAATAATAGCTGCTTTATAATGGAACAAGCCAAAAAAGCAGCAATTGCCGCACTATTCGCAGGAAATGCATATGTAGATAAAGCCAATACCACCGCCCGAGGGAGATAATTCCTCAAGCCAACACCACCACCCAAAGGAGATAAATGTAGAAGTTGTAACTCAAATTTTTTATTCCCAACAAAAAAAAAAACCAATTAAAACTTCCCAAATGCTGAATTCCCATGCAAAATTGAACGAATTCAAAGTAAAAACAATATATTTATCTAAATTGAAGGATATCACTATGGAAATTAACCCAAACTGAATCAAGATTGAAAACAAGCCAAATCTTATAACTAACCTAAAGTTATGAAATACAATCCATCTCTTTTTCAACCATCATCATCCATATTTATAATTTTCAATTATTGAAATAGCAAAATTAAATAAACCAACTAATGAAAATAAACAAATAAGCTATAAACAGATCATTGTTGATGCAATATCTTTGACAACAAATAATACACAAATATTTTTATAAAATATGCCTGACTTGAATAAATTCGGCTTTGTGGAATCTAAAATTTGATATTCATTAAGCAAATTAGGATATAAATTATATACTTCCTACAAAATAATCTACAAATCATCAAAAGTAGGTATGTCTCGTTAGTAAAAAAGATATTTCTAGAATCCACCACCAAAATTAGATGCAATCTCAACAAGCTAAAATAGCCTCAAGAATAAGTTCTATAAAAATACTTGGTAGATGATTAGACGTGGATTCATAAGAAAGTCAAAAGAGAGAAGAAATAAGGAATTGAGTAGGCTAATGAAACAAGGCCAAATCAAACACATTGAAAACTAAATTTATATTAGAATTTTCATAAAATTTCATTTTTTAGGCATTAATTCAAATGTATAACAAAATTTCAAAATGCATTTACATCCTTGCAGTCAATTTCTTAAAAATTCTGTGATTTATCACCAAGCATAAATTTCGTCTACCTTATTGACCAACAAAAGATTGTAATTTAAAAAAAAATTAAAAAAATAAAAAATAAATAAAAATAAAAACAAAATATTGTAATTTTCATAATTAGTAGCTAATATTTTATGACTATCTGCATAGAAATCATGTATATATTCTATAAATGACGGCACAAATGCATTAACCCAAGATTCTATAGAAAGTCAACAAGATCTAAAGACTTTCTAAGCTGATATCCTTTGACAATCTCAAATAAATTAACACCACCAGACCAACTAATAGATAAATTGTATGCAAACTCAAACATGACAATATCAAAATTCACTCAAATGCATCACCTTTTATCAGATAAAATAAAAGCTCTCTAAAATTTCTTTTACTATTTTAATTTGCTCATTAATTTAACAATAAAAAGAATTATAAATTTAAGTTATGTTCATATTTTCTTCTAAAATATTTTTCAAAAATATCTTCTAAATGTTACATCTCGATCAAACTCAATTATTTTAGACAAGCCATGTAATTTAAACAAATCATTAAAATACAGTATGATATAATAAAGAAATGTCATTTCTAATATTTTCTAACCAAGTCTTTTTAAATATACCTCTACCTTTCTTAACATAAATGAAATCTAATACATCTATTTTCCTAACCGGGCAATCGGAAGGCCGCCGTTTTATGTGACCAAATCATCTAAGGCGACTCTCTCTAATATCATCTTCCATTGGAGCTACTCCAACCTTTTCATGTATATGCTCATTTCGTATCCTCTCTAAGAGTAAACTCACTCATCCACCCGAGCATCCTCATCTCTGTAACACTTAACTTAATATTATGCTTCTCTTTTAATGGCCAACATTCTACACCATAAAGCATTGCAGGTCTAACCACCATCTTATAGAATTTTCCATTAAGTTTGAGAGGGACTTTTCTATCACACAACAAGCTTGATGCATTCCTCCACTTCAACCATCCAACTTGAATTCTACTAATAATATCCCCATCTATTTCACCATCACTCTGAACAATAGACCCAAGATATCTAAAACGTGTACTCTTATCAATGACTTGATCACCCAAAGTCACAATCCCCCAACAAGAACTATTATTACTAAAATTACACTCCACATATTCATTTTAGATCTACTCAAACGAAAGCCTTTAGACTCGAAGGTTGATCTCCATAATTCAAGTTTACCTTCAACTCCCTCTCTAGTTTTATCAACAAGAAGAATATCATCAGCAAAAAGCAAAAACTAAGGTACAACCTCTTGTAAATGTCTAGTAGAACACCCAAGACTAAAGCAAAAAGATATGGGCTTAAGGCTAATCCTCGATGTAATTCAACTGAAATAGGAAAGTACTTGGTCAAACCACCTTGTATCTGAACACAAGTAATAGCTTCTGCATACATATCCTTAATGACTTGAATATAAACATTATTAACCCCTTTCTTTTCTAGAACTCTCCATAGCACTTCTCTTGGAACTTTATCATATGCTTTCCCTAAATCAATAAATATCATATGTAGATCCTCCTTATTCTCTCTATACTTCTCCATCAAACCTCTCAATAAATATATAGCTTCCATAGTAGACCTACCCGGCATGAATCCAAATTGATTTTGAGAAACATTAGTATCACACCGCAACATATGTTCCATAACTCTTGCCCATAGTTTTAAAGTATGGATTTGTGAAAATTTCTCGTTGTTTTCCCGATATTGATAGGATTTACTTGAAATCTTCAAGTGTTTTCTAACAAATTGGTATCAGAGCAGTTTTCTGGGCTGAAATAGAAGTCTTCCTCACTGATTTCTGCTGCGTTTTCCTCTCCGATCTTACTATTTTTGCTATTTGGGAGGCCAGGTTCGCGTCAAACTTGTTGATCTTTGCTATTGGAGCCTAAATCCAGGTTCTCATGGCTGGAAGAAAGATGGAAGTATTGGAAGAGGAGATCAGACAAAAGAAATCTGGAATTTCAGATCTCCAAACTCAAGTTTCAGATATAAAAAGGATATTTCAGCCATCCATGATAAGTTCGATTTGAAATTTTTTATCCTGGAGGAGATGTTAAAGAAAGTGCTCGAGAGTCAAACTAAAATATTGCCGTCAGAGGTGACGGAAGGCGCTGACAGCCAAGGAAATGGGGAAAATCCTATGCCGATCAGACGAAGGGAAAATCAAAAGCTGGAGATTTTGGAGGGAACAGAAAAAATGCCTCCCTTAGGGCCTATTCCTAGGGAGGAATCGGGCAGACGGTATGGGGAGAGACGTGAGGGGGTTGAGCATGAGTGGAGGGGTGTTGAATTTGAAAGAAGAGGGGCTGAATTTAAAAGGCAAGGACTTGATTATGATCGAAAAAGTGTCAAATTTCAAAGGAGAGGAGTTGAATATGATCGAAGGGGTGTTGAATTTGAAGGGAGAATGTGGGATTGTGATGAAAGGTTTTGGTGCGAGAGGAGGAGGGATGATTGGCACAATTGGGGGGAACCACCCCCCTGGGGAAAGAAATTATGGAGGGAATAGAGGGAACGACGATGATCCGAGGGTGAGAAAACTGAAGATGTCAATCTTTGAGGGGGAGCATGCACATGGGTGGATCTACAGGGTAGAAAGATATTTCATCGTCAATGGGTTGACGGAGGAGGAGAGACTGATGGCAGCGGGCCTATATTTAGAAGGGAAGGCTTTGGCTTGGTACTAGTGGAGGGACATATGACGACCCATACATTGTTGGAGGGAGTTCAAGGATTACTTGATAGAACGTTTCCGAACTGGCAAGGGAGAAGACTTCTACAAGCAGTTTTTCGCCTTAACACAGGATGCTTCAGTGATAAAGTACCAGGAGAGATTCGAGTATCTTTCTAGCAGATTGAACCGCCTTCATGAGACAGTGCTAGAGGGAAATTTCATGAAGGGACTGACACCAGAGATCCGGGCAGCAATAAGAGTAATGAGGCCTTATGATTTAGGAGAGGCTATGGAGCTAGCTCAATTGGTGGAGGATCAGAAGCACCCAGAGAGAGAGATGGGAGGCAGCAGCTCAGGAGGTCCAAACAGGAGGACCACCACCTTTCTGGCACCCAAGGAGCCGACACTAGGTACTCCTCAGGAGACTTCGAAGGAGAAGACTGTAGAAGTAAGACCGGGGGATGACTTCAAGAAGCTCACAGAAACAGAATTATAGGAGAAAAGGGCGAAATGGCTCTGTTTCAGATGTGACGAGAGGTATACGGCGGGGCACAGGTGTAAGGACAAAACTCTTCAGGTTCTTACCGTTTGTGATGAAGAAGGAATGGAGGAGGGTGTTGTCTTCCCACCTTGCAGACAATGTGGGTCTTTAGGAGGGGAGTATTGTTAGACCAGTCCAATCGGTCCGGTATAGACCGGCTTACGAACAACAGAGGTGGAAGAGTCCGCCTCCTGCATGCCGATCAAACTGAACAGAGCAAGAAGAGCATATTAGGAAGATTTTAGGAGAAGTTTAGTAGGGAAACTTGAATGTAGGGACTGTTTAGATATTTCTTTTTGAATTGTATGTATTAAATAATTTGTTTTCCTAGGGTTAGGGCATCTTGAATTTGGCTAAATTTTGAGATCTCTTATATTTAGGTGTTTAGATTCTAACGGCATCTAGAGATTTAGGAGAGATTGATCCTCCTCTCGAATTGAGGATCAACTGTATCTTTCTATTTTCTTCTGTTAGTTTGTGATCTTGTAATAAAATTCCTATTTTTCTCTGATTTTTCATTGGATTTGAGGGAATTTCTCGCTGTTTTCCCAAGATTGATAGGATTTACTTGAAATCTTCAAGTGTTTTCTATTAGAGATCTCATCGATATACCATCATGACTTTCTTGTGTCTAGTGAAATCGGAGCAATTTTAGTTAACTACGTTAAGGTGTTATATCATATAAATAGCTAAGTTTAGTGTTAAAAATATAATTTGCTGAGTTTTGAGTGCTATGTATGTAAGTCCCCCGATAAAAAATCAATTAATAGCAAAAAAGTAAATTGCTCATTAACCATTTCTTGATGTGATGCCTTTAATGAAAGTAAACATGAAGATTTTCATCACTAGCCAAACCCCAAAAAGCATTTTTGAAGGTCAAGGAAAAAGAAATAAAATATAGATATGGCCAATCCCGAACAATAAAGCATAACAAATTGTGTAGCACAACGAAAATAATATGCCCCAAAAGACACTTCCGCACATTTATTAAGCAACAAAAGAACTAGTGATAATTCTTGTTCATGAGTGATTTCACTTACATTGAGGAAGGCAAATATCCATGGACAAAAAGAATGAGCACAAACAACATTAGGAGTTTAGCAGCTGATGAGATGAACGTTCTTTCAGAAAGGAAAAACCAGTAATGCAACAAAAACAACACAAGTAAGCACGTAAAAGTCCTCCGGTCATCTCTCCATAATAATATGTCGGCAACTGCACAGAAATCAATGCTAAGTCAGGATATGAAAGATGGGTCACAAATGATACTAATATGTTGATCAAGCAAAATAAAGACAGCCACTAGGATGACAATATGTCAAATCAGTGCTTTAAATAAGATATTAAATTTTTTGTCTACCCAAAAAATAACATCAAAATGATGATAATATTAATTTCAGGTGCTGTACAGGAAATTTCCTTTAATTTCTATAGCTTTCAAATTATCTCAGTCGATATTGCAACTTGTGTGAAAAAACTTTGAAAAACAAAAATCCTTCAACTAAATTGCTCATCCCACCACTTCCATTGCCAAGTAGTTTCTCAGCTTTTGATGGTTTGGTCAGATCTTCCTGGTCCACATCAGCAGAGCCATTAGCTAGTTGTGAGAATGATGCTATAGTTAATTTAACGCCATCCTGGATAAGCCAAAAAAAAAACCAAAGTTTCATGAAATGTGTTTTCTCACAACACAGAAAACATTTTTATTTCATAATTGTAACAAGGATGAAACCGACATTACAATCATAGAAATAAGCATCCATAACACAAGAAAGCACATCTAAAGATCAAATTATGATTATGAAGAGACTGTATTATGCAAATCAATGCTCCTAAGCAAATATGCCGTCAGATATATCTGAAAAATAACATGGAAAACATAATGGTTCAATCACAAGAGAAAACACAACAACAAAAATAATTAGTTCAATGTTGCAATCAGATAAAGAAGCAAGAACATGAAAACCTCTAGTGAAACAACCGGAGAATATCCAATAACTCTTTCAGCATTAGAACAATCAAAGGTCCTTGTGCCTGTAAATGATCGAAATGTGGAAGCAGTAACAAAAGAATTGGAGGCTCTGCATGAAAGCAACTTCTCCTGAAAGAATCTGGCTACCTTAGCAAGAGCCAAGACAATGTTGACTGGAAGATGGATGCTTGGCCTGAGAAAAAAAAAAATCAACTCAAAGGTATAAACATAAGATTGTAAAACACATTTCAAATTCATTCATTTCCTTGGATCAAATAATTACATTGCAACTGCACATCACATGTAAACTAATGCTCAATCAATTTCTGTGTATCACATAGTCAAATTTTTTTTTTCTGATTATGCAATTAATTTAGCAGCTCAGATTACAGGCCAAGTAGAATTTTAGGGAGACTAAATAACAGAGAGCACAGATAAAAAAATTGCAGGTATGCTATGTCTTAACATGTCAGTTCTTTAATTTAAGATTGCCAACTTAAGTAAAACAGCTTGGCAAGTCTCGGTACATATCCAACAGCTTCTGTGAAAAACAGCTCTAAATTATAACTTCTCTTGCTATATTATCACCGAGGAGCCTCAAAACCCAAAAATCTGTCATTCATTAACTACTAGAAACAAAAATGGAACAATACCACAAATTAATAAACAATAAACATTAATACTGGAGAAGCATTCAGAATTCGGCTTCTGAGCAAGACTAATTTTTACAATCTGTTAGATCTGTTAACAGAGATGAAAATAATAACTTAATTTATCAGAAAGGCTTGATCAAAATAATCTATCTAGCTTTGATTATCCTCCGAATACAAATAGGGAATGAATTTCCTAGAACTGGAAAGAACAATACAATCAGAAACAAATATAATTGAATTATCTCATTTACACTTAAAGACGACCTTAATCAGGTAAAAGGCCATGATGATAAAGATCATACTAGGTACACCTGAATATATGCAAATGCAACCATAGCTTGTACTAGAATAATAGTTTGAATAGATACCATATACTCAGTCAAAAGGAATAAGAAAATATACTTATAGACTCACCTTTGGTATCCTAAGCCTTCCAAGTCAAAAGGAATAAGAAAAATATACTTATAGACTCACCTTTGGTATCCCAAGCCTTCCAACATGCTAGACAAGAAGTCCCAAAGTTTCATAGGTTCTTTGTTTGTAATGAAAAATGGCTGAACATAGAAGTTGCAAGCAAAAAAAATCCTTCAGTTTAACAATCAATAGAAATTTAAAAAAAATAATAACTACAAAGAATCCGAGTGATACCTTTCCAGCAACATAAGGAGTTCTCAAACGTAAAGCCTGCTCTGCGCAGATACCGGCATGGGCCACGTTCTCAATATATGTGAAATCCCATAAATTTTGACCATTTCCAATTATGAACTAAAATTACAAAATTTGATTAGTTGAAAAAAATAGTAACTTCAACTGAAAAGCATATAGAACACATTTATAAAAGAGCATTTATAGAAAAGAAAAAAAAACCTGTGCAACTGGGATTCTAAGAGTAAGCTTATTCGAAGGTAACTCAATATCAACTTGCTATAAAAATGATGAAACAACATAAAAAGGATAAACTTTAAGTTTCAAAACAAGAAAAAGAATAACCAAGCAAGTGAAACATAAACCATGGCAGAGAAATTAGATATAAATTGGCTAATGGCCCTATTTCAATGAAATCTATACAAAAAGATGAATTTCAATGTTGTATAAGAAGGTTGTGTCAAATGTACGAAACTCCCACTAATACAGTTACAGGAAGGGGAGATAAATAAGGGAGCAAATGTAGGTTTTCTTATAACTAGATAACTTTAACACAAGATTTATAAGCATATGTTAAGGGGAATGCAGTAAATTTGGGTTTTACAATAGTGGGAAATTGAGGATTTTGTAATTCTAATAGACATGATCTGGATCAAAATATAAGAAACTGGTTGCATTATTGCTAAGAAAAATATGTTTCTTAAAGCGATTTGCAAGATTAGAGGTTTTATTACCTATGTAGATGACATAGTCCATTTGAGGAAGCTTTTTCCAAAATTTTGTCACACTTTTATTTGGACGCAATTTACTATGCTGTCTTTTCAAAAATTCTATAGTAAAAAGCAACTTTTTACAATCTAATTTGTTGGTTTGGTAACTATAAACATTTATGATACCACAACAAGTTGCACAAAATACGTTTTTTCCAACCAATTTTTACAGCTTTTTTACAAAGCCGACCATTCGGACCCTAAAACGTTCTCCATCAACCATAAGGTTAATTAGTCAAATTCAAGGTAAACAAAAATTCACAATGCTAAAGAAAATATTCAATTAGTTTGATGATTTCTATAAAACTCACGTGAAACAAAAGATTAAAAAGAAAATAAAAAAGCGAAAACGTTCACCTTGGCCCATCCTTCCTTGGCTCCACGTACAAGAAACGGCACCAGATTGTCATCACCTGGTCCAAATGGATTGCTTACCCTCAACGCACAAGTTGAGAGTCCATCTTTTCTGTTCGCCCTCAAAACCATCGCCTCCGCCTGTGCCCTCAACTCACTCAAACTATCCACGAACTGCAAGAACATCAAACGATTATCGATTACAATAGAAAAATCCCCCAAGTCCAAGACCAAATTTAATCATGGTCCAGAATAAATAAAAAATTAAAAAAAAATCTAACCCTCTCTGGGTACACCACCGACTCATCCCAGCAGCAAACCTCCTTCGCTCCGCCAACCACCACGTCAGCGGAGCCGATGTACACGAACCGCTGTACCCCGCATTCCAAGCACGCAGAGATCACGTTTCTGGTACTTTGGACCAGGAGAAGGTGCAGTCCAGGGAAATCAGAGGAACGCGCTGGCGGCGGCTGAAGGGTTGTGACAGTGGGGTCAACGTGGAAAACAGTGTTGGCGCCAGTGAAGACTGTGAGGAGGGAAGGAGATTGGCGTCGAATATCCACATGGTGGTAGGAGACACGACCAGATTGGAAGAATGGCGAGAGTGGAGGGGTTGGATCCGGAGCCGGGAGGGGGTCGATGACGCGGACTGTGAAGCGACCATCACCGAGGAGGGCGGCAACGATAGATCGTCCAATGAAGGAGCTTCGGCCGAAGGTTACCGCGACGATCATCGAAGCACCGCCAACTTCCGTCATGGGAAGAGGTAGAGACTAGAGAGGGAAGGGCCACAGTGAAGGTGTTGGAGATGAAGCTGAAGTCGCTAGCGGATCGAAATATAATCATAAATCATCCCAAATATTCCTAAGCCTAACTGCTAATGTGGAATAGATATAAAATTTATATCTATACTGCTATATAAGCGTGACGTCGGATTTCACTCAAATATAATCTTAATTTTTTATTTAATTTATTAAGATGAATCTCAACTTTTCATTTCATTTATACATTTAATTAATTTATTTATTAATTTCATTTAGTCATTTAAATGCATGATACTTTTCATTTTATTTATATTAATTATATTTAAGTGTCAATTAGTGTATTTAATTATTTTTATTTTTATATTCAATTATGATTAATTAATATATTTATTTTTATTATTTCTTAATTAATACATACTCTAGCAATTAATAATATAATTCAATAATTAATATTCTATATATATAAATATATCTACTATTATAATAGCTGTTTGAGTTTCTTTCAAAATCAAATCTTGGTCATCCATTTTATTTCTTATGAAATTATATTGTCTATTCATTGTATTATAAATAATTAATAAATTAAAAAAATAATTATACAATTTAATACCTTTACATACACCTCATTTTAAAATAATTTTTACTCTTATGAAGGAGCCCTTTAGCATCCCTCCGGCGATTAATGTTTTCATAAATATAAGTAATTAATACTTTTAAAAAAAATGTCTTCTGAACGTTCGCCTATCTCTTCATGTAGCACTTGATCGTGCGCCTCTTGGGATCTTCGGCTTTGTATTCATTATAACTGTTACGCCTGTTGGTCTTCGTATTCCTTACAATTTCTCAAATCAAATCTCCGTTGGTTGTTGTTTGACTTCGCCTTCTTTCCTCATCACGAAGGTTGACGGGCTTGCTTTTCCACTTCTCCATTTCTTCATTGTTGTTCGACTTTCTCTGCAAAGGTAACGATCTTTCACCCAATTTGCAAGCTTCTTAATGAAATTAAGCCTGTATAGAGTTTGTTTTTCCTCTATTCCATTTCTTCGTTGCTGTTCATCATCGACTGCTTCACGTGAGGTAGAGTTTTAAATGAGGCGCTAGCTTCTTAGCCTCATTCGACGAAGTTCCATTCCTGTTGAATCGGATGTCACGACAGTTCGACGACATTAATCAGAAGTAAAGACGGGAGTAACGATGGAGCTCGCTCATAGTGAAGGTTCTCTCCTTCTTTGCCCAAATCCCGCAAATCTGTTATTCTCCCGTAAATCTGTTCGAGAGTTGTGAAGGAAAATTAAGCATAGATCTGTTTGACATTATAATTTGAATTGATTTTGAGGTTATATATGATGAAAATACTTTGCTTGAAGAGCTAGCTTGAGATAAAGGAGAAGCCTCTGCATTCGAGGTGGTGGGAAAAACTCAGCTTCACTTGGAAAAGCCATCTTACTTTCCTAGAAGTCACGATTTCCATTCTTCTTTGTCATCGAGAATTCTATGAAATATTATGGAATTGTCTGCTATTCGTCGTTAGTTTCGGCTTGAGCACAAGCTGTACAAGAATGGATCAAGAGGCCGTAAGAACCTATGCTCTTCTCCCATTCATGTAGCCTCCCGCTTCCATGCGATCATTGGTAGTGTTCTATTTGCTCCTCATCTTCCTTGCTACTTTCTTCTTTATTTTCTATTTTTGGAAAAAAAAATTTACGTTTTGCGCACGTGGGTTGGGACCCTGAACGCTCCTAGCTTGTCAAGTTTGTAAATGTTGTTTACTTGATCGTCAAAAGTTTGCAAAAATTTGATCTTGGTGAATTTATCCGCCAATGCCTGCCCAATGGCTTATTCCATTATCATCTGTTCCTTCTAAAACTTATGACTGTTTTTATACAATTTATGAAAATTTATAGTCGTCGCTGTCTTACTAGGAAAAACATATGCAACTTCTTGCAACTGATTTTTATAGTGAACTATATATGATTGACAGATTGTCAATGTATGCTCCTTATGACCAGGATTAAAATTCCATAAAGACAATGTTTTTTATGGCCTTTCGACCACCTATTCATTGATCTAATTTGATTTGTATCCAATTTGCTTAAGCGTTTTTTCATTTTTTGCACTTCATCAGACTATTATATGCTCCATAAATGAACATATCAGGGGGAGGAGAACTCTTTATTTGTCTGTAATTATTTGGGGAGGAAATAGAGCTTGGAGTTAGAAATGATAAAATTATGCATATCTGTTCTAATTTTATAAAACTAAAAAATGAATAATGAAAATTTATGTCCTACTAATATCTTCTACACCTGCCCACCTTAGAGACAATATGGCTTAGAAAGATTTTTGTTTTGGTAGCAGAAAGCTGAAATTCTACCGTGGCTGTCATTGCTTTGATCTTTATTAGTGATACAGTCTTGTTTCATGCTATGAATTTCCTTACTAATGTTGGAATATCTTTGCACCTTAAACTGGGAATTGGATGACGTATCAAAATATAATATGTTTATGGTGCGCCAATAATAACCTACAATCTTATTATCTTAGCCTTATAAGTGAAAATGGAAAGCAGTGTCTAACATGATATTTGAGTTATGGTGACCTTCATTTTTATAAATCTATGCTACTATTATAAAAGCTGCTTGAGTTTCCTTCCATTCTAATCATCTATAAGATTCCAATGCATGAGTCAAATATGAGGGAGGCAAGTTGTCATTTCGATGTGGGAGGGTGACTGTTATAGTGTGCCAATGCCGATTCTTTAATGCCAAATAATAAGCTTAATTGAGCCACCTATTATTTAGAACAAAATAAAAATTCAGATTATTTTCATAGGCATTTACCATGAATCTCACCAACTAAATTACATATGAGCATGATAAGTATGTTGTTGATGACTAAGCAAACTTATTTCTTCATGTTGAATGAGCATAAGAGATCTTTTACAAAGAAAGTTGATTATGGAGAAATATGCTCTTTTGAAGAGAGCGTTGAGCATCGACCAATCTACTCAGAAGTTTGTTGAGGAATTCTCTAAGTAGGTAAATGTCAACTTGGAAGGGTATAAGTAGGAATATGAAGAAGCTTCAATGTCTTTGAGAGCTTCACATATACAGAAGGATGCTAAGTTTAGGAGCATAATTAACGCTTGGAGTTATCTTTGACCGAGTGGGATATTTGAAGTATTAACTTGCATGCTTCTTCTTTCATAATCAAAAATTGTCGAATTGCAGAAGTCTTTTAAGAAACCATTTTTGTTTCCCTTACCCACTTGCGTTATAAAATATAAAAGTTTTGACCTTATCTTTGCATGTTTATCAACATTGCTTCTGATTTATCATCAATTTTACGTCCATCACTGCATATCATATAGATTTTCCTCTTTTAATTGATGTTGAATTGTGAGTTAAAATTGTATGAGAGAAGCTTGAGAATCATTTTGTTGGCTCTCATTTGTTTGCAGTTTTTATTATTCTCTCAATCTTATGTAGAGTTTCAAATTTCTCATGATTTGGTTTATAAGCTATGGGGGAGTTAATATTGACAAAATTTGTTTATAAATAGCTTTATATTGATAATAAATTTATAAAATTTCTATTTAGACAAATAGCCAGATAGTAGATCTATGATTGATATATATATATATATATATATATATATATATAGATTTTTCAGAGCAATTTATCAGATTGACAAAAGGTTTATAAGAATCTGTAGATATATATATGTAGATTAATATATTTGCATCATTTAATAATCTTGATAGAGTTTCTGGAATCATTTTCTTGTTTGTCAATTAGTAGAGTTTTTCTTTTTTTAATTCAATTCGACGGATCAATGGCTTGCATGTTCTTTCTATAATTCAAGAATGATATATTTTTTTATCTTTAGATCAGTAAATTGACAACAAGTTGAAAAAAATAATTTTGGGATGTGAGGAGATTCTCAAATGTTCACTTTCATTGCCATAGCACAATGTGTATTTTATTGCTTGATTGATGCCACAAATGCTACAATTAGATCTGCGCCGGCCATGGAAGCAAGCAAGTTTAAAAGATCTAAGAAACATATGAAATGAAAATATAGTTTCTATATATAAATTGCATTGAAAAGCTTGTCAAATTGGTTGTTTGATCTGGGCCAGTTCTAACAATTCAAAGTTTTTCTATGCTGGGACTTGGACATTTTTGGTATTTGGTGGGGCAAAACAGACCTTTTGACAATGTTTTTTTGTCATTAGAAACTTATTTGATCCCCAAATTAATTATATAAAAAATTTAAGCACTGTTGTATCTCTGTTCAGCAATCTCAAGGTTCATATTTACACCTAAGAATTATTTTTTTGGGTTCATATTCTACTCCTTAATTTTGCTGCTGGTCTTTGTGAGTGGTTGGTTTTTTCTCAAGTTATATATAGGCTGGTTTAAGGTTCTATAAAATATGTTGGTTTGGAGATTGCTTTGGTGAATTTTTGCAGGACAATGATGAGAGCTTTTTGCACCCCACACCACTCTATCTCCTTGGATGGCCATTTTGGCAACCAGGAAGTAGCCCAAGATCAACCAACTCAGATAATGCACCTGCTTGGTGAAATTAATCCTACGTTGCACGATGCTTGGTTAAATTAACCCTGCATAGGGTTTGCTTTTCATGTACTCTATTTCTTCATTGTTGTGCTCATTTCATTTTTTTGCTTTCTCTAGCTTAATGATTTGCTTTATTTTTTTTGAATGATTTAAAATTTGTGGTTTTCTTGGATTTAGATCTAAGAAATTGTATCAAAGGAGATGCTAAATGTCATAAAAATAAAAAGCATGGGATGAATCACATTTAGAAGTTTTGGTAGCATATACAATAAAATATAGGATAAGATCCCCTTTGAAGAGAAACATAGAACTCAAATTTGTGCTCGTTCTGTGTGCAATCTAATGTGGGCTCAAATCATACTTTATTGTATTATCCCACCAGCTCTATCATTATTATCACTACTCACCTTTTTGTTTACCACTACTTAGTATTAGTAGCTTTACTAACTATAGCATAAATAGTGCGGCATATACCTTTTTTTCTATTTTACATAAAATAGCCTATTTACGGCTCATAGAAGGAAGGAAGGAGATATATATGTTGTAACAGAAGAATACAAGGACATTGATATACTATCTTGATATTTGGCCATACTCTCTTCTGATAATCTTTTTCTGTCTGTCATTTCTTTCAAGTCTAGCGCTTGCTAGCTCCTAGAGAAAATTGGTATAAGAGCCAGCATACTTGTTGGAATGAATGGCAACTGCATCATGGATGGCTTGGGTTCTCTTCTCATGCAACCGATGTAATGCCACTCATAAAATGTTTGTTATTATTTATGATGAGGCCTCCTAACGGAATATGTAGGAATAAGGATAAACTTTCTCAATCTTGGCTCATTTACACTTTTAGTTGTTCAAGTTATTCATTAATACTTATCATTATCCTAAGTATATTGGATTGTCATGCTGTTATCATTATCCCAAGTGAACATTTTTACAGAAACTTTTCTTGAAATTTTTTGTGGTGGAAGGAATGAATGGCAACTACATCATGGATGGCTTGGTTCTCTTCTCATGCAACCGATGCAATGCCACTCATCAAATGTTGGTTATTATTTATAATGAGGCCTCCTAACGGAATATGTAGGAACAAGGAAAAACTTTCTCAAGCTTGGCTCATTTACACTTCAAATTGTTCAAGTTATTCATTAATACTTATCATTATCCTAAGTATATTGGATTGTCATGCTGTTATTGAAAGTGCAAATATGTTGTTAGATCTATTGCTCACGTCCCTAGGCTAACCAAGAGGGGGGGGGGGGGGGGGGGTGAATTGGTCCTTTTAAAAATTACTCTTGGAATTTTAGAAAATTTTTAAGTAAATCATACAGTACGAACAAAGTTAATTTTTACTTCCTTCAAATCACAGAATTTTAACCACAGAAAGAAAATAAAATGCAGAAAAAGAACAGTGAAGAAAAGTAAACAGTAAGAATAAAAAACACCAGAATTTATAGTGGTTCGGTCAAACACGACCTACACCCACTCCCTAGAGACTCCTTCTCTAGGTATTGCACTAAACTCAAGTGACTCTCCTTTTGCCCCCATAGTAAGGTGGAGAAGCCTTTACAAACTCTCTTCCACCAACCCGGTGTGGTAAAGAACCGTCATCCTTTATCACCCTCCTGGTGAAGGCAGAGAACCAAACATCCTTTTACACTCTCCAAGTGTGGCAGAGAACCATCGTCCTTTTTCACCCTCCAAGTGACGATAGAGAACCGGAATCCTCTCGAACAAAACTCTTACAAAAGTCTCCAAGGAAATTAGGAAGATGCTTGAAGAACAAGTAAAGAAATCCTCACAATTGGATAACCTTGTGAATCCCTTCACAATTCTCTTTTCAAAGATTTCTCAACACTCACTCCCAAACACTCTTCCAATCACTCTCCCTTTCACTCTCTAAAAGGATTTTCACAGAAGGATTTTTCCTTCAGTCAGTTTTAAGTCATTTATATACTCGGGACAAGTAAAACCGTTCAAAAACTGAAAATTTCATGTTTTACCCATCCCGATCGTCCCATACGATCGACTATTGTACTGTACGAATAGTTCAAAAATTGAACGATCCGTCCTGTACGAACCATGAGACGAATAAAACAGAGCCATTTGTACGAACATTTCGTCCTGTACGAACCTTTAGACAATCAAAATAGAGCCGTTCGTACGAACATTTCGTCCCGTACGAACCTCTGGACGAACCCAAAACAGAGCCGTTCGTACACACAAGCAAAGTACATATATACATACACAAGCAACTAAAAACTTAAATGCAACAAGTCAAAATAAATCAAGCAAACAAAGTCAAATAATAAAACTCTCCCCCTTTTGACAACAACAAAAAGGGACACTCAAATTAGTTGAGAAGTGGAATAATGTTAAATGAAGTTTAACTACAATATGCAAATCAAATGCAAAAAATAAAGACTAAAAAGTGGTAGATTGCATATTATAATAAGGAGAAGAAAAGTTGATCTAAAGTAGTAATGTATTAGACAGATTAGTAGTCTCAACTTTTGCACAAAAGATGAAATAAAATTACTAACTTTTTAAGTCAAAAGTGACAATCATTAATTAGTAAACTTGGAGAAAATGTTAAAGGAAAGAACAATTGGCGACATTTCGTATCTTTTTAAAGTGTAGGCTAATTTTATGCCTCTTTCTAAATTTGGCGACATTGCGCATCTTTTATTGAATGGCACACTTTCTATGTCTTTTTAGATTTGGCGACATTACACATCTTTTACTGTATGACACATTTTGTGCATCTTTTCAAGCTTTGCTTTGTTTATTTGATAAGATTCTTTCCAATAATACTATCTCTAGGTTACAAATACAATAATGAACACTTTGATATAGAATGTAAGATATTAAGACATCAAATATACATCAATTTAGATTAAATAATATATGTCTAAATAAGATAAAGTAAGATCTTCTAATCCATACCAAATCATAACAAATCTAAATATTTTGAGAATTTAATGTTATGCACAGGCTTTTCTATTGTAATATAAACTCAATTAACATTTTAGATCTTTAATCAACTACAGTCGAGTGTTTTAAGATTAAAAAATTTCCAGTCAATAAGATAAAATAATATGTACAGATGTTAACAAAAAAAAAATGAAATGAACAAAAAAAAAAAAAAAAAAAAAAATTGAAAGCAAAACATCTCCCCGCTGCCTCCGCCGGTCCCACCTCGCCAAACGACGTACCTCTTCGGAGCCATAACCGCTCACCGACAACTCAAAACGATAAAAGAAAAGAAATTCGGAGAGGGAAAGGATCTTACGCTCGCTCCGACTTCGCTCCTTCGACTCCATCGTTTCTGTTCGATTTCGTGGCTTCGCAAAAGGGGTCTAGGGCTCGCCTTTCATCTTCCCTTTGCGACGTTGCTGTTCGGCTTCGCAAATCGCAGGAGGTGCAGAGATCGCACGTCGCTCCTTCGACTTCTCCGTTGCTATCCGACTTCGACTCGCAGGGAAGGGGGGAAATCACACCTGCCGCTTCTTCGGCTCCTTCGTTGCTGTTCGACATCCTTCCTTCGCGAGAGGATAGAGATCGCACGCGTTGCTCTTCGGCTCCTTCGCTACTGTTCGGCTTGCTCCCTTCGCAGGAGGTGCGGAAATCGCACGAGTCGCTTCTTCGACTCATCCGTTGCTGTCCGACTTTGGCTTCTTCGTTGCTGTTTGGCTTCGTTGCTTTGTAGGAGGTATAGAGATTACACGAGTCGAGTCTCCTTCGGTTCCCTCTTGACTGTTCGACTTGGATTCTATCATAGCCGAACCCAACCATGCCTCTCTCCCTTTCTTTGTTATGTTATATATTATATATTATAATATAATATTACATATTATGTTATAATATATATTATAATATTTAAAAATAATAATAATAATAATATAATATTGTATATAAAAGAAAGAAAAAAAAATGTGTCGAAGACCTCGTGCCGTTGACCTTAGGTCCGGCCGGGATGGTTTGGAAGTGAAGACCCGTGCCGTGATCTTAGATCCGGGCGGATGGTTTAAAATTTGAAGACCCGCGCCGTGATCTTAGATCCGGGCGGATGGTTTTGAATTCGAAGACCCCACGCAGTCGATCTTAGATCCTGGTGGAATGGTTTTGATTCGAAGACCCTACACCGTTGACCTTAGGTCCGGGTAGGAAGAAATTAGGGCAAAAGCCCTCTCTTACCTCCCGGCGCTGGGGAGGGGACGCCGGGAGGCTGCCGAAATTTCCTAGAAATTACAAAACCTGTTTGGAACAATTGGAGAGCAAGTGAATTTTAATTAGTCAGCCTCAATGAAAATTAATTAATGAAATTTAATTAATTACAAGACTTGAGTGATTAAACTAATTAAATTAAAATTAATTGAAATTTGTTAATTAAAATTGATTAGCAAATTCAATTGGTTAATTAATTATCCTCAAGCAATTCAAATCCTTAAGCAGTTCAAAATCAAGGAATAGTTGAAATTTGAAATCAAAGAGTAGTTAAAAATATCCTACTGACATGGATGACATGAAAATACACTGCGAAAAGATCCTACTAAGGGATATAATAAGGAATGTTCTCCTATTTATTTTTATACTGCTCGTCGTTCTCCCAAAAGCCATCAATATAAGTGAAAACTTGTTTAATATCATCCCAATCAAAAGACTATTTTCGAGATGCCTTAAGTATCTCTAAATGATATTGTCTCAAATATCTTCAAATAAGACGTCTCTTTAAGAGATTCTATCGCAAGTTAAATTTGAGTGGAAGACTTTGAATTGTTTTAGCATTTCAAATGTTATTACTCTTGAAATATTAGAGATCTCTAACTGTTAAAACATCACTTCTCTTCCTATAATTAATGAGATAGCAAAACTTGCAACGAGTCGTTTCATTAATTGATTAATTAATTGTTTGAGAGCATGTTTTAAATATGAGAATTTTAAAATATGAAAATATATTTTGAGAGCAGTTTAAAATTTGAGAATCTTAAAAATGTGAGAGCAATTTGAAATTTGAGTTAAAATTCGAGAGCATTTTAAATTGATTAACTGGAGCAATTAAAACAAAATCAAATCAAATAAAATTTAAAGAATGTTCACACTAATGGACTCTGTACAACTCACACTAAAACTCAAACTCCTAAGAAAGCTAACCAAAACACAAAACTGAAAGAAAGTCTCCAAAAATCCTAATCTAAACCCTGCCCCTGGTGGGCTACGGTCCCAGCTCCTGGTAAAGCTCCTAGCAAGCTATAATCCCTGCAACTGCATCACCCCTGGCTGCAGGTTCTTGCTACTGTAATTACTTGCTACGAACTCTGGATCAGCACATATCTGCACACAAAACAAACAAATATTAGTACATCATAAATAGAAATCATTAAAATGCTGGAGAGTAATAAATCTAACTGCTAGTAAAACAAAAGTACTGAGGAGCAAGAAAAGCTAAGTACTGAAAAAAACTAGTAGAGTCACAGTGTAGTAGGGAAAGACTACGAGCACAAAAATAACTAAAACATTGACGCAAGTGTCAAAACCTCGAAGTGTCAAAAATCACAAACTCAAACCAACTCAAACAACTGGTCTCAACTCAACAAACATACAATCAAAAAACCCCTAGGCAGCCTTGTTTATAAGAACTTGGCTGTAAGACCCACTACCCGGCAGCTTTCATAGGAAAGACGTAAGCCCGACCCCAGGGGAAAGTTCTTTAGGTAAAATCAACCTAAAACCCAAACCCCAAATTAAAACATCCGGCAACTCCTAATAGAAGTCGTAAGTCCGATCTCTGAAGGAAATGTTTAGGCAATAATACAACCCTAGACCCCTCACTCGGGCATCCAAGTCTATAGAGCTTGGCCGTAAGACCCACAACTCGGGCCACTTAGCCTACAGGGCTAGGTCATAAGACCCATCATTAGGCAACTTCTTAGGAAGCCATAAGACCACCCAACCAAAATCTTCGGGCTACTTTCTAATGAAAGCCATAAGTCCCTACCCAAATCTAGCAATACGGACATCTCTTGCTTTAAGAGAGAATGTCATCTTTAAATAATGCTTTAAAATATAGTAATTACAATACTGATCCTATGTTGAAAGCATGTGGAATTCCCAATATTTTCTACAAAATATATAAATCACTTGGGCATCCTAGTCTATAGGATTAGGTTGTAAGACCCGCTATCGGGCAACTTCTAAGTGAAGTCATAAGACCCACTTTTTAGGAAAATTACTAAATAAATTGTAATTGATCCTAAACTCCAAATAATCCAATTCAAAACATTGGGCATCTTAGTCTAAAAAAAATGATTAAGTTACAAGACCCATTTTTCTAGGCAATTTCCTAAGGGAAATCATAAGACCTACCCAAATAACTAAACCCCTGGGCAGCCTTGCTGTAGAGTTAGGTTGTAAGCCCCACCTTTGGGCAACTCATAAATAGAGCAGTAAGCCCCATTTCAAATCAAATATCCGGGCTACTTTCTATGAAAGTTGTAAGTCTCGACCAAAATTTAATTTCTGTGTAACTTCTAAACGAAGTTATAAATTCTCAAATTCAACCAACTTCTGGGTGTTCTAATAGATGTAAACCTCAAAACCTAAATAAAATTAAAACACAAACCTAACCACCTCAATCTACTCGGGATCTCTGAGAGGAGGCAACCCATGGCTGCTAATCAGATTCCCTGGACATTACGGTCAATGATTGTAATGTTGGTAGACTGAGACCTACGGTATACCCGGGATGACGGAACCATGGGATCTTGATTGGGTTTACCTCCATCTTCCCCATAATTGAGACTAATCACCTAAAATTTATTCATCCTTAATCGAGAGTTCTCTCTTACGTGTTAAGAGAGGTAATTAACTATGAGTGCTTGCGCTCATGGGAAGTAAGAACCCCAGATCTAATTAAACCCTGGCTACCCTCAGGGGAAATCTGGTTAATTCTAATCTGACTTAAGGGAAATGGAATCATACAGCTGCGAAGCGGGATTCACGCATTCGTGCAATTTTTCTTGAGCCAACAGATTTCTGGCGACTCCGCTGGGGACTACTTCTCTCTCCATCTTTGGATGAAAAGAAAATACTTAGTCTTAAAATACTAAATATCTAAAACGAATATGGATGTTATTTTATCATAAATTCGTGTTTTCTTTTCCAGCAGAATTCAGGTTGACTCTAATCCCTGCAAGTTCTGTTGGCAGGTTGATAATATGACGCCTGTGAAGTCTTTCATGACTGTGAACCTGGGTGAGGGAGCTAGAGTACAGTTCCCTCAAGCTGTTCTGAACACAGGATATGCTGGAGCAACCATTCAGTTTGGAACCATTTCCGAAGTCATGCAGTTCCAACAGTTCTTTCCTGAGAACACTGTCAATGTACCTACTGTTGGAGGTGCTACTAAGAAGCCTATTACTGAAGTTGTTATTGAGAAGGCTCCTAAAAGGGCCTCTGTATTTTCAAGGCTCTCTGTAACACCTGCTACTGCTCCAGCCGCTCAAAATAACATTCCTGATCTCAAGCTGCAATCTGTAGGCGTGAATACAGCAAGTCAGAACATAATCCAGGATGAAATAATTGAAGAATATAATTCTGAAGTTCCTGATGCAAGTGCTAAGCTTTCCAGGAAAGCCAGAAGGAAGGCCAATGCTCGCTTGCGAGCTAATGGCTTGATGTCCAATACACCTCAAGAATCATCGCCGCAGTTGGAGGCGAATGTACCCACAAATAATGGTTTTGAACCATTAAAGTGGGTCAAGAGAAATAATGACAAGGGTCAATTGAAGAAGTCTTTCTGGGAGACTTCGCGTCAGCAGCCACAACTGCCAAAGAAGGAAGAATCTGCCTCTTCCAAGATATATAAAATACTAAAGGCTGTTAAAGATAAAAATCTGCAGCGAAGACTGAGGAAATCCGTCACCAAAGCTATTTCCTCGAATGCTGCTCATCCTCAGTATAACAAATTTTCATCAAAATCTTATAGAGAGGAGTTTAAACGTCCTCCCTACTACCGAGACCCAAGAAATTTCTGTCCTAATATGGGCCGATACCCATATTACGGAAGAAAAGAGTTGGGAGAGCCTTCTGTTAATATACATGCAAGAGGTTATAATAGAAGATACGATAAACAAAGGCCCCAACAATGGCATCATGGATCTAATTATTCAAAAGTACATGCTAATGCTGGTGGTCATCAGTATGTGACTACGAAAAGACAACAAATTTGGGTTCCAAAAAGACCTAAGTATCCTGAAGCTCAGAAAGAGGTCCATTATAAGGAAATCTACAAAGGGCGACTTAAATCTCAGGTCCAAAAGTTATCCCCTAATAAGGAGACTTCTGTTGACATGATTACTCCAGAAAAGGAAGAATATGTTGACTACAATGAATCCCCCGACTCTCCAGTCATACATTGGAAGCGGCGGTCCCAACTTGGAGACGATCATGAGTTGGATGAGAATGATGACTTCTGTGATGATGATGAAGAAGTAGAGGGGTGTATTGGTCCCATGGACATTGAAGTTGTCCGGATGGTTGATCATATACCTGATCGATTTAATCAGCATTATACTCGTAGAAATGCAGCGTTCAATCTGCAGAATGAAGAACAACTACGAGATGACCAAGAACAAGCAGCAACCATGAATAGAACTCCACAACCAGAAGAAGTTGAGGAGGAAGAAGCTGAAGAAGTTGTAAAAAGATTGCAATTGGAAATGCAATCTATGCAACAAAAGAAAGATCAAGAAATCTATCACTTGAATGCTCGTCTTGACGAGATGAGTAATATGATGAAACAGTTGTTTGGACAGCTTGGTATGATGGCTACAACAAGTCAACCACCTGTAGCAAATTCTCAAGGGAATGTTCAAACTACTCCTGATGTACCAGATACTTCTGACAGAAAACTAGAAGAGCTACAGGAGCCGATTCTGATAGCTTCTAAAGAAGATGAAGTGGTCAGCAAATCCCAAATTGAAAATCTCATCAGTCAAAAGGTTAAAGCAGCTATTGCTTCTGAAGCTGCCGATGCCTTAGTAGAAAAAGGTCGTCCATATCCGGCTGAATATGATCAAGAGAAGTATCCAAAGGGATATGTTGTGCCAAAATTCAATTTATTTGATGGTACTGCAAATCCTCGTCAGCATCTGGCGCAATTCAAAGCTACCTGTGGAAATACAGGAGGCAATGATGCTCTGTTACTACGACAATTTGTCAGTAGTTTAACAGGTACAGCTTTTGAATGGTATGCTGAGTTACCCAACGACTCAGTAAGAACATTCGCCGAATTAGAGACAATGTTCATTAAAAGATTCGCTAGTGCAACGAAGAAGGTGACTATTGCTGACCTTGCTCTTGAGAAAAGGAAAAGAGAGGAATCAGTCACCAAGTATATAACCAGGTGGAGAAATCTCAGCATGAAATGTGAGCAGCAACTCACTGAAAAGCATGCTGTTGAGCTATTGATGGGGAATATAGATGATCATATGGCTCCATATCTGGCTATGGCTACAATCAATACCTTTCAAGAATTACTGGATCGTGTTGCTAAATTCGAAAGGTTACCCAGGCCTAGAAGTGCCGGCTTCAACTATAACAACAATCCACCAGGGAAGGGAAAACAAGTCAAGACATTTGATCCGAAAAGAAGTGAGGTGAATGCTACATTCCCATCTTCTTCGGATAAGAAAGAAAAAGAAAATTCAATGAATCCACTGAAGATGCCACAACAAACTAGAGAAAGGCAAAGGCCTCCTACTTTGCAGGAGAAAATTAACAAGCCGTATTCTTTCAAAAAAGAATGTACGGGAAAGATTTTTAGGCATGCACTAAAGATCGGCCTTCAATTGCCAGAATCCCGCCGACCAGAACAGGCTGGTATGACTGATGATCCGAACTACTGTCCGTATCATAGGATCATAAGTCACCCAATCGAAGATTGCTTCATCTTCAAAGATTGGGTCGAAAGGAATTATCAGAGCGGTGAACTTACACTTTCTAATAGTGTTCTTGTCAATCCCAAGAGGGAGAAAACCAATGTTATCTCCTCTATACCCTGTCAGAACACAGAGGATCAGAAAGGAAAAACACCCGAGGAAGATGAAGGTGGTTGGGAGACCTTTATCTCAAAGAAAACTAAACAAATGATGAATGTCTTACTGGCCATTGAAGGCATTCGTCGGAAAAGTGCGCTAGAATTGGAAGTTGATCCAAGACTCTTTTCTTCAAAGAATTCAGTGGCAGGGGGGGCCAGTTCAAGCAAGAAGAAATCTTCGAAGTACTTCAAAGACCAAAAAGGAAAGCGTAAGTCTGGATCAAAATCTCAAAAAGAAAAGAAGAAGAAATTGGCAAAGAAGAATACTGTGATTCAAAAATATATTGATTCCATCGATGAATATCAGCAACCTTTGAGGCGTCCTATCATGTTAGAGGAATACATGGCTGATTTATTTCTCGAATCGGAATCAGAAAAGGAAGAGAGTATTCCAATTGAGACTTGTCGAGTCATAAATAAACGAGGTGGAAGGGCTGCAAGAGGACGCAATACACTTCTTGCTATCTATAAAACTGATGTGGAAATGCCTTCTAAGGAAGTACATTATACACCATCACCTTTTACTGATTCAGATGAAGAATTACATTTCCCTGATGAAGAAAGTGATCACAAGGGTAAGAAGGTTCTTAAAGAAAAATGCCCAAAACTCGGGAGCAGCTCAGAGTCCGAGGAAGTTGAGGACATGGAAATTTCAAAGAACTCTCAAGCGGAAGCTAGTTCATCTTCAGAGGTGACACAAATTCAGCTGAGAAGTGGAAAGCAGGTTCCTCCATCTCAAAAGAAAATAAAAGATAAGGAGAAGACCATTCAGCTCAACGAGGCTGCTATTCCACAAGAGACTATTAAACCCAAGGTTGCTAGTGCAAATGTGGATTATAATATATTATCCCATCTCCGTAAATTACCTGCATTGCTGAGTGTCTATGACGCCCTTCTTATGTCTAAGAACCTTAGGGAAACACTTATTAAAGCTTTGCAAAGTCCTGAACAGTACGAGGCCTTCTTTGCCGAGCAAAACTTGAAAGAAGCTTTGCATACACAAAGCACCGCTACAATCACTTTCTGTGATAGTGATCTGCTCCTGGGAGCTGCGGATCATAATCGGCCACTATATGTTACTGCGGAGAGTAACAACATTGAAATAAATAGAATTTTGATCGATCCAGGTTCCTCCGTTAATCTAATGAGCCTCAAAACGCTCAAAGGATTGGCCCTGGACATCCAATATTTGAACAGAAGCACGGTGTTTCTACAAGGATTCAATGAGCAAGGGCAAAGAACGTTGGGGTCCTTGATTTTACCTCTAAACTTTGGGGAACTCAATACAGAGGCAACATTTCACATCATTGATTCCAACACATCGTATAAAGCACTTCTTGGAAGACCATGGCTCCACGAGTATGGTATAGTGCCTTCAACACTTCATCAATGTATGAAATACATTCGAGATAACGAAGAATATCGCATTGATGGTGATGAACAACCGTTCTTGGTGCACGAAGTCAAAATCTACGATGATGCCAAGTACTTTATGCCAAAAAGCAACGAGCTTTCAAGAATTCAGGCTGCTACGCTGGATAAAGTAAAGCCGAAAGATAAAGGCAAGAATAAATCAAAGCAAATTTGCTCAGTGCCTCACCTTGGTAGTGATACAGAAGAGGAAGAGAATATCTCTATAACTTTTAAGCCCCTAATCATAGGGAAAAGAAGGAATGAATTGTCAACTGTTCCTTTTGATTACGAAGCTAATCACGCAAATAAGGTACGGTGTTCAAGCAAACCGAGCATTGAAGGAGAAGAAGAACTCCTTTATCAGCCCAAGGGTACTACAGAATCTCAGGAGGAAGGGGACCCAGGACCCGTTTTCATATCTAAGAAATTGCAGAAAGTATCAATTTCAATGATAAGGGTATCTGAAGAGCAGATATCTACTGATATCATCAAAATAGTACCTGTTCCGGCCGCACATTCCAAAATATTGACCACCTCACCAAATACAAACATAGAAATGTTAAATACTTTCTATGTTCCTCCCAAAAGAGGTGTTAATGAACGTGGATCTATTTTCTATGAATCAAGAGTAATACCGCATCACATTACTCCTGAAATTGAATGCGAAGATGATTGGAGAAATGGAGATTTAAGGATAATCATTCCTCAATATCCTCCACCAATTATGAGAAAGCTGATAGAAAGAAGAATCTTCTTTGTGCAAACAAGCAAGCAAGCTCGTTACTTCAGAAAGCTCTGGCACAACGAGCAAGCACAAAAACCCATTGGCAATGGTTTGTATACAACATGGGGTCTTGGATATGCTCGAAATTTATATCTTACACGAGCATCATCCTATCATTATCTTGAATACCCCCGGCGTCCGCGTATTACATGCGCAACGTCCTATAATATTACAGACAGGGAGGAGAGACCATTAGAGTCTGAAAATCAAACTGAAGATCTGATTGTAGATCTGAAAGAAGCTCCAAAAGAGTTTGAAGAAGGTGGTCAAGCTACTGTAGATGAGCTCAAAGAAATAAATTTGGGTACAGAAGAGGATCCCAAACCTACATTCCTCAGCACTAATCTCTCACAGGAGAAAGCAGAGGAGCTGAAAATATTACTTCTTGAATACAAAGACTGTTTCGCATGGAATTACACTGAAATGCCTGGTTTATCACCAGAAGTAGCAATGCATAAACTCTCCATCAATACTAGAATACCGCCTATTAAGCAAGCACCCAGGCGAATGCGACTTGAAATTGAAGAACAAGTCATTGCTGAAACTAAGAAGCTTATTGAAGCTGGTTTTATTCGAGAAGAGAAGTATGCTGATTGGATCGCTAATATCGTTCCAGTAAAGAAAAAGAATGGCCAAATCCGTGTTTGTATAGACTACCGGGATTTGAATAAAGCATGCCCAAAGGATGATTTTCCATTGCCAAATGCAGAACTTATGGTTGATAATACATCGAACCATGACATGTTCTCATTCATGGATGGATCATCAGGTTATAATCAAATCAAAATGGATCCAGAGGATGAAAAACACACCTCATTTCGAACTCCCATTGGCATATATTGCTACAAGGTGATGCCATTCGGCTTGAAAAATGCTGGGGCTACCTATCAAAGGGCAATGACTCGAATCTTCGATGATCTAATTCATAAACATGTTGAATGTTATGTTGATGACTTGGTTGTAAAAAGTAAAGTTCAACATGAGCATGTAAACAATCTTAGGATTGTATTCGAAAGAATTCGAAAATTTAATTTGAAAATGAATCCATTAAAGTGTGCTTTCGGTGTTACTTCCGGAAAATTTCTTGGATTTATTGTGCGTCATAGAGGAATTGAAATTGATCCCTCTAAAATTAAAGCAATAGTGGAAATGCCACCTCCAAAAACGTTAAAACAACTTCGTTCAATCCAAGGTAGATTGGCGTATATTCGAAGGTTTATATCTAACCTTTCAGGTAGATGTCAACCATTCGCACGTCTAATGAAGAAAAATACACCTTTCATATGGGATGATGCATGTCAAGAGGCATTTAATAGCATAAAACAATATTTGCTACATCCTCCAATCCTTGCTGCCCCAATCCCAGGGAAACCCCTAATCTTATATACAGCTGCTCTTGAAGAATCACTCGGAGCATTGCTAGCACAAACAAATGAAGATGGCAAAGAAAATGCCCTTTATTATATCAGCCGACGATTGATAGGGGCAGAATCTAAATATTCACCTATAGAAAAGCAATGCTTAGCATTGATCTTTGCCACTCAAAAACTTCGGCATTATATGTTATCCCATAAAATCACTTTAATATCTAAAGTGGATCCATTAAAATTTTTAATGACGAGACCCACTCTCACTGGTCGTCTAGCCAAATGGGCTGTCTTGCTAATGCAATTTGACATAACATATATGCCACAAAAAGCAGTGAAAGGACAGGCTCTAGCTGACTTTCTAGCGGCCCATCCTTTACCTGCAGATTCTCCACTCAACGATGAACTGCCAGATGAGCAAACACTTGATGTTGAGGAGAGGAAAAATCTTCCAGAATGGGAGCTCTATTTCGATGGAGCTTCATCAATAAAACCATCAAAGCCACCTAAGTTCCCGACAATTCAAGTGGGCATCGGCCTCATATTTGTTACACCACAAAAAGGGATACTCCGATATTCCTATAGCTTAACAGAGCCTCGCACTAATAATGAGGCTGAATATGAAGCCTTAATAGCAGGCCTTGAGTTGGCAATTAACATGAACATTCAAAAACTCCATATATATGGAGATTCTCAACTCATCATCAAACAAATAATAGGCGCTTTCAAAATCAATAAGCCTGAATTAATCTCGTATCATGAGTATGCTCTGAAACTTCTACAACAAATTCCTGAAGTAACTCTCACTAGAATTACACGCAGTGAAAATGGTAAAGCTGATGCACTTGCAAAGCTAGCCAAAGAATTAGCAAATCCTCAGGAGGGTCCAATCCTCATAACTGTTCAAAATAGGAATGCATTAACTCCAGCTATCATACAAGATGATGAAGGAAAAGAAATGCAAAAGAGCATGGCTATATCTGATGAAAATGATTGGAGAGATCCATTCATCAGATATTTCAAAGAAGGGAAATTGCCCGAAAGTAAATCTATGGCTTCGCAAATATCACGAAGAGCATTAAGATATGCTTTCGTGAATGATACATTATATCGTAGATCATTTGATCAAACGTGGCTACGATGTTTGGGTCCCGATGAATCCCAAAAAGTTATAAGTGAAATACACGAAGGATTGTGTGGTGCACACCAATCTGGACCAAAAATGAAAATCAAAATTAAACGTATGGGATACTATTGGCCAAGCATGGTTCAAGATTGTATTGACCATGCTAAAAAATGCCATCAATGTCAAGTGCATGGAGATATCATGCATCGACCTCCCAATCCGCTACACCCTACTGTAATGTCATGGCCATTTGAAAGCTGGGGCACAGATATAATAGGTCCTATAGAACCACCATCTTCTTTAGGACATCGGTTCATCCTTGCTGCCACTGACTACTTCTCAAAATGGGCTGAAGCAATTCCCTTAAGAGAAGTTAAAGCAGATAATGTGATGAAATTCTTTCGAGATAATATTGTTTATCGATTTGGAGTACCACGGCGAGTTATATCTGACAATGGTACGTCCTTTAAAAGTGCTAAAATCTATAAATTTATCGAACGACATAAAATAGATTGGCGCTATTCTTCAATATATAATCCACGAGCTAATGGTTTAGCTGAAGCTTTTAACAAAACCTTGGTAAAATTGCTTAAGAAAATTCTCTCTAAAAATAAGAGAGAATGGCACGATAAATTGACAGAAGCTCTGTGGGCATATCGCACCACTTATAAAACAGCAACGCAGGCCACCCCATATTCACTAGTTTTCGGAACTGAGGCAATATTACCTCTTGAGATTGAGCTGCCATCACTTCGTATTGCTGTTCAATACGAACTAACCAAAGAAGAAAATGATCTTCTACGACTTGAAGAACTCGAAGCTCTTGATGAAGTTCGACTTCAAGCTCAACAAAGTTTAGAATCCTACAAAGCAAGAATGACTAGGGCTCATGATCGAATGGTTCGTCCTAGAAGCTTTAAGGAGGGTGAACTTGTTCTAGTTCGCCGAAGGCCTATAATTCCTCACCGTCGCCTTGGCGGTAAATTTGACCCAATCTGGGAAGGACCCTTCATCATTGAAATAGTGTATGAAGGAGGAGCCTATCAACTCATAGATCTAAAAGGTCAAAGGCCTATGCCACCAATAAATGGTCAATATTTAAAGAAATATCACACATAAAGATGTTATGTATATAAATTTGCCTACAAGGTAGGAAACAAATTTTAATCCTCTCCTGAAGACAGGAGGCAATTTTTATATTCTCCTGCAATGCAGGAGATAAATTCAATCTCCTCCTGAAAGACAGGAGGCAATTTTTATATTCTCCTGCAATGCAGGAGATAAATTCAATACCCTCCTGAAAGACAAGAGGCAATTTTTATATTCTCCTGTAGTGCAGGAGATAAACTCAATTCCTTCCTGAAAGTCAGGAGGTAAAAATACCCCTTTGCTAAATAAAGTAAGGGTATTATAAATCTTCTATGCTCACAAACCTAAGGGTCGAGCTAAATCCATAAAGTTCAACAAGCCTAAGAGCCGAACTTTATATATCTTCTATGCTCACAAACCTAAGGGTCGAGCTAAATTCGCAAAGTTCAACAAGCCTAAGAGCTAAACTTTATAAATCTTCTATACTCATAAACCTAAGGGTCGAGCTAAAATCATTTGGTTCAATAAGCCTAAGGGCTGAAATTTCTAACCTTTTATGCGAGTTATTTTTCATCGATCTATCTGAAAGGGTTGAAACCACACAATCAAAGGTTGCAACGAATTCCTTGCGTGAAAATCACCCAAGAATTTCGTTGGGAGGCAATTTGTTAACAAAAAAAAAAATGAAATGAACAAAAAAAAAAAAAAAAAAAATTGAAAGCAAAACATCTCCCCGCTGCCTCCGCCGGTCCCACCTCGCCAAACGACGTACCTCTTCGGAGCCATAACCGCTCACCGACAACTCAAAACGATAAAAGAAAAGAAATTCGGAGAGGGAAAGGATCTTACGCTCGCTCCGACTTCGCTCCTTCGACTCCATCGTTTCTGTTCGATTTCGTGGCTTCGCAAAAGGGGTCTAGGGCTCGCCTTTCATCTTCCCTTTGCGACATTGCTGTTCGGCTTCGCAAATCGCAGGAGGTGCAGAGATCGCACGTCGCTCCTTCGACTTCTCCGTTGCTATCCGACTTCGACTCGCAGGGAAGGGGGGAAATCACACCTGCCGCTTCTTCGGCTCCTTCGTTGCTGTTCGACATCCTTCCTTCGCGAGAGGATAGAGATCGCACGCGTTGCTCTTCGGCTCCTTCGCTACTGTTCGGCTTGCTCCCTTCGCAGGAGGTGCGGAAATCGCACGAGTCGCTTCTTCGACTCATCCGTTGCTGTCCGACTTTGGCTTCTTCGTTGCTGTTTGGCTTCGTTGCTTTGTAGGAGGTATAGAGATTACACGAGTCGAGTCTCCTTCGGTTCCCTCTTGACTGTTCGACTTGGATTCTATCATAGCCGAACCCAACCATGCCTCTCTCCCTTTCTTTGTTATGTTATATATTATATATTATAATATAATATTACATATTATGTTATAATATATATTATAATATTTAAAAATAATAATAATAATAATATAATATTGTATATAAAAGAAAGAAAAAAAAAATGTGTCGAAGACCTCGTGCCGTTGACCTTAGGTCCGGCCGGGATGGTTTGGAAGTGAAGACCCGTGCCGTGATCTTAGATCCGGGCGGATGGTTTAAAATTTGAAGACCCGCGCCGTGATCTTAGATCCGGGCGGATGGTTTTGAATTCGAAGACCCCACGCAGTCGATCTTAGATCCTGGTGGAATGGTTTTGATTCGAAGACCCTACACCGTTGACCTTAGGTCCGGGTAGGAAGAAATTAGGGCAAAAGCCCTCTCTTACCTCCCGGCGCTGGGGAGGGGACGCCGGGAGGCTGCCGAAATTTCCTAGAAATTACAAAACCTGTTTGGAACAATTGGAGAGCAAGTGAATTTTAATTAGTCAGCCTCAATGAAAATTAATTAATGAAATTTAATTAATTACAAGACTTGAGTGATTAAACTAATTAAATTAAAATTAATTGAAATTTGTTAATTAAAATTGATTAGCAAATTCAATTGGTTAATTAATTATCCTCAAGCAATTCAAATCCTTAAGCAGTTCAAAATCAAGGAATAGTTGAAATTTGAAATCAAAGAGTAGTTAAAAATATCCTACTGACATGGATGACATGAAAATACACTGCGAAAAGATCCTACTAAGGGATATAATAAGGAATGTTCTCCTATTTATTTTTATACTGCTCGTCGTTCTCCCAAAAGCCATCAATATAAGTGAAAACTTGTTTAATATCATCCCAATCAAAAGACTATTTTCGAGATGCCTTAAGTATCTCTAAATGATATTGTCTCAAATATCTTCAAATAAGACGTCTCTTTAAGAGATTCTATCGCAAGTTAAATTTGAGTGGAAGACTTTGAATTGTTTTAGCATTTCAAATGTTATTACTCTTGAAATATTAGAGATCTCTAACTGTTAAAACATCACTTCTCTTCCTATAATTAATGAGATAGCAAAACTTGCAACGAGTCGTTTCATTAATTGATTAATTAATTGTTTGAGAGCATGTTTTAAATATGAGAATTTTAAAATATGAAAATATATTTTGAGAGCAGTTTAAAATTTGAGAATCTTAAAAATGTGAGAGCAATTTGAAATTTGAGTTAAAATTCGAGAGCATTTTAAATTGATTAACTGGAGCAATTAAAACAAAATCAAATCAAATAAAATTTAAAGAATGTTCACACTAATGGACTCTGTACAACTCACACTAAAACTCAAACTCCTAAGAAAGCTAACCAAAACACAAAACTGAAAGAAAGTCTCCAAAAATCCTAATCTAAACCCTGCCCCTGGTGGGCTACGGTCCCAGCTCCTGGTAAAGCTCCTAGCAAGCTATAATCCCTGCAACTGCATCACCCCTGGCTGCAGGTTCTTGCTACTGTAATTACTTGCTACGAACTCTGGATCAGCACATATCTGCACACAAAACAAACAAATATTAGTACATCATAAATAGAAATCATTAAAATGCTGGAGAGTAATAAATCTAACTGCTAGTAAAACAAAAGTACTGAGGAGCAAGAAAAGCTAAGTACTGAAAAAAACTAGTAGAGTCACAGTGTAGTAGGGAAAGACTACGAGCACAAAAATAACTAAAACATTGACGCAAGTGTCAAAACCTCGAAGTGTCAAAAATCACAAACTCAAACCAACTCAAACAACTGGTCTCAACTCAACAAACATACAATCAAAAAACCCCTGGGCAGCCTTGTTTATAAGAACTTGGCTGTAAGACCCACTACCCGGCAGCTTTCATAGGAAAGACGTAAGCCCGACCCCAGGGGAAAGTTCTTTAGGTAAAATCAACCTAAAACCCAAACCCCAAATTAAAACATCCGGCAACTCCTAATAGAAGTCGTAAGTCCGATCTCTGAAGGAAATGTTTAGGCAATAATACAACCCTAGACCCCTCACTCGGGCATCCAAGTCTATAGAGCTTGGCCGTAAGACCCACAACTCGGGCCACTTAGCCTACAGGGCTAGGTCATAAGACCCATCATTAGGCAACTTCTTAGGAAGCCATAAGACCACCCAACCAAAATCTTCGGGCTACTTTCTAATGAAAGCCATAAGTCCCTACCCAAATCTAGCAATACGGACATCTCTTGCTTTAAGAGAGAATGTCATCTTTAAATAATGCTTTAAAATATAGTAATTACAATACTGATCCTATGTTGAAAGCATGTGGAATTCCCAATATTTTCTACAAAATATATAAATCACTTGGGCATCCTAGTCTATAGGATTAGGTTGTAAGACCCGCTATCGGGCAACTTCTAAGTGAAGTCATAAGACCCACTTTTTAGGAAAATTACTAAATAAATTGTAATTGATCCTAAACTCCAAATAATCCAATTCAAAACATTGGGCATCTTAGTCTAAAAAAAATGATTAAGTTACAAGACCCATTTTTCTAGGCAATTTTCTAAGGGAAATCATAAGACCTACCCAAATAACTAAACCCCTGGGCAGCCTTGCTGTAGAGTTAGGTTGTAAGCCCCACCTTTGGGCAACTCATAAATAGAGCAGTAAGCCCCATTTCAAATCAAATATCCGGGCTACTTTCTATGAAAGTTGTAAGTCTCGACCAAAATTTAATTTTTGTGTAACTTCTAAACGAAGTTATAAATTCTCAAATTCAACCAACTTCTGGGTGTTCTAATAGATGTAAACCTCAAAACCTAAATAAAATTAAAACACAAACCTAACCACCTCAATCTACTCGGGATCTCTGAGAGGAGGCAACCCATGGCTGCTAATCAGATTCCCTGGACATTACGGTCAATGATTGTAATGTTGGTAGACTGAGACCTACGGTATACCCGGGATGACGGAACCATGGGATCTTGATTGGGTTTACCTCCATCTTCCCCATAATTGAGACTAATCACCTAAAATTTATTCATCCTTAATCGAGAGTTCTCTCTTACGTGTTAAGAGAGGTAATTAACTATGAGTGCTTGCGCTCATGGGAAGTAAGAACCCCAGATCTAATTAAACCCTGGCTACCCTCAGGGGAAATCTGGTTAATTCTAATCTGACTTAAGGGAAATGGAATCATACAGCTGCGAAGCGGGATTCACGCATTCGTGCAATTTTTCTTGAGCCAACAACAGAAACACTTGAACATTTCATTTCTAATCATTTCCAAACCATACATCATAGCAAGCTTTACTTTGGAGCACATATCATAAGATAAACTTGCTATCACTCTTAATATAATAATTATAAAAATAAATATCAACAAGACAAATCATCAAACAAGTCAAACAACAAAGAAGAACAACAAAGACAACCATAAACATATCCAAGCCAAGCTAAGCCAAGCATACTAGAAATCTAAAGGACCCTGATCTGGAGGTGATGGATGAGCGCCAAACATAGCAAAATAGCTATTTAGCGTTGCAATATTTGTGTTCACAGAATCAAATTGTTCTCTTATCCACACTCTAGCCTCTTTGTATTGATCGTCCCGCTGCTTCATATGTGCCTCTACATGATCAAATCTTTGATCAAGTCTTTCAAATCGCTAGACCATATTCTGATAGAAGTCTTGAGTTGGTCTAGGTGCAGGTGCAGGAATAGAAGCAGAAGCAGGTTCATTATCAGAACTATCAGCACTTTCATCTTACGCAAATAGTCCTCGAAAAGAAGCATCAGTGAAATAAAGTGGGAGTTCAGAAGGTCCAGAAGGATGGACCAGATTGTACTTCTTCTCAAGGATATAACATACAATATGTCCTAAGGCAATATTTTTCTTCCTTTTTACACTACCCAGACCAATATCAGTGAGATAATAAATGTAGTCTAGGATTAACTGTGCTTCATCAATGGGTTGGCCAGTCATAATCAGGTAAGTTGTAGAAGAAAGAAGTGGGGTTATATTTATTCTATCTCCCGCCTTAGGAATGATGGATGTCCTAAGACCGTGCTGGATTATGCGTGTATTTTGGTTTAAAGAGTTAACTCGGGAAACATGAGTGGGTGTGCTTACATCTCTAAGGACTTGATTTACCTCGAACCAATCATAGTCCGATCTATTAGAAAAAGTGTGTGCCCGTGTCCCATAGGTTCTTAAGTGAAGAAATTCCCCTAAATCCTCCTTTTTAATCTCTACTCTCTGCTTAAGGATATACGAAGAAATGACAGAGTGGTCCTAATTGAATGTCATATTGGCTAGAAAAATATGAAAAAGATCTTTGTTGAAGGCAAAGATCAGAGTCAGAAGAAAGGAGAATTAGGTGGAGTCGAACAATGGCATTACCACAAAATATAGATTTTCTTGCAGCAGGATGCGGGAATGGATGATTTTGGAAGCAGCATACCTAAGGTATGCCTCCTCATTTTTATCACTAAAGAAATTGTCATCCCAATCCCTCCTAGAAGCTGGTCCCCTAGCCACACGCGCTCTCTTTCCACTGCTTGACATCTTCTAGTCTATGCTCTAAAGGGTTTTAGAATGGAAGTGAAATGAAAGAAAGTGATCGTCCTTTATATAAAAAAATCTTAAAATCATACTGTACGAACCCACTTCGTACAAGATGAAATTGATTTTGTCAGGGACGAATCAAATTTCGTCCGGGACGAACGAAAGCAGTCAAACTGAAATAGTTTTTCATAAACTGCTTATCCCAAGGCATCCTTTCGTACAGGCTTTTTGACTTCCTGATCGTACAGACGATGACGTGTTTGTCCGGGGTGATCAGAAAATTTAAGATCGTTCAGGTGACGGTTAGGGTTGTCCTTATGCGAAATGACACTTGGATCGTACAGACGAATGATGTATTCGTACGTACGATCATCAATAATAACTGACACTAACCGTGATTCCTCCCCCATTCGTACAGATGAAGTTAATGCAATCGTACAGTATGATGATGTCATCGTACAGTACGAATAGATAAAATAAGATAAACTTTCGTCTCTCCAATCTTACAGGTTTCCAACACTCAACTAAAGAACAATTTTAAATTTTTTTAATTTTTTTAAATTTTTTTTTTAAAATTTTTTTCTTTTTTTTTAAAACGATAACAGAAAAGATACAAATAAAATATAAAACACTAGAAAAAAAATCACTTGCAATAAACATACCAATAAACACATATAAACACACATTTGTAGAATTTTCAATCAAGCATTTAGATCAATTACACCTAGCCTTATCCTTAACATGCTAAAAGTGTCAAAAGCTAAGGGTTTTGTCAATATATCTGCAAGCTGATCTTTAGTAACGACATGATGTAGTTCAATTTCTCCTTTCGCTACATGATCTCTTATAAAATGATGCCTTATATCAATATGCTTGGTTCTAGAATGTTAAATAGGATTCTTTGAAATACAAATGGCACTAGTGTTATCACAAAAGATTTGAATGGTGCCAATTAAAAATCCTAAGCCATTCAATTATTGTTTCAACCAAAGTACCTGTGCAACACAACTCCCTAAGGCAATATATTCTGCTTCAGCTGTAGAAAGTGCTACTGAATTTTGTTTTCTACTGGACCAAGATACTAATAAATTTCTAATGAATTGACATGTCCCAGAAGTACTTTTCCTATCTACCCTACAGCCTGCAAAATTAGAATCTAAGTATCCAATAATTTCAAAAGAAGAACTATTCTTAGGATACCAAATCCCTAAATTTTGAGTTCCTAGAAGATATCTTAAAATCTTTTTCACTGCGGTTAAATGTGATTCCTTTGGATCAGCTTGAAATCTAGCACATAAGTAAACACTAAACATAATGTTAGGTATGCTAGCAGTCAAATAAAGTAAGGATCCAATTATTCCTCTAAACTTCTTTTGATCAATAGATTTTCCCTTAGGATGCTTATCTAATAGTACTGAGGAACTCATGGGTGTAGTTACTGATTTAGCATTATCCATTTTATACTTTTTGAGGATATCCTTAACATACTTAGATTGACAAAGAAAAGTTCCTTTCTTATTTTACTTTATGCTAAAACCAAGAAAATAACTCAAATCACCCATCAAACTCATCTCAAATTCACTAGTCATTGTCTTTGAAAATTCATCACATAGAGTTTTATCAGTTGATCCAAAAATGATGTCATCCACATATATTTGTACAATGAGTATTTCATTTTTAATTCTTTTTAAAAATAGAGTGGTGTCCATACTTCCTTTAACAAATGATCCTTTTAATAAGAAAGTGCTTAACCTCTCATAACACGATCTAGGTGCCTGTTTTAGTCCATATAATGCCTTTTTCAATTTAAAAATATGATTAGGAAAGTTAGAATTTTTAAAACCTGGAGGTTGCTCAACATAAACATCCTCTTCTATCACCCCATTCAAAAAGATACTCTTAACATCCATTTGGTATAATTTAAAATCTTTAAAACAGGCAAATACTAACAAAACTCTAATTGCTTTAAGTCTTGCTACAGGGGCAAATGTCTTCTCAAAATCAATTCCTTCAATTTGATTATACCCCTTAGCTACCAATCTAACCTTATTTCTCATAACAGCTCATGAATCATTCATTTTATTTTTGAACACCCACTTAGTCCCAACTATACTTTGATCTTTTGGCCTTTCAATTAGCTTCCAAACATCATTTCTCTTGAATTGATTTAACTCTTCTTGCATTGTCAAAATCCAAAATTCATTCAAAAGTGCTTGTTCTATATTAGTGGGTTCAATCATTAAAATAAACGCTGAATGATTTATCTCTTTTCTCAAACCATGCATAGTCCTAACTCCTTCACTTGGTTCTCCTAAAATTAATTCTTTAGGATGACTTCTAACAAATTTCCATTCTCTAGGCAATTGATTTTCTTCTTCCTTTTCAACCCTTTCTTCAACTTTTTGATCTTCAAGTTTTTAGGTTATTACCTCAACCTCATCTTCATCCAAATTAGACCCTTTACTATCATAAGATTCATCAAAAACAACATGTGTGGTCTCCTCAACTACTAATATTCTTTTATTAAAAACTTTATAGGATTTTCAAACACTTGAATAACCTAGAAAGATTCGTTCATCAGATTTTGGATCAAATTTTCATAAAAGAGTTTTCATTATTATGAATGAACACTTTATATCCAAAAACATATAGATGTGAGAGGTTGGGACTCCTACCTTTAAGAAGTTCATAGGATGTCTTATTTAATTTTGACCTTATGTACACCCTATTCAACACATAGCATGCTGTACTAACTGCTTCAGCCCAAAAATATTTAGGAAGTGAATACTCTGCCAACATGGCCCTAACAGTTTCAACTAATATTATGTTCTTTGTTTCTACAACTCCATTCTATTGAGATGTTCTAGAAGCTGAGAAATTGTGTTCAATCCCATGAGATTTGCAAAAATCATTAAATATTTCATTTTCAAATTCTCCCCCATGATCACTTTGGATAGTAACTATTTCAAAACCTAGTTTCCTCTGAATTCAAGTGGCAAAATCTCTAAACTCTTCAAATGATGCACTCTTATGATTCAAAAATCTAATCCAAGTGAATCTAGAATAGTCATCCACAATAACATAGCCAAATCTTTTTCCTCCTAGACTTAAGGTACTAACATGTCCAAATAAATCCATGTGAAGAATTTTTAAGGGCTTGTTAGTCCTTATTTCCTTGATTAAATTGAAAGAGGATCTCACTTATTTTTATAATTGACATGCATCACACAAGTGATCTTTGGTGAAGTCTAATTTGGGTACACCTCTAACTAGTTGCTTTTGAGTGATTTTTCTAAGATTTCTTATACTAGCATGACAAAGCCTTCTATGCCATAACCATGATTCATCAGATCCAATTTTCAAACACATAGCAGTAGAAGGTTTAACAGAATTCAAATCTAGCATGTAAACATTATTAACTCTATCATCATTCAAAACAACAGTTCCATTTAGACTAATAACACAACTAGTAGGCAAAAACTTTATATGATAGTCCTTGTCACACAATTGACTTATACTCAACAGATTGTGTTTCAAACCTTCAACCAATAGCACATTTTCAATGACAAAATTTTTAGAATTTTTAATTATATATGTACCTACCACTCTCTTGGTAGTATTATCTCCAAGTGTGACCTTGCCTCCATTCCTGGCTTCCAGCATTATAAATTGATTCGTATCTCCAGTCATATACTTTGAGTAGCTGCTATTTAGGTACCAAATACTCTTACGAGGTATTGTGTGAGAGCGTTCCTACAAAATGATCAAACGTTAGTCTTGGGAACCCAAACAAGTTTGGGTTCACCTCTTGACAATTTTAAACCAGATGCATGTATGATATGCTGTGATTTATACACCTTAGGTCTCCACACTAAATGTGTTATATATCTAAGTGTACAAGTATGGGATATATATCCTAAACTACCACAAGAAAAACACTTTATTCCAGGAAAAGGATTCACTAATCTATTCATCCTGAAAAATTTCTTCTTAGACTTTAAATCAGTGATCTTGTAGTAGGATTCATGAAAATTTTCAAGTTTGGGTGGATTTCTATTTTCTTTAAGTGCTTTTAACTGAACTTTAAGATAAGCATTAGCACTTTCTAGAATCGAATTATCAATCTTCAAATCATGCTCTCTAGTATCTGATTCATCCATATAAGTTTTAAAATCATTTTCAAGTTCAGTGTGAGATGATTTTAAAAGATTATACTGTTTGTTTAAAAAATCATCAAACTCATCCAATAAGGTCATGTGGTTGCTATCAATTAATGCATGATCTTTCATAAGGATCTCATATTCTTTCTACAGCTCTAAATAATCTAAATTTAATTTAGCATGCAATTTTTTCAGTTTCCTATATGCTGTATGTATGCGTTCAGAAACTTCAAACAATTCGTCATAACTTAAGTCGCATACCTCTTCTTGATCTGATTGATCAAGATTGTCAGCCATTAAGCACAAATTTGTGACTTCCTCTTCTGGTGTAGTTTCTGAGGAATCTGAAGCTAAGTCCGCCCAAAATGCTCGTTGAAGTCTCTTTTTACCCCTTCTTTCCTTTGGTTTCTCCTCGGCCTTCTCCTTGCTAGGATTTCCCTTGAGATTGGGAAAATTTGTCTTTATGTGTCCTGGCTTCCTGCACTCATAGCAAATGACTTCATTAGAAGCCTTAACATTCTTTTGGAACTTACCTTTGTTCCACTGTTGGTGTCTTCTCTGCTTCCTTTTTAAGAAACTTCTAAATTGCCTTGTCATCAAGGCAATATCCTCTTCATCCTCAGATAGTGACTGATCACTTTCTGAATTGTCCACCTTCAAAGCTATGTTCTTTTTCTTTCACTTCTCACCTGCATCAATCTGTCTTTGAGTCACAGATTGCTCGTAAGCAATTAGTGATCCAAGAAGATTATCAATAGAATAAACATTTAAATCTTTAGATTTTGTTATTGCAGTTATCTTTGCATTATACGCAGTAGGTAAACAACGAAGTATCTTGTTAACTTTTTTTGCATTAATTAACTCCCTACCTAAAGCATGCAATGAAGTGGCTATGTGAGTAAAATGTGTGTACATGTCTGAGATTGATTCATTCGATTTCATGTGAAATAGTTCATAGTCGTGTAAGAGAATGTTCAACCTAGTTTGCTTCACTTCATTTGTACCTTCATAAGTAATGCAAAGCCTATCCCAAATTTCTTTTCCTGATTTACAAGTCGAAACATGCATGTAGTCTTCTGATTTTAAAGCACAAAAGAAACTATTCAAACACTTAGCATTTGATTGAGCTAGCTCACGTTCTTCTATAGTCCATTTGGCAAAAGGTGTTTGAACTCTAATTCTTTCTATAATTCTAGTGGGTTCAGTATAACCTTATTGTACTAACATCCACATGTGATAATCAAGAGATTATAGAAATGTAGACATACGAGTTTTCCAAAAATCAAATAGGATATTATCAAACAAAGGTGGTCTAGTGATCGAGTAACCTTCTAAAGTATTTCTATTTCCAAAATTAGCCATGATCGAATTTCAAAAAGTATTTTAAATAATGATTTTTGAAATTAGCTTTGATACCACTTGAAAGTGCGAATAGGTTGTTAGACCTATTACTCACGTCCCTAGCCTAACCAAGAGGGGGGGGGGGGTGAATTGGTCATTTTAAAAATTACTCTTGGAATTTTGGAAAATTTTTAAGTAAATCGTACAGTACGATGATACCACTTGAAAGTACGAATAGGTTGTTAGACCTATTGCTCACATCCCTAGGCTAACTAAGAGGGGGGGGGGGGGGGGGGGGTGAATTGGTTCTTTTAAAAATTACTCTTGGAATTTTAAAAAAATTTTAAGTAAATCGTACATTATAATTTGACTTCGTACAGTATAAACAGAGTTAATTTTTACTTCCTTCAAATCACAGAATTTCAACCACAGAAAAAAAATAAAATGCAGAAAAAGAACAGTGTAGAAAAATAAACAGTAAGAATAGAAAACACCAGAATTTATAGTGGTTTGGTCAAACACGACCAACATCCACTCCCTAGAGACTCCTCTAGGTATTGCACTAAACTCAAGTGACTCTCCTTTTTCCCCCACAGCAAGGCGGAGAAGCCTTTACAAACTCTCTTCCACCAATCCGGTGCAGCAGAGAACCATCGTCCTTTATCACCCTCCTGGTGAAGGCAGAGAACCAAACGTCCTTTTACACTCTCCAAGTGTGGCAGAGAACCTTCGTCCTTTTTCACCCTCCAAGTGACGATAGAGAATCAAAATCCTCTCAAACAAAACTCTTGCAAAAGTCTCCAAGAAAATTAGGAAGATGCTTGAAGAATAAGTAAAGAAATCCTCATAATTGGATAACCTTGTGAATCCCTTCACAATTCTCTCTTCAAAGATTTCTTAACACTCACTCCCAAACACTCTTCCAATCACTCTCCCTTTCACTCTCCAAAAGGATTTTCGTAGAAGGATTTTTCCTTAGTCAGTTTTAAGTAATTTATATACTTGGGACAAGAAAAATCATCAAAAAACTGAAAATTTCAAGTTTCACGCATCCCAATCGTCCCATACGATCGACTATTGTACTGTACAAATAGTTCAAAAATTGAACGATCCGTCCCGTACGAATCATGAGATGAACAAAATAGAGCCGTTCGTACGAATATTTCGTCCCGTACGAACCTCTGGATGATCAAAATAGAGCTGTTCGTATGAACATTTTGTCCCATACGAACCTCTGGATGAACCCAAAATAGAGCCGTTCGTACAACAAAACCTCATGTACTAATAGTAATTCGTACTGTATGAACTTAACTTAGAAAAAATTTCTTGTTATATGGGTTTGATATGGAGGACATATACTATAGATCATCCCGTACGATATACAATCATATTGTATGATTAGTTTTTAAAAAATAAGTTTTGCACTCCCCCATTGTGTGTGTGTGCATAGTTATCCAACTTACAATCACACTTTCTCAGACTCAAGAAAAATAAAAATACAGACTTCATTTACAGTGAACAAATGAACTTGAAGTCTTCAGCAATATGGAGTGTGAATTTCCTGAAAAATATTTTAGTATACACAACAATAAAACTCAAATATTTGTTAGGAGAAGAATAAAACAAACAATAAGCTTTTGTAATCATCAAAAAATAACTTGTATCATAATTCACTTGAACGAACAGATTTACACAAATCATAACAGTTATCATTATCCCAAGTGAACATTTTTATAGAAACTTTTCCTGAATTTTTTTGTGGTGGAAGGAATGAATGGCAACTGCATCATGGATGGCTTGGGTTCTCTTCTCATGCAACCGATGCAATGCCACTCCACAAATGTTTGTTATTATTTATGATGATGCCTCCTAATGGAATATGTAGGAACAAGGATAAACTTTCTCAAGCTTGGCTCATTTACACTTCCAATTGTTCAAGTTATTTGTTAATACTTATCTGTCCTAAGTATCTTGGATTGTCATTTTGTTATCATTATCCCAAGTGAACATTTTTACAGAAACTTTTCCTGAATTTTTTTGTGGTGGAAGATCTATTGACTCAATTGATAGAAAAACTTCAGTATATTGTTATACAACAATCCATTATGATTAGTCATCAGACCTTGAATTTTCTTTATGTTGAATTTAAGGATTGATTCAACCTTTTACATGATATGAATTTTCTATTATTGTTAAATGGTTTAAATCTTATTTTACCAATACGAGGAGGTTTATGAGTTTTATTTTTATTCTTCTAAAAAAGCAATATAGCAAATCTTATTGGGTGCCTACTGCTCTGAGGCTTTTACAATATTCATAGTTAATTTATCCATCATCCAATATTTCTTCCATAATTTTAGATTTCATGATCATTTAGGATTGTGGGTTTTATTATATTGAAATGAAGTGCTTTATCAGTGTCTGCTGAATTATGATTCACCTTTAATATGATATGAATATGAATTTTCTATTATTGTTAAATGATTTAAATCTAGAGGTAATATTATAATTTTTTTAAACTCGCTAATGCCGGTCCCAAGCCCGTATGAAAAAGGTTGAGGGTTTTTTTTAATAATTAATGCATTTTTTTAATTTGTTAATAAATTATAACAATATTCTATAATTTATTTTTCACATTTCATTATAGGATTTTCTTCTGTAAAATCACTATCTTTTTTATTCATAGAAAAATGATCATAATTGTTCATATTTATAATAACTATTTTAAACATTTTTTTTCTATCTATTACCAAATGTTATGGTTTCTATTTCTATTTTTAATATATTTACATAACGTCAGCATATTATTTCTTATTATTTGTTTGTATTTGCATTTTTCCATGTATAATTTTTCTCATAATAAAGAAAGAAATTTTGGTAGGTCTTCTTCTGCAAAAGAGTGTTATTGTTTATGTGTTCTATTTTTTAATATATTTTTTATTTTTGAAATTTTATTCACGTACATCATGTGCACGTGTATTTATACTAGTATGAATAAATTCATCATAATCATATTTGTTAAAATTGATATCAAAACTCGCCGTATTATAGATTAAGAAATATAATGCTTGATCCCATGGACCGTGTTAAGGGGGCTTTTGGGCACACACCCCTTCTTAAAAAAAATATTTTTTTTATTTTTATATTATTATTATTTATTTATCATTTAAAATAATTATATTAATTATATTTATTCTTTTATTCATCCTCTTATAGCTCTGATTTTTAAAATGAAATAAATTAACTTTGGATATTATAATTAAAATTTTATTGTGATAAATTAAAAGTTTTTTAATTCATTTTAAGATCAATGCATGTAAGATAGGTTGAGCAAATTTTCTCTACTATGATTATTATAAAAAATCATCTACAAAATGGAATTAGAGATTAATGATAAATGACATTCTAATCACTTACATTGAGAAAGAAATATTTAATTGTATTTATAATAAAATATAATCCAACTCTTTCAGAATATGAAGAGTATATACTACAAATTGTAAGTTTTATCATTATATATTTATCTTTTTAAAATAAAAAAATTAAAAAAAATTTTTTCAAAGCTGATCTCAAGCATGAATGAAAAGATTTAGGGAATATTTAAAAAATCTAATTTGTGCCCCCCACTTGGCTCCACCACTAAAATAAAATTAAAAAAAAAAATGGCTCCACCACTACTCGATCCAAAATTATTTGTAAAATTCTACTAATAATAATTGAATAAAAGATAACAATTAGAGGGAGAAAGAGAAAAAGAATTTAAAATAGCAAGCTTTGAGATTTTATGTAGTTAAGAAGTATAAATTCTAAGAACAAATGATTGGATGTATTAGGCTCTTTTTCTTACCCCCTATTAGCATGTTCAAATCACATTTTAATTACTGAAAGTATACACATTTTAACACTACAAAAAATATTTTTTTTTATACAAATAAAAATGCACTTTGTTGTGGAAATACATGAACTATGTAGCCAAAATACAATTAGAGTACATATAGAATATTTAATTGAAGGCTAGCTGATGCAACACCAAAATAATGGTTAATGATAAGATCACAAACCAAGACTCCTCATTGTGATTTAGGTCATTCATCATAAACAACTCTCCATGCATAAAAAATTTATAAACTCTCAAAAATTATTGGAGATTAATTATGAAACTTAATTTAAGATCTCTTGATGAGTAGGTCATCCATTCTAATAAAAAAGCAAAATTTTTTAAAAATTATTTGATTTCAAGATCACTATTTATTTTACTTGGCCAATTCATTAAATAGGATAATACTTTGTATTTTTTGATACATTGAATATGAATATTTGTATGTTTACGTAAATTTCATGCGAAAAGGCTCGGTGATTGATCTACCCTCCAATGAAATTTGGTTTCTAATCTCTTAGGGCTTTGGTGGGTCATTAATTATCTCCTCTACTTTTACTCCTCTTTTTCAACATAATTCTCATATCCTCTACATAACATAAATCCAAACTTCTGTCAATCCTAAAAAATATCCAAACTCTTTAAAACTCTCTCAAATATTCCCTAACATTCCTCATAATCTCTCAAGGCCTCAACTCCCAACTCCCTAATAATCCTAAGATACCCTAGCCAAAAGTCCAATATAGAGAAATAATTTCCTACTTTGAGCAATTAGATTGAAAATATCACAATTCATTAACCACTATTTTGAAACCCATAAAATTACCAACATTAGCTCTCTAGTATTCCACAATTTTAATATAGAGTCCCTCACCTTTTCCATTTATGAAAAACATGCCCTTTTATAACATAAAATCTTTAATTCCAAACATGTTCAAACCATGAATTCCTTGTTCATAATTCGTAAGTATAAATAATGTGCTATTTTATATGTTATATTTTTAGTAAGAATATATTGTTTTAGTTTGTATTGTGCAGGAAAATACATAAAGGTCATAAAATTCTAAGTTTCATATAGCACCGCGGCGTCGGAACAAACAACGCCGCAATACCATCAAAGACACCATCGGAGTTCCAGAATATCGACATTGTAGGGCCAATTTCTTTGTTGGATAGCGCCATGGCATCAAAAGTTCAGCGCTGCAGCATCACACTCTATAACGCTTCGGCGCCCAAATTGCTCTTCCGGTGCCGTAGTGTTCAAAAGTCAGCAGCACTGCAATATAACAATTGTAACTTCCCAATGATACAATCTGTCAACAAAATGATGTGACTATTCACTAAGTAACTGATCCATGTAAAGAAGCATCGTAGCGGAGCTAGAATAGCAGCGCAGCGATGTTAGCTAAATTATTGGGGGCAACGTCACCGATCTTTCAAGCGTCGCAGCACTAGTTGCCTAATTTGTGTTTTTTTATAAGTAGTTAGTGTGTTATATTTGTAAGGGATTTCAGTCACTTAGATAATTTCATTATATTTCAGAGTACTTCTCTGGATTTTTCTTAGGGTGACAACTAGGGGGATTTAGGAAAGTACTTGATACCATCATTATAGTGTTTGGCTTGCATTTATGAAAGTAATTCTATAAGTAAAAAAGAAGAAGTGTAGAGGAGATCCATTGAACCATTATGGTGATATCTATCTCTTGTATTTTATTTCTATCATGATATTAATGAAAATGAGATTGCTTTAATTCTACTCTATGTTTGACTAAATTCGCTAGTTTTGAATTGATGATATTAATTTCATATGTAGTACTAATGAAGTTCTCTTATTTCTTAAATGATTAAAATAATATTTTTAATATTATCATATGTGTAGTTAAAATTAGGTATAATGTGGAGCCTCGACGAAGGAAAGAAGATATAATCATGAATATTGAATTAGTATGCATCATACCTAGGTATAGTATATGAAATGTATTAAATTATTAAGAAGATGATATAACCATAGGAAGTCGGTGGGCATCCTTTATTCCTATAAGCTCAAAAGAGATCTTGAGATGCACATGCTTTGAATCACAATTAAAAGAGGTTCATTAGAAAAAAATATGTTATTTATATTCATCAATCCAAAATATTATATCCATATAATGTATTCATTATCTTTATCTAATTTTATTTAAGTGATTGAATATCTATAATATACATTTTTATTGAGTAGGATAATCATTATAATTAGAGTAAATAGTAGTAATTGATCGTTAAAAAGCTTACTTCCTTATGGGTTTGACACTCCACTCTATCATTTTATTACTCGATTCAGCATGTATACTTGCGTATATTAAGTGAGGTTTACTAATTTATATAAAAAAAAATCTAAGTATTGCTTAGGAAAGATAGAGCCTTAAACATCCCTTGTTATAATTCAAATTTACAGTTACCCACAGCTCCCATTAAGTTTTTGGCACCATTATCTAGGAAGCATTTTATTTTTTTCAAAATTTTAACTATATTATTGAATTAATTGCATAGTTAGACATACTTATTTTATTATTATTTAGTTGCTTTTATCACTAATTGTGTATTATTTTTTTTTTGCATGCTTTATAACCATAAAAAAAATTTGTTATTTGATTCCAAAATTGAGAGAACTCTTTCTAAAATTCAGATAATCAAAAAGATATTGAAAATGGCAGCACTAGAATTAGAGCAAAATTATTCTATACCTCTTAAGGATTATGCAAATCCTTTAGTAGATGGAATTCATCAGAGCATAAAGATACCAACAATTCAAGCTAATAGTTTTGAATTAAAACCAGCTATCATTCAATGGTGTAAAACTCTAATTTAGAGGAACTCCTATAGAAGATCCCAATTTATATTTAGCCAGTTTCTTAAAAATTTGTATAATATTTAAGTACAATTGTGTCAATAATAATGCTATTAAATTTAGATTATTTCCCTATTCTTTAAGAGATAAAGCTAAAATGTGATTAAATTCTGTATCCTCGGGTTTTATAACCACTTGGGATGAATTTGCTCATAATTGTTTTTCTAATTATTTATCACCTTAAAAAACTACCAAACTTAGAAATGACATAACTTTTTTTACTTAGTTTGAAGGAGAATCCATTTTTGAGAGTTAAAAAAGATTTAAGAAAATGCTTAGAAAATATTTGCATCATGCATTACCTTATTGATTGATTATTCAAATATTTTATAATACATTAATATGATCACTTAGATCTATAATGGATGCTGCAACTAGAGGATCATTAATGTTTAAGCTAATTGAGGCAACTTATGAATTAATAGAAAAAATGGCTACTAATAATTTCTAATGGTGTGTTGATAGGGTAAATCTAAAAAAATGTACCTAAAATTTATGAATCGGATGCTTTATCAATATTAACTCCACAAGTTGAAGCGATCTATAAGAAGTTGAATACAATATGAGTAAATTCTGGAATAGGAACTAAGTTCTCAAGGGATCAAAATTTAATTGAAGATAATAATATGCAAAGGATTGAAATATTAATGTAATTGGAAGATAAAATAATCCCTATTCAAATACATATAATCTAGTTTGGAGGAATTATTCTAATTTTAATTAGTCAAATAATATGGGTGGTAATAATCAATGGAATAATGGGTAGAATAATCAAGGAGATGAATAATTTAAAATTATAAGTTATACCTTTATTTATTAATTTTTAAAATAAAGATGAATAATTAGAATTAAATATTTGATATAAGTAGAGTAAAATTAAAAATCATAAGCAATTCGAATTTGGAATTAATAATCTTATTAAATCCTTGCATTAAATTCATTAAGGTTGTAAAAATGTTCTAAGTAATAAATCAATATTCAAAATCATTAACTATGTGCTTAAAAAAAGGAGTACATTCATAAACTGGTATTAGTCAAAAGCTTACAATTCGATTACAATCTTATACTTACATTCTTAAAGAATAAATAAAAAAACTAATACAAATAATGGTGAACTAATAAATTTTTATTTTTTAACTAATAATATATCTAATCATTAAACTATATTATTGTTGCGGGCTAGAATATACACGGCGGTAGAGAAATATAAAGCTAAACGTCTTAGCATTATACGAAGATCCGGCATGCAATCAGATAAGAGAGAGTGTGTGTTGCATTCATATGAGACACTAGAGTTTTTGCATGGAAACCCCTAAAAAGGGGGGAAAACCACGGGGCCTAGCCCAATTTGAATGAATCCACTAGTATTTGTAGTTGATTACAAATGAGGCCCTCCATTTAGGGGAAGGACTTGGCTTGATATAGCCAATATACATCATATTGAGTGCATTACATGGTGGGAGTCAATATATACATGTTGGTTGGGTCGGCTGACCATAGTTGGCAAGCAATGGCAGTCGGAAGGACTGTAGTCAGTAGGTGATGAGGTCGGGAGGATCTTAGTCGACAGGCGATGAAGGTCGGAAAAACCATAGTTGATTGGTGTTGGAGGTCGGAAGGCCCGTAGTCGGCAGGTGATGGAGGTCTGGCAGACCATAGATGTAAGGCGATGGTCTGACAGAAGTTTGAGCCTCAGATGGTGGTCCGATATCGGAATTTAATGATCTTGGGCTCGTTGGATTCGTCTTGTCGAGCCGCTCGATTTGACTATAAGAATGTGATGATTGGAGACCTTTTGCTAACTCAAATTGTGGTTTGACCCTTCCAAAAGTGCTTCGAATCTTTGATTTGGACTCATTTGGGCTTGGATTGGGTCGATTTTGGTGTCATTGGGTTCGTATTTTCGAGACGCTCAGTTCGACTATAAGTTTACTGAAATCGAAATTCAGATGGTCTTCGATTTAATTTTTGAAATTTCCAACTTGATTTTGCTTCGAGATTCGTGCCTGACCAAGATAATTTTTTGATGATATATCAGTTGCCCCCCCTATTTTTGGACATCGAATCTTGCAAAGTCCAAAAATACTTGTATAATTTCAGTATTTAAAATGTCCAAATCAATTTTTTGCGGAATAAAATTACGTGTGTGTATATATATATATATATATATATATATATATATATATATATATATATATATATATGAATATATACATATATGATTACTAACTTAACTAACTAGTTGATTAATATTAGCTATCGATTATAATTGATATAATGATATATATAACTTATATAATTATTATAATAACGTACATAGTACATTATAATAAAGTTATAATACAATTATAATAGTTATATAAATATAACTGTTATAATAAAGTTGTAATAAAGTTATAATAGTTATATTATAACTGTTATAATAAAGTAAATGTTATAATAAAGTAAAAGTTATAATAAAGTTATCATAACTTTATGAATATGAATATATTAAATTATAAATGTTAACATTAATATATAAAATAAAACTCTTACAGTTATATAAATATAACTGTTATAAAGTTATATTAAAGGTAAAGTTATAATAACTTTATAAATAATTATTATAACTGTAGAGTTACTCAGAATGATATTATATAAAAAACGTTACTATGATATTAACACCAAACTGTTATAAAGTTAATTTATGCTACCATTTATTGGTCATTAAATTTTTTTTTTAATTTAAAAATTTTCTCTCCAAATCTCTTTTGAGAAGCTATAAATACCCCCTTTTCGGATATGAAAATTTGCACCTCCCCCTCTCTTCTCTTTTTCTCAAGCTGAGGCCTTCCCCTGACTCTGTTCAGATGGGTATCCCCTATTCAGTCCTAGGGCCCCTCACTGAGTAAATGGAAGGTGTGAGGTTGGAGGCCGAGTGGAAGATCGGTATCACTCGGAAGTCGGGTGCAAGACCGACGCCACATGGAGGCCGAGTAGAAGGCCGACATCACTTGGAGGTCGGACAGGAGACTGACGTCACTTGGAGGCCGGTAGAAGACCGACGTCACTCGGAAGTTGGGTGCATGACCGGTGTCACGCAGAGGTCGGGCAGAAGGCCGACATCACTTGGAGGTCGGGCAGAAGACCGATGAAAGTCCCGTGACGGGCAGAAGGCTGACGTCACTCGGAAGTCGGGTGCAAGACATGCGTCACATGGAGGCCAGGTAGAAGGCCGACATCACTTGGAAGTCGGGCAGAAGATCGACGTCACTTGGAGGCCGGGCAGAAGACCGATGAAAGTCCCATGATGGGCAGAAGGCCGACGTCACTCGGAGGCCGGTAAGAAGACCGACATCACTTGGAAGTCAAGTGCAAAACCGGTGTCACATGGAGGCCGAGCAGAAGGCCGACATCACTTGGAGGTCGGGCAGAAGACCGATGTCACTCGAAAGTTGGGGGCAAGACCGGCGTCATATGGAGGCCGGACATAAGGCCGACGTCACTCGAAAGTCGGATGCAAGACCGATGTTACATGGAGGCCAGGAAAAAGGTCGACATCACTTGGAGGTTAGACAGAAGACCGACGTCACTTGGAGGCCGGGGAGAAGATCGACGTCACTCAAAAGTTGGGTGCAAGACCGGCATCACATTAAGGCCGGGTAGAAGGCCGACATCACTTGGAGGTCGAACAGAAGACCGACGTCACTCGGAAGTCAGGTCCAAGACTGACGTCACATGGAGGCCGGGCAGAAGGCCGACATCACTTGGAGGTCGGGCAGAAGACCAACATTACTTGGAGGCCGGGTAGAAGATTGACGCCACTTGGAGGTCGGGCAAAAGACCGATGTCACTCGAAAGTCGGGTGCAAGACTGGCGTCACATGGAGTCCAGGCAGAAGTTTAGTAATGGGAGGATGTTTAGCATCGGGTAGAAGTCCGACGAAATTCCTGCGATGGGCAGAAGTTCAACGACGGGAGGAAGTTCAGCGTCGGGTAGAAGTTCGATGAAAGTCCAGCGACATATAGAAGTTCAGCTATAGGAGGAAGCTCGTGGTCTGGTAGAATTTAGACGGAGGTCCTGCAATGGGCAGAAGTCCAGTAACTAGAGGAAGTTCGACATCGGGTAGAATTTCAATGAAAGTCTCGCAATGGGCAGAAGTCTAGCAGCAGGAGGAAGCTTAGTGCCAGGTAGAATTCTGACAAAAGTCCTGTAATAGGCAGAAGTACAACATCGGGTAGAAATTCGATGAAAGTTTGTCGAGGGGCAGAAGTCTAACGACGGGTAGAATCTCGACGTCGGGCAGAAATCTGACGAAAGTCTCGCGACGGGCAGAAGTCCCGCAACAGGAGGAAGCTTGGCATCGAGCAGAAGGTCGACGAAAGTCCCATGACATACATAAGTCCAGCGACGATAATAAGTTTATCATCGGGGGCTTCTTGATGGCATAATCCTGTATGTAAGAGGTTCAGAGAATCCACCAATGATGTATGACCTATCCGAGGTTGTATGTCAGAGATTTGCTCGATGATGTTAACTTATATGGAAGAGGTCGAAAGAATCCACCAAGGATGTGTATGGCTTATTCAAGGTTGTATGTCAGAGACCTGCTCGATGACGTTAACCTATATGAAAGAGGTTGAGAGAATCCACCAAGAATGTAAGACTTATCCGAGGTTGTATGTTAGAGCCTTTTGCTCGATGACGTTAACCTGTGTAGAAGAGGTCGAGAGTATCCACCAAGGATGTAAGACCTATATGAGGTTATATGTCTGAGCCTTTGCTCAACGATATTAACCTGTGTAAAAGAGGTTGAGAGTATCCACCAAGGATGTAAGAACTATCCGAGGTTGTATGTCAGAGCCTTTGCTCGATGAAGTTAACCTGTGTGGAAGAGGTCGAGAGTATCCACCAAGGATGTAAGACCTATCCGAGGTTGTATGTCAGAGCCTTTGCTCGATGACGTTAACCTGTGTGGAAGAGGTCGAGAGTATCCAAAAGGGATGTAAGACCTGTCCGAGGTTGTATGTTAGAGCCTTTGTTCAATGACGTTAACCTGTGTGGAGGAGGTCGAGAGTATCCACCAAGGATGTAAGACCTATCCGAGGTTGTATGTCAGAGCCTTTGCTCGATGACGTTAACCTGTATGGAAGAGGTCGAGAGTATCCACCAAGGATGTAAGACCTGTCCGAGGTTATATGTCAAAGCATTTGCTCGATGACGTTAACCTGTGTGGAAGAGGTCGAGAGTATTAACCAAGGATGTAAGGCCTATCCAAGGTTTTATGTCAGAGCCTTTGATCGATGATGTTAACCTCTATGGAAGAGGTCGAGAGTATCCACCAAGGATGTAAGACCTATCCAAGGTTGTATGTCAAAGCATTTTCTCAATGACGTTAACCTGTGTGGAAGAGGTCGAGTCGAATCCCCATGGGATTGATTTTACCTTGATTGGGAGGGGGCGAACGCCGTATGTATCCCGAATCAAGGGTGAAGAATGATCTATATTTAGACCGTTACTGCCTTTTTGAGGTTGAGCTTAAGACCTTGCCTAAGGAGTAGAAGTCCAGTAAGGGACTGTATAATGCTTAAAATTTATTGGAAGCATCTTTGCATTTGCTCAAAGTTTCTTAAAATATCATCTTGATATTGAAAATATTGGAGGAATCTTCTTGGAGTCAAGTTTGCCCCCCAGTACACATCTGATTCCCATGAAATAGACGCAGCGATAGCTAATGTAAGGAAGTTGGCATGAATGACCTTTTGAGATTGGAGCAAAAATTGCCCCCCAGTCGGGAACTACGTTCCCATAGATGGCGCCAAACTGTTGCGGGCTAAAATATACGCGGCATTAGAGAAATATAAAGCTAAACGTCTTAGCATTATACGAAGATCCGGCACGCAATCAGATAAGAGAGAGTGTGTGTTGCATTCATATGAGACACTAGAGTTTTTACGTGGAAACCCCTAAAAAGGGGGAAAAACCACGGGGCCTAGCTCAATTTGAATGAATCCACTAGTATTTGTAGTTGATTACAAATGAGGCCCTCTATTTAGGGGAAGGACTTGGCTTGATATAGCCAATATACATCATATTGAGTGCATTACATGGTGGGAGTCAATATATACATGTTGGTTGGGTCGGCTGACCATAGTTGGCAAGCAATGGCAGTCGGAAGGAGTGTAGTCGGTAGGCGACGAGGTCGAGAGGATCCTAGTTGACAGGCGATGAAGGTTAGAAAAACCATAGTTGATCGGTGTTGGAGGTCGGAAGGCCCGTAGTCGGCAGGTGATGGAGGTCTGGCAGACCATAGATGTAAGGCGATGGTCTGATAGAAGTTTGAGCCTCAGATGGTGGTCCGATAGAAGTTCAGGCCTTAGGTGGTGGTTCGGTAGGAGTGCAGGCCTCAGGTGGTGGTCCGGCAGGAGTACGGGCCTTAGGTGGTGGTTCAGCAGGAGTGCGGGCCTCTGGTGGGGTTCCGGCGGTGGTGCGGCAGAATCTTGACGGTGGTCGAAGAGGAGCCAGGCGGCTGAAGCTTTCTTCCTTCTCTTCCTTCTTCTCCCTTGGCTTCCCTCCTCCTTTCAAGAGGAAATGGGGTTTTATTTATAGAACTGTTGAGTGGCATGGCATGTAAATAAGTGGAAGATCAAGGGTAAATTGGGAGTGGCTCGGATGGACGGCCGATCTTGATTCCTACGATCATGTACCATTCAATGGTTATTTGAATGCCTTAATGATATCGGAATTTAATGATCTTGGGCTCGTTGGATTCTTCTCGTCGAGCCGCTCGATTTGATTATAAGAATGTGATGATTGGAGACCTTTTGGTAACTCAAATTGTGGTTTGACCCTTCCAAAAGTGCTTCGAATCTTTGATTTGGACTCATTTGGGCTTGGATTGGGTCGATTTTGGTGTCGTTGGGTTCGTATTTCCGAGACGCTCAGTTTGACTATAAGTTTACTAAAATTGAAATTCAGATGGTCTCCGATTTAATTTTTGAAGTTTCCAACTTGATTTTGCTTCGAGATTCGTGCCTGACCAAGATAATATTTTGATGATATATCAATTATTCATCTTAAAATAAAAAATTAATAATTAAATCTATAACCTATAATTCAAATTAAGTAATAATAAGGATAACTGATTATTATAATTATTAGTATTTTATCTAAACTAGAATTATAATCTTGTTCATTTTTACTACTTCTGGATCGTGATGTATTATCATATATTTTAATAATTTTAAATAATTAATTTTTATTTTGGTTAATCATTTAATTAGAATTATAATATATTTATTTATTGAGGACAAGCAAGAGTTTAAGCTGAGGAGAATTTTATGTGTAAAAAATATATTATTTTATATATTATATTTTTAGTGAAAATGTATTGTTTAAGTTGTATTATGCAGGAAAAAAAAAGAAAGGGTATAAATTTCTAAGTTTCATCTAGCATCACGGCATCAGAATAAATAATGCCACAGCGCCATCAAAGACACCGCTGGAGCTCTAGAATATCAACATTGTAATGCCAATGTTTCTATCGGACGACACTGCAGCATCAAAAGTTCAACACCACAACATCACACTCTATGATGCCTAGGTGCCCAAATTGCTCTTTTGGCACCGTAGTGTTCAAAAGTCAGCAGCACTGCGGCATAACAATTGTAACTTCTTAAAGACATGATCTATCAGCAAAATGATGAGACTGTTCACTAAGTAACTAATCAACATTAACAAGCGCCACAACGGAGCTAAAATAACATTGTAACTGTGTTAATTTAATTATTGGGCGTAGCATCTCCGATCTTTCAAGCGCCACAGTGCCAATTGCCAAATTTGTATTTTCTTATAAATAGTCACTGTATTATATTTGTAAGGGATTTCAGTCACTTAGAAAATTTTATATATTTCATAGTGCTTCTTTGAATTTTTTTAGGATGACAACTAAGGGAATTTGGGGACATACTTGATACCATCATTAAAGTATTTTTCTTTTATTTGTGAAAGTAATTCTGTAAGTAAAAAGGAGTGTACAAGAGATCCATTGAACCATTCTAGTGATATCTATCTCTTGTATTTTCTTTCTATCATGCTTATAATGTGAATAAGATTGTTTCAATTCTACTCAATATCTGACTAAATTCTCTAGTTTTGGATTGATAATATAAATATTATATATAGTACTAATAACTTTTTCTTATTCCTTAAATGATTAAAATGATATTTTCAATATTATCAGATCTTAATTTAATGCACATAGTGGTCATATATGTAGTTAAAATTAGGTGTAATGTAGAGCCTCATTGGAGAGAAGTAGGCATAACTAGGAATATTAAATTAGTATGCATTATACCTAGGCATAATGTATGAAATGAATTAAATTCTTAAAGAAATGATATATCTGTAGGAAGTTGGTGGACATCCTTTATTCCTATAAGTTTGACAAAGATCTAGAGATAATATGGTTTGAATAGCATCATAATTAAAAAAGATTAATTAGGAAAAATATGTTATTTATATTTATATTCATATAGTATATGTGTTATCTTTATCTAATTTTATTTAAGTGATTGAATCTCCACAATATCCATTTTTATTGAGTAGGATTATTATTGTAATTAGAGTAAGCAGTAGTAGTTTATTGCTAAAAAGCATACTTTCTCATGGGTTCGACACTCTACTCTATCACTTTATTACTTTATTCGACATGTATACTTGTGTATATTAAGTGGAGTTTATTAATTTATATCAAAGAAAATTTAAGCATTATTTAGGGGAGATAGAGCCTTAAACATCTATTATTATAATTCAAATTTACACTTACCCACAACCCCCATCATGTTTTTTGGCACCGTTACTTGGGAAGTATTTTACTTTTTGTAAAATTTTAATTATATTGTTGAATTAATTGTATAATTAGACCTACTTATTTTATTATTATTAAGTTGCTTTGATTACGAATTGTATATTCTTTTTTTTAGGTTGCATGCTTTATAGCCATAGAAAATTTTTTTTGTCATTTTATCCTGAAATTGAGATAACCCTTATTAAAATTTGGAAAACTAAAAAGATCTTGAAAATGGATGAGTAAGAGTTAGAGCAAAATCATTCTATACATCTGAAGGATTATGCAAACCCTTTAGTAGACATAATTCATCAGAGCATAAATATACCAATAATCCAAGCTAATAATTTTAAATTAAAACCATCTATCATTCAAATGGTATAAAACTCTCAATTTGAGAGAACTCCTGCAGAAGATCCTAATTTATATTTAACTAGTTTTTTAGAAATTTATGTACATTTAGGTATAATGGTGTCAGTGATAATGCAATTAAACTTAGATTATTTCCATTTTCTCCAAGAGAAAAAGCTAAAATATAATTGAATTCTTTATCCCTAAGCTTTATAACCACTTGGAATGAATTAGCTCATAATTTTTTTGCTAAATATTTCCCACCTTCAAAATCTGCAGAACTTAAAAATGACAACTTCTTTTACTCCATTTGAAGGATAATCCAACTTATGAGAGCTGTAAAAGATTTAAGGAAATTCTTACAAAATACCCACATTATGCATTACCTAATTGACTGATTATTCAATTGTTTTATAATGGATTAATAAGATCTTTTAGAGTTATAATTGATGCTACAGCTAGATGATTAATGCCAAAGCTATTTATGGAAGTTTATGAATTAATAGATAAAATGACTACTAATAATTTTTAGTGGCCTACTAATAGGTTTAATCCTAAAAAAGTAGCTGGAATTTATGAATCATATACTTTATTAAATATTGACTTTATAAGTTGTAGCAATTTCTAAGAAGTTGAATATAATAGGGGTAAATTTTGGAATAGAAAATGCCGTAAAGGGATCAAAATTTAATTAAAAATAATAATATACAAGGTATTGAAAAAATTAATATAATTGAAAGACAAAATAATCCCTATTCAAATACATATAATCCAGATTAAAGGAATCATCCTTAATTTAATTAGTCAAATAATATAGGTGGTAAAAATGAATTGAATAATGGGCAGAATAATCATAAAGTAAGTTGGAGCACTTCTCAACAACCTTTTATTAATCCTAGAATTATAAATCCTCCAGGATTTAATCATATCAATCAACTTGGAAATAAAAAAATAGCATTGGAGGATCTAGTTATGTTGTTAGAAACTCAAATAAAAAATCAAGCTACTTCTATTAAAAATTTGGAAACTCAATTATGTAAGCTTGTAATTTTACTCAATATTAGACCTCTTGGATCTTTATCTAGTAATACTAAAATAAATTTGTTAGAAAATGAAAAGGATCTGAATATAAGCCATTTGAAGAATGGAAACAATATGCCATCGCCAAATTGAAAAGAAAAATATAGGTAAAGTCTGGTTGAAGACTATAAACTTAGCGCTGTGTGGGAGGCAACCCAGAATTATATTTAGTATAGTATTAAGTCTAGCTAAAGACTATAAACTTAGTGCTTTAAGGAAGGAAACCCATCTTATAGTATAGGTGTAATAAATAACAATACTAAAAAAAACTTGAGAGATGAGAAAGTGTCGCAATGCTACCATTGGCACCACAGCACTGAGCCGGGCTTTATTGGTTTAAAATTCAAATTTAAAAAATTTCCTTTCACTTGAAAATTATAAAAATAACATGATGGAAGTTTAATTTTGAATCCTTGTTAATTCTTGGGTATAGTGTTATCTTCTTCTTTCTGAAAATTTAATTTAAGTAATGGGTAGAATTAAGCAAAGACATTCCTCTTCTGGGATTAAAAGTGAAGAAAGTTTGGAAAATGAAAAGTCCTTATCTCTTCTCCACATGTAAAGTTTTGTTATCATCAATAAACTTCATAAGTTTAATGATGAAGTTCAAGAAAATACAAGAAGATATAAGGCAGTAATGAAGAAAATGCATAAATATAAAGTTTTAGAGTATAAATTTTATTCTGGTCCAAATATTCTACTATTTGATTACAAGAAGTTTTCTCATGGAAAAATTAAATCTGGATAGGTAGGCCCATATTCCGTTATTAGAATATATCCTAATGGTGCCATCAGCATTCAAGATAAGAGAAGTTTTAACATTTTCAAGGTGAATGGTCATAGATTGAAACCATGCTATTTGACAAATAAGGAAATCTTGAATTTGAAGAGAGGATTTATGTTTGTATCTTAGTTGTACTTCATATATTTTGAAAGAAATGCACTTATATGAGTGATTGGTACATGTAGTTGGAACATGACTTATTATTTTGCTTATGAACTCACTATGTTATGCATGGTGCTTAGTGCACTAGTTAACATGTAATCAATGTTATGTCATGTTATATTTTGTTATGTTCTAGTAACATATGTTTTATACACCTTTTATCATTTATATGAAAGCATGTGTAGTTTTAACTGTTATTTGAGTTTCTTGTATTTACATTTTATTGAAATTCTCCTCATGTATACTATAATTTTTTGTATTCTGATTATTTAATAAATCTTAATAAAAATGATAAATAAAAATTATATAAAATTAGGTTAATAATAAAATCTTATATCTTAGTTCACATAAACACTATTTGTACTTCATAGAGTAGAAAAGAAACTAATAATTATCTAACTTAAATCGTTCAAGTTATTACTTTAATTTGAAACCATAAGTTATAACTTTATTTATTAATTTTTGAAATAAAGATCAAGAATTAGAATTAAAGATTCGATATGAATAGATTAAAATTGAAAATCATGTGTAATCCGAATTTAAAATTTGTTATCTTATTAAATCCTTATATTAAATTCATTAAGATGGTAAAAAGGTTTGATATAAAAACTAATATTCAAAATTATTAACTATGTGCTTAAAAAAAAAGAAGTACATTCAAAAATTGCTATCAATTGAAATCTTAGAATTCGATTATAATCTTATACTTAAATTCTTGAAGGATAAAATAAAAAAAACTAGTACAAATAATGGTGAACTAATGAAGTTTCATTTTTTAATTACTAACACTTCTAATTATTAAACTACATTATTCACTTTAAAATAAAAAACTAATAGTTAAATCTATAACCTATGAATTCAAATTAAGCAATAATAAGGATAACTGTTTAGTAGAATTATTAGTATTTTTTCTAAACTAGAATTATAATTTTGTTTATTGCTACTACTTCTAGGCCGTGATGTATTATTCTATATTTTAGTAATTTTAAATTATCAATTTTTACTTTTATTAAATCAAAATTATAATGTATTTGTTTGCTTGAGGACAAGCAGGAGTTTAAGCTCGTGAGAATTTGATATGTACAATAAATGTATTATTTTGTATGTTATATTTTTAGTAAAAATATATAATTTTAGTTGTGTTGTGTAGGAAAATTACAAAAAGGCCATAAAATTCTAAAATTTATATAGTATTGCGGTGTCAAAACAAACAACACCATAGCACCATCAAATACACTGCATGAGCACCAAAATATCGACATTGAAGTGCCTATTTCTCTATCAGACAGTACCGCGTCATCAAAAGTTCAGCACCGCAACATCACACTCTATAATGCCTCGATACCCGAATTACTCTTCCAGCAACTATTTGATTAAAAAAAGTGTTATTTTAAAAACTTAATTTTCTTTGGAAAAGTTTAATTTCTAGAATTTTTAGTTTTGAAATTAGACATATCTTTATGAATAATATATCACCTCAAAAGGTGAACATATCATTCTCTAATAGGTTTCAATTATAAAACTTTGAATTTATCTTGATTATTACAGTTAAACTTAAGGAAGACAACATATGATTCTAGAGGATCAAAATAATGTTTGATTGCAATAATATAGAGAATAGATTATTAATTTTATAATCAAATAATAATAAAATGATATATCTTTTCGGATAAAGAGGATATCGCTTATTATTAATTATTTGAAAATGACGATAATGATCGTTGGATTTGATTTTCTTAAAGAGAATTAATTAAAGTTTTAAAAAGCTTGATTTTGAAAATTTTAATCTAGGTTTCTAAATCTCCTACGAGCTCAAGCCCTCGTAGTTAATTATATCATAAGAAACTAGAATTTCTTACGAAAATTCTTGATTAAAATAGTAGTAAAAATTTTATTTAAGATTTTAAGGCTTGATGTCAAAGGAGGTAAGGATTGGAAATTCAACTAGGATTGGTTCAAAATTGAACACTTATTCTAGAGTTAAAGTAGGATTGATAGGAGGTGTTTTAAGATTTTAAATTGCTTCAGAAACACCCCAGCCTATCCTATGTATTGGGCTTGAATTTAATTAAAAGATATTTAAGTTTAAATGATTTGATTTTATTAGAAAGTTGAGATTCACATCCCAGAGATTGAGGTCTTATAGCCTGAGCTTGCCTCAGAACCTAAGTCTAAAATGGGTACTAAAAACCAGTAGCCCGAACCTAGCTAATGCAATACAAATCTGGACTTATCTCGACTTGGATGGGGAGCCAACTAAACCACCTAGGTGCTTTAAAACCATGTTCCCGATCACTTATGAAAGAGTGTTTAAGGACGTTGATTAGATTAAGTTTGAGGGGTTGGGGCCGACATCTAGAGCAGATCCTAATTGGCCCCTTAACTTATGTTGGGTATTTGATGCTTAACCTAAAATATAATTAAAGATTTAGACACTTTTAAATTTGTATCTAATATAATGTATACTAGTTGACTTGATTAAATGCTTGAATCAAAATAAAAAAGTTTTAAAATCAGGCTTAAAAATATATATTTCTCTAGAAGAATACACAGATTTCCTTTAACAGAACTGCACCCTCATAGGTCAGGTAGTCTGCCAGAACCCACAGGTGGGGAGGTGCCTAACAAATAGAAAGAAAATACAACAATTATGTGTATGAGAACTCCCGACGGTCTCGGGCTTACTTCTTAAAATATTAGAGTTGCTATGTGAGCTTAAATATTTTAATTTGTTTAAGTAAAAGAAGTTTTTAACGTTCCCTCATGAGCCTTCGATCGGGTTCCAGACTAAATCAAAATCGACATGCAAAAAGTGCCAAAACAATTACTAAAAGCATATAAATCCTAATCGCAATCAATACATCAATCAATCATTAAATTAAATCAATTAAATTAAAATTCAAATTGAAAGTCCACATGGCAAGTGTCACTTAATTATACAACCCAGAGTCTGCAAGAAAAGTAAAGTGGCCGGGTACCACTGACAACAACCCGAGTTGTACTCCTAAGACTCAAGTGACTTTGAGAATTAGGACTCTTCTCATTCTTCACTTCTTCATCCTTCTGTGGGTTCCTTGGATCGTCAGGCCCATATATCCAAATGAAAAGAAACTCCCCCTCGAAAGGGGTGTTATCTTTCCTCTTTGGATACTTGAAACTATCCTAACTTGATCTTCCAAATGGATGAAGACTCTCTCCTAGGGGATGTCTTCTCGTCTTTGGAATCCAAGTTTGATTGAACTATCCCATCTCAAATTTGTCACTTTAAAATTACAACTCAATTTATCTCAAATTATATTAATTAAAATTGAAAATTTAGACTCAAGCATAACCTGCAGGGTTATCTTAAGAAATTTGAATTTAAATCATCTCAAGCAATTAATATATTTAAAATATAAAATACTTAAATCACAGTCATGCTTGGTCATGCTCTTTAAATTTTAACAGGGGGTCTTAAGCAATTTCTGAAGCACCTGTAGAAAATAGCATCAATTTAAAGCTTAATTATTTACTCTTTTAATTTTAATGCTCTGTATGAGCATGGCCACCTGCATAAGATTGAATCAGTATAAATAATCCTTAACCTAATGATAGATCTAACACACAATCAATCAAATCACAGAATACAAAAATTAAATAAATAATCAATCAATTACTTAATTCTAACAACCAGCATGCAATGAAAACCATAAAAAACTTAGCACATACAAGTAACAAAAAAGTAAACACCGACCTAGCTTAATACTAGAGTTGGTTGTCCTAGTAAACCATCTAAGTGTATGGGATAGGCTGTGTGGCTTAGATATGTCCTATATAGGATACTTAGTTAAAGTTGTTGGATGTTCTTGTTGGTTGAAAGGCTTAAGGAAGAATTATTAATTAAAGTTAAAGTATTAATAATTTAAAATTGATTTTAAAATATATTATTTAAAGTTAATTAGTTATCACCTTTGTTGCTCATTGAGGCCATGAAGTTTATTTCACATTCCTTGGGGCTAATTTAATAGCCTCGTAGGCCTGAGTTACCTAGTGGTAATCAGTAGGATTAAGTACTTGATTTGATTTAAGATTTAAAAGCTATTAAATTTAAATTAATTTTAATTAGTTACTAGTTTTAAAGGATTTAATTGATTTAAGTTTGCTATCAATCGGTTCGTGGCGTTGTGCCACCATGCTCGAGGAATAAAGTCTCATTAGGACATGTAGCCCTACAACCTGGAGTACTCCATCCTAAAAACTTGGTTGATATAATTAGATTAAGGATTTTAAATTTAATTAAAATATTAATAATCATTTAATTTTAAGATTTTAACAATCCATTGAATCCTTTCGTGGCGTTGTGCCACCAGGCTCGAGGAGCAGAGCCTCCTTAAGACACGTAGCCCCGCAGCTCAGAGTAGTCCATCTTAAAACTTCATCTTTGGAGTGGTTGTTGTATATTAAGAGGTTGTTTAAGTGATTTAAATATTAATTAATATTTTCTAAAATTTGAAATTAATTATCAAATTTTAGAATTTTTGGACTATTTTAATCATTTAATTAAGGGGTAAAAAGTTAACTTTTAGATTTAATTAGATTTCTAGAATTTTAGTATTTTTATAAAATATTAGACCTTAATATGATTAGTTAGACTATAAATTTGCTGGATTTGGATTTTTTTACATTTAGTTATGAAGGTTTGAAGTTTTGACTTGATTTTGATCTAATTTTAACCAAATAGTTGACTTTTTGACTTTGACTAATTCTTGAAGGTTTAATATTTTTAATAAATATTAAATTTTATTTTGAGTTGAATGCCTTTGAGTTTGACTTATTTGAAATTTTCTGAAATTAGTTATGATTTTTGAAAGTTTTGTAATAATTAGAATTTTCAAAGTTATTTAATTAAGGGTGTTTTAATAATTTGAGTCCAAATAAATGCCAAACTCCTTGAAATTAGCTCCAAAGGTCAGGAATGACCTAAGGAGAGATCCCAAATGTTTGGGAATTTTTTGAAATTTTTAATTATTTTTAATTAATTAACTTAATTAAATATTAATTTTTAATTAAAATTAAATTAAGCTTGAGTTTTAAAGTCCAATCAAGGGGGTTTTATTTTTTATTGATTAAGGGTTTAATTCTGGTCAGTTAGAGGTATTATGTATATTTTTGCAATTTAAATTTAATTTATGAAATTTTTTAGAATTTTTAATACTTAATTAAAGGTTTAAACATAAGTTGATTGATTAAGGGGCTTAATGATTTTAAAAATCAGTGAGAAATTTTCTTAGGATAGAGAATGTCACTATATTTGAATGGTTTAAATTTCAACTCTATTGGACATATATTGTAATTTCTATACTTATTTTAAGTTTTCTAATCATAGATCCTTAATTATTATCCTTAATGATGTTACTAGGTTGAGTATGTTTAAATCAAAGTTTTGCTAACCCTTGAACAATCATATGAATAAACATATAATCATAATCAGGTTCCTAAATCTAGGATAGCCTAAGCTAGGTGCAAGTGTGTGCACTCTAAGCATGTAAGGATTAACATATAACATATGATTAAAAATTAGATTAGCGAACAATCAAAATATGATTGTTCACTAATCATCCCCTATCAATCCAATTCATATGTCCAACTCATGTTTAAGATTTCAAGGGATCTCTCAAACACTTAAGCATTTAACATATATATATATATATATATATATATATACTTTTAAAATAAAATGTTTTAAAGTATATATATAAACCTAATATAAAAATATAAACTTAAAAAAAAAAATAATTTAAAAAATATCATCAAAATTATTTTTAAATATTAATGAGAGATCCTCTAGTCATTTTAAAATAATTTAAAAATAAATTTTTAATTTTAAAATATTTAATTAAATATTAATTTAATATTAAAGTATTTAAATTATTCAAACTATTTAAAATAGATTAAGTTTTAAATTTTAAAATTAATTTTAAATTAATATATTTAAAATTCTAAAAATTTTGATATATTATTTATATTTTTTAGATTTAAATTGAATTTAATTTGAATTTTTAAAGTTTTAGGATTAATTAAATTATTTAAATTAATTAAAAAATAATTAATACTTAAAATCTTTCTTAAGTTAAGTTTAAATAAATCTTAATTGTTTCTAAAATTTTAATTTTATTTAAGTTAATTTTATGTGAATTTAAGTTTAATTTTAATTAGATGTTAAATAGTTAATTAATTAAAAGCTATTTGAATTTGATTTTAAACTAAATATTTAAACATAATTAACAAATTATTTAAGATTGTTTAAAATAAGTTTATTATTATTATTATATTTTTAAAATCATTTGAATTTGATTCAATTAAATATTAATTAATTAGTTAAATATTGAAGTAGTTTAAATTATTCAAATTACATTGAATATGTTTGAGTTTAATTTGATTTAAAATGTTTAAAACATATTTTATAGCTTAATTAAAATATTTTAAAGTAATATTTTAAATTTTAAAATAATTAAGCCAATATTAATTTTAATATTAATTAAGTGTTTGAATAAGGAAAATTATTTATAATATATATGTTTAAATAAAATATTTTAAATTAATCTTAATTTTAAATTAAAGAAAATTAAATTCTAAAAATTTTGATATATATATATAGATATATATTTTTTTTATTTTTAAATTATTTTAAATAATTTTTTTAAAAAATTTCTAAATTTAAAATTGTTTAAATAATAATTTTTAAATCATTTATCAATGATTGGCGGCACTGCGGTGGCTTTAGACACGCGTCAGGCTCCGATTGGCCGGTTCAAAATGCAGTGGCAATCTTTACCGGTGGCACAATCATTGCACAGCCACCAATGATTGGGCAATCAATCGAACCACAGATGCAGTTCACTTAACCACATCGGTAGCGTGTGCGCACTATTGGATCGCCTGCGGTTTGAGGTGAACGACCGAGATTGTGTTGGACGGTAGGATTAACCATGAGATCAAATCTGCTATTAATCAGAACCACGTGATAGCTCAATTTGGACTGTCGATTGAGCAATCAATGGTCCAGAAAATGTGCAATTTATGCACGTTGTGAATGAGCCCTAGGAATGATTATTTGGCTCGTTCTTTCGATCCAGCCAATGAAATTAAACAAAACTTTAAACTCAAATTAAGAACATGAATAGAAATCTTGGGGATTGGTTTGATAGCTTAAAACTAGCTTACTAAAAAGTTATTTAAACTAGTGTAAACTAAATTAGGGTTTGAGTTTTATAAGAATCTAACCATTCGTTTGGGATGATTTTGGATTCTCTAAAACTATGGTATATCCATGCTTATTTGTCCTGAAGAAGTCTTAGCCAGAGAAGCTATGGATTGAGCTGGAGAAGACTTGGACGTAGTTAGGGCTTAGTTTGCTGGGAAACTTGCCGGCGGCGGGCTTTGACCGGTGAGATTTTGATCAGGAAGGGTTAAGGGACTTGCTGGAAGCTCAGAGGAGTTGGGGGCTAGGCTTGAGGAGGTTGAGATGGAGGGAGAAGTTCTAGATTAGAATGTTTTTTAATAAGGGTGTTTTCTCCCTATTCATTTATCCTTAGAGCAAATGGATGGTTAGAATTGAATGTGGGAGCTCCTAGATGGCTGCCACCTGCCTTAGGGTTGTTGGAAAGCTGTAGAAGGTACAACCCAAGGACAAGCCACATGAAAAGTCTCCTTGGTCCCCACTTGGGCATGGGAATGGTTTGAGCCACTTGATTTCAATCCAAGAGCTAGGAAAGGATCTTGGAAGGTTTTAGAGAGTCACTAGGACTACTAGAATGATTAAATGTAGGAGAGATTAACTTTGGAAGGGTGTTTGACCAAGATTGACCCATTTGATCCCTTAGATTGACTGTTTGACTTGTCCCCATGCCACATGGCAGCTGAGGTGGCATGGGAGGGAGGTATTGAATGCTGGAGTGATGAGTTTGGAGATAGAGGTTGGAGTTTGAGTGTTATGTTATTAATTCTTTGAATATTTAATGGTCTTTTGACCATTGGTTGACTAGTTTGACCAGACAAACAGTCAAACCAGGTGAGGTGGCAAAGGGGTAAAGTTTAGGAGCTGATTGGTTGAGTCCAAATGGGTTTAGAACTTAAAGGTTGAGAGCTTGAGAGGCTAGGAGAAGATTTGGTCAAGCAGCATGAGTTGACTTTATCAACTCTACTTGGATTTGATTGACCAGTGAATGGGATATGATTAAAATATAATTTGGAGTTGATTTGAAGTTTGAAAGGGGTTTGATAGGTTGGTTAAATGGGTCGAAATAATCCATTTAAAGTCTTAAGGGGTACTTGGGTCAACCTAAGTTGACTTGGTCAACAAGGTTAACCCAGGGGGTGGGTCCAAGCTCAACAGGTTTGAAATAATATTTTGGATCTATTGGAGGTGTTCCTAGGGTTTGATGAGGTTAATTGGGTCAAAACACCTATTTGGACTCTTAAGGGGCCTTTAGGTTTACCTAGGTTAACTTAGTCAACCAGGTTGACCCAGGGTATAGGTTTAGTTCCAACAAGTTTGGTTTGACATTTGAAACTTACTGGAGGTGGTTGCATTCAATTTGGAGATCATTTGGTCCAGAGTGATTGTTCACACCCTTAAGGGGTAATTTGGTCATTTTGGGCCCTGGTCAACTGGGGGTTAAAGTGAGTCCATTAAAATATAATTTAATACTCAACAAGACATAATTAAGGGTCTGGAAGTGATTAGAAACTTTTGGGAAAGCTCTAAGGTCAAAATCCACTGGGTGGTAGGTCCAGTGGCATAGGCCATAAATATTTGAAGGTTTTATAGCTTTTGGATTTTAATTCAGTTTCGAGAGATAGAGATCTTAGAATGAGCTCAAATTTGGAGAGTTGCCTCTATGGACATGTCCTATCAATATGTAATTGATAGAATCTAAATCAGAGGTCATTTGACTGGGGTTTGAAGTGTTTGAAAGATCTCTGAAGAAGGCCTTTAAACATAGCCTTTGGACTTAGAATTTGGCACAGCAACACTGATCTTTCGAGCGCCATAGTGCTAATTGCCTGATTTGTGTTTTCCTATAAAAATTCATTGTGTTATGTTTTTAATGGATTTAAGTCACTATTCAGTACATTTCATAGTGCTTTTCTGAATTTCTCTTAGTGTGATAACTAATAGAATTTAGGGAAGTTCTTAATACCATCATTAGAGTGTTTTGGTTTTGTTTGTGGAACCAATTCTGTAAGTAAGGAGTGTATAGGAGATCCATTGAACCATTTTGGTGATATCTATCTCTTATATTTCTTTCTATTATGGTTTTAATGAGAATACGATTGCTTCAATTCTACATCATGTCTGGCTAAATTCTCTAGTTTTGGATTGATGATGTAAATATTATATGTAGAACTAATGAAGTTATATTATTCCTTAAATGATTAAAATGATATTTTTAATATTATGAGATTTGAATTTAATACACATAGTGGCTATATGTGTAGTTAAAATTAGGAGTAATGTCGAGCCTCGATGGAGGGAAGTAGGCATAATTACCTAGAATATTGAATTAGTACGTGTCATACCTAGGCATAGGCTATGAAATGTATTAAATTTTTAAGGAGATGACATAACTATAGGAAGTCAGCGAACATACTTTATTCCTACAAGCTTGACAGAGATCTTGTGATGCATATGCTCTGAGTAGCATCACAATTAAAACAGATTCATTAAGAAAAATATGTTATTTATATTCATCAATCCAAAACATTACATCCATATAGTGTATTCATTATCTTTATATAATTTTATTTAAGTGATTGAATCTCCTTAATATCCATTTTTATTGAGTAGGATAATTATTTTAATTAGCATAAATAGTAGTAGTTGATTGCTAAAAATCATACTTTCTTGTGGGTTCGACACTTTACTCTATCACTTTATTACTTGATTTGACATGTATACTTGAGTATATTAAGTGGGGTTTACTAATTTATATCAAAAAAATCTAAGCATTATTTAGGGGAGATAGAGCCTTCAACTTCTATTATTATTATGATTCAAATTTACACCTACCCACAACCTGCATCACACTTACACATCACTTTTTCAGTCTTCGAATAAACCAGAATACCAAATGTCGATTGCTGCATTTATCACCTAAATGGCATCACCAAAACTAATACTACTTATACCTAGTACTAAAGGCTATCTTTTCCACATTTTCAGCCTTCACTCTCAGCTGATGATAACTTGATCTCAAATGAATCTTAATAATATAGTTCAACCTTCTAATTAGTCAAATAAATCATTATTTATGGGTAGTGGATACATATTCTTCCTACTTACCTTGATACACATCCTTAGAGATCAATTTTCTTCTTCCTAAATAATATAGAAGCTCCCTACAAATACCCACTTGGCCTAATGAAGCCCTTACCCAATAGCTATTGTAATTGACTCATCAACTTTTGTAGTTCTCTTGGTGCCATTTTATATGGGGTCTTCATTATTGAGGATGCACTCAACACTACCTTAATACAAAATTCTTCCTCTCTTTATGGAGGCAACCCTACCAACTCTTCACAGAAGATATTAGGAAATAGATTCACTACCAGGATTAACAAACTTATTAAGATCCATCACATAGGCTAAAAATAAAGAGTTCCCCTTTATGCATGCCTTATCAACTTACAATACAACAAACATGGATGAAAAAACACTTCTAACACCTTGGAAAGAAAGCACTTCTCCTTCAACACTCAAGCGTGTCCTCTTCTTACTATAATTAATCTAGACTTCATATTTACTCAACTAATCCTTGCCCACAATTACATCTGAAAGTTTAAATGAGGTTGTTAAACCTAGTTGAATTGCCCAAGACACACTAAGAGGTGGTTGAATTGGTGTTTTAATTTCTTTTTCAAAATTACTTCTTTGAAAAAACTTAATATCAAATTCAAAAGTACATTTGGGGGTTGATCTAATAATATGGTAGCTAATGGTATAAAAACTCAAATGCAAATTTTCTTTTGTTTTGATTTTGTAGATAACATAAATATGAATTTTTTTCAAAGATTAATTTTTTTTGTATTATTATTATTTTTCTCACAAAAATTAATCCAAAAATCCATAATGCTTTAAACCTAGATTTGTGAGAATATAACAACCAGGAAATTAGAAATGTTAAAAATAAAATGTAAGAAGAAAAAAGAATGACCACACCATAAGTTTATAATGGTTTGGACAAAACTTAATATACATCCAGTCCTCGGTGTCCTCCTCTTTGGGAATTGCACTAAACTTTTAGTGACTCTCCTTTTACCCCCACGGCAAGGTAGAGAAGCCCTTGGAAAATCCTTTCACCCTCCTACTACGACAGAGAACCAAAATCCTTTTCACCCTCCTGGTGAGACATAAAACCAAAATCTCTTTCATCCTCCTAGTGAGGCTGAGTGCCAATGATTTTTAGCCTTGAAGACTTTCTCCTTAAAGTTTCCCTTATGATCAATGAAGACACATAGAGGTACTTAGGTCGAAGCTTTCTTGGAGCAATGACATGAATCACCACTCACACTACTTCTCTCTCCAATAAAACTTCTCCCCCTTTCTCTCCAAACTCTAAGATTTCTCAAGAAGATAAAGCCCACAAAATGAACTCTCTTAGTAACTTCCTAATAGATAAAGACTTGTAAAAATGAAATAAGAATTGTTTAAATTAAGTTCCAAGAAAAATCCTAATTTTTAATTCTGACATCATAATTCGTATAGTACAATTTGATGATCATACAATATAATTAGTTCAATCAACCATTTGGTACTATACAATGGAATTTTCCTGGCACAATTAGTTCAAAGTCTTTTAACTGATAATCCAGTATGATCATAAGGTCGTATAATATAATTAGTTTAATCGAATATCAGATCATCCTAGGTGATGCGTGGCAATTAAATATTATCCTGGTCACTAATTGGTTCGTATAGTACGAATCTCATGTCATATATAATGATCATTAATCCCAATTAATTTTTGATTTGATTGATTAATTTTAGGGATTAAATTAGGCATGATTGTCAAATATCATATAGGATGATTGGTATCGTATTATATAAATAGTATAACTTTGAATTTTCAAAATTTTGCCTAAAAGTTAATTGACGACGGCTTTTCTAGATTACAAATGATCATCTAGTATGATGTGTTGTTCGTATAGTATGATTAGTTATATTTCAAGATAATCATTATTATTTAAATAAACCATTTTAATTAATTTTTATTTTAATAGATTGTACAGTAGATCAATGATCGTATAGTACATTTTAAAGAAAAATTAAAATATTTTCATTTTAACTCCTAATATATGTGTGTATATGGCTACTTAGCTAACACTTTCCTTTTCTTTATATAGACTCAAGAAAAGATAAAAATATAGACTCTTGCATACATTAATCCTTTGATTCTTTGATTCTGCTTGGTTTATCTTTGTACCTAAAATGTTAGTACACACCAAAAATATATGTAAAGTAGGAGAAACTAAGTAAACTCCACTATTATTTGTAATCATCAAAATAAAGGCTCAGGCTCCCAAATTGCAACAACATCAAATTATTTTGGGGGTAAGAACACTGATTCCAACATTCAAATTAAAATTTCTATTTCACACTTACGTAACTTACTAACAATTAGATAATCACTAGTAGGAAATAAAAGAAATAAATTAGACGGGATAATAAATTAGGACTACACCTAGGCTATCCATAATATAATTAGAAAGAAATAAGTATCTGACTCTAGAATTAAATAAAATGTGATATGATAGCACATACATAAATATCATCCTTTACACTATATCTGCTGCCTCCTTATCCTTCTATTGGGCTAGATCGTATACTTTGGTTTATATTGTAGCTTTAATGGCACTACAATAGATTCCATTAGAACTCCACTTATTGATTTTGTAGAGTGTCTACCTCCAAATCTACCATAACCATGGGTCAAAGATCCCACTCTAACATTCATAAATGGGGTGGTTACTAGTTTCCTTTGGTTCTTACCTCCTCCAGCCTTAGATTTGCTCTCTAGTACCATCCATGAATACTAAGCCACCTTGTGACTAGACTGGCTATACCTGGAACACTACCTCATAAATAAATATCATTGACTTATGTTTTTTCTCCTCCATAATTTATAGACATGAGAACTAATGATGGATATTAATGCTCTTATACTGCTAGACACTATATGTCCTCCCCTTCTAGAATCACTACCTTCTAATATAGACATTTTTTTGCCAATTGTACTTCTAAAGAGCTCTTCTATCCTAATACTGCTAGGTGAAAACTAGATCATTCTCTATCAGTCGTGCTCTCTTTATAAGCTCATGAATATGGAATGGAATTAATATATGCCTCGAAGTGTCTCTTAGGCCCCTAAGAAATTGGTAACATTTCTCTTCAGTAATGCTAACCAACTGAGGTACATATATAGTAAGGGCTATGAACTTTACCTTATACTGTATCAATATCTTCCTCCCCTAAACTAGTTTAAAAAATGACTCTAACATCTATTGCTTAGCTAACGGTGACACAAACTAGCTCTTGAAGGTCTCCAAAAACTCTTCTCAAGAGATCTCAATGTTCGATCTCCCCTAGAATGTTTCCCTATACTAGCCTATCTAATAGTACTCCATCTCTCCATCTAACATAAATATTGCTAACAAAACTTTTCCAGCCTTTGAGAATTGCATACTATTGAAGGAAGTTTCTAGCTTCATCAGCCACTATTCTTCTCCCTTGAATCAAGGAGTCTTCAATCTAAGGAATAACAAGGTTCTTATTTACTTCATTTCCCTTTACACCCATCATCCTACTCTAGGGTTCACCCATAAGATGGGCCATTAACCTTATGCATTATATCATTGAATCAGATGTTATTGGTGTGAGACCTCCAAAATTTGAGTACTATTCAAATTGATCTGACCTGACTAGAAGTTAGGTAACCAATTGATTTTCTATATTTAAACTCTCTTATATGTGTTTAAGAATGATCTATGTGTATGAGAAAGGTTTGTATATATTCTAAAGTGGGTTCCAGGGGTCTAAATGCTTATTTGTGAAATTCAAAATTTTCCCCAGGAATGCCTTGATGATGTGTTTTCTGCTACCCCATCATTAGGCCAATTTTTGCACTTAAAGATATCCAAATCCATTATTTAACCCAATCTATTCCATTTGAGTAGCTACCTAATGAGAAAGAGAGAGAGAGAGCGTGTGTTTTCTAGAGAGAGAAACTCCATTTTAGGCTACTTTAGATCATTTTTAACTGTCAGCCCAGTTGGGAATGCTATTCAAGTCGAGACAGGTAATATTTTTCCTATCTTGATTTAAAAAAAAAGTTGGAGTTTTGGGATTTTGTTCATTGAAATTATAATTTAGTTTTTTAATAAAAATGTGTTTATCTCATATTCTTGTAAATTTCATTCATGTAACTTTTAATATATTGTTGGTATGATTATTCTTGTCATTTTGAGTATTTAGTGTAGACCTTTTGCTGGGTAATTTTAAAAAGCAGTAATTTTTATCAATCCATAAATTTATTTTAATATCAAAAAATAGTGCTTTAGTTCAGTTAAAGTTTTAGAATGCTATTATATATGATCTCTGATTATTTGATTATTTTCTAAAAATAGGAATTTCTACCATGTAAATTTTCTTGTTGCCTTCCATTAAGGCATTCTATCAAGTTTTAAATTTAGTTTAATTATATTTTACTTTCTATAATGTATTAAAATATGTGTATATTGATTGAAATATGGAATTCTGTTGGCTGAGAAAAGGGTTTCTATTGGTAGAGAGAATGGATTCTGTTATCTATTATGTTAGAAACTCTAAGGCCTAAGGGCTATTCTGATATTCCCTAAAAAGGGATTCTATTACGGAAAGATGTGATTTTACTAACAACGAGAAGAAGTTCTCTTATCTATAATGTGTTGGAATTTCTAGAGCCTAAGGGCTATATTTTTTAAGAAGGGATTTTGTTGGTGGCAAGAAGGGATTCTATTAATTATTATATATGGGAAATTGCATCCTAAGAGCCATTTTGATAATTACTTTGAAGTATTTATTTTAATTTCAGTTAGTCTTAGCACATTTTTAGTACTTATTTAAATGTATTAAGTATAAGTAACTATTTTAGTTTTAGATTTCTATATTGTACTTTAGTTTATTATCTATATATTTTATAGCTCTTTTAGTTGGAGTTATTGATTCTTGTTTAGGCTATGATAGTCTACTGAGCTGTTTTAGCTCACTCCTACTTTTTCTTTCATTTTTAGGCCAGGAAAAGGGTAATGAGCAAGTTGAGTAGTTTTGATACCAGGCTTTAATTTGTGTGGTAGGTATGCCTTTTGGTTAGTTTTCTTTTTGTAAGCTTGGCTTTTATTATTTATTTTTATTATTATACTTTTCTTTTACCAAACATTGATGTAGATAGATCTCAGATTGTGCATATATTTTTGTCTAACATATATACAAACTTAATTTTGAGATTCAATAGTTTTCTTCTTTATATTACATTCAGTAGTGGCTATGTGTTGTATTTAAATTGAAAGTTTTTTTTTTAGCACTTCTCCAACTGGATCTTGGGGTCTTATTCTTCTTCTTGCCATGGTCAGGCTTGGTATGAATTGGGAGGTTGGGTCGGGTCATGATAAGCCTTTTCGATATCATAATATTGGTTGGAGAAGCAAGTTATAATAGAGCTATAGGATTTAATCTATAGACGAGTGAGATGATTCTGGGTAGTTTTGGATACTTATTTTATTTTATTTTTTTCTTCATATACATGTGTTACCAATATCTATGTTCAATGTTTTTTAGATGGATAAGCCAGATCCAGATATGACCAATGGTTAGAGCTCTAATCAGGCAGCTCAGGTTCAAGGTATAACTCTTGTGATCAATTTTGAGCTAGTTTCTAAAATTATTGGTGTAGTAGTACAGCTGGTAGGTGTGGAACATACATAGGTTTCTGGTGCCCGATCTGATAACATGGACAAGTACTTATTAAATTTTATGAGGTTACAACATCCTAGACTTTCAAGTGTTATTGAGCCTAGGGTAGCTGAGGATTAGCTAATGAGAATAGAAAAGAATCTAGATGAGATGCATTATCCTCCTGAGAGAAGAGTTACATTACCTGTATTTTTATTAGATGGTAGAGCTTTGGTGGCTTGGCTGGTTTAAGAAGAAGTTTTAGAGTCATGTAAATATCCTTATTACTTGGGTGGAGTTTATAGAGACGTTCTAGATTTGGTTTATACCTCTGTCTCTAAGGAGATAACTCTAGAGTTTTTTTTAAAATTGATTAGGGCAATTATGAAAGTGATGTAGTATGAGGCAGAGTTTATTGCTCTCTCCAGTTATGCTCTATAGTTGTTTGTCCATTCTAAGGAGAAGTGTTATAAATTTTTGGAGGGACTCTAAGATACTTTGAGATAGCCATTACTAGCACACAACATTATAGATTTTGCTTAGTTAGTTGAGAGGGGCAAAAGGAAATAGGCTAATTTGGTAGTAATTTAGCAGTGATTGATTGCTAGTAGGATGAGGTTTGGCAGTGAGACATCTCATAGTAGCTATTCTAGGAAGAAAAGTAGGTTTGGACCTATTGAGTTTAGGAGGGGAAAGTTCGTTGTAGTTTTTTATGGATCTGATAGAGGAAATGTTGCCAGCTCTGGAGGATCAGTTTGTGGAGAACCATTATGCCAGAATTATGGCAGGAGGCATAGTGGTCAGTGCTATAGAGTGTCAGGTTAATTTTTTTTGTTGTGGTCAGTATAGACATAAGATTTTTACATGTCCACAAGAAGGATCTGATAGACATTCTAATTGGAAAATTAAAAGGTCTAGGTAGCCGACAATGGGAAAGCTAAAGATAGTACCACCGCCATCATATTCTAAGATTTTTTATAGTAAGATTGTTGGTCCATCAGTAGGAGGTTAGTAATCTAGAGGTTTGAGGGGTGTTGGGAGTTCTGTTACTTTGGCTCCAATATAGCCATTAGTTTATAGTTTAATGCAACAAGAGGTCAGTGAGTCTCTAGATGTTGTGATAGGTATGGCTTACATTTTCACATCTCCTTGCCATATTTTTTTTTCAATTTTATTGCTGGTCATTCTTTCATGGTAGAGCAGTATTTTGATTCTTTTGGTTTACCTTCCTTACCATTGCCTATTTTCTTATATCTGGTTTTGCCTACATAACATGAAATGGTAGCTAGTAGGGTTTGTGATTTAAAGTTTTCTGATAGGATTTAGAGATCTGGTTTGATTTTATTGCCTATTTTTTACTTTGATGTCATTTTAGATTTGGACTGAATGAGTCAGTATGGGACTTAGATTGATTATCTAAAGAAAAAGTGGCTCTATTTTATAGTTGTAAGAGCTTTATGTTTCAAGGAATTAGGGGCATTCTCTCTTATTTGATTCCTGCTCTAGAAGTTGATTGGCTTTAGAAAAAATATATTCTAGTATTTTTAGCATCTATTAGAGATGTGAGGATTTCTTCTAAATCTATGAGTAATGTCCATGTAGTTTAGAAGTCTTCCCTTAGGAGTTTGTGAATTTACCATCACATAGAGAGGTAGAGTTTTGCATAGATATTTTTTTGGGTACTACTCTGATCTCTAAGGCCACATATCGAATGTAACTTGCGGAGCTTAAGGAGTTGGTAAATAGAGGTTTTGTCTATCCCAATGTGTCTCTATATGGAACACTGATAAGTATAAATTACATATTATTTTATGTATTTTATTTTTCATAAAAATATATTATTTTAGTTATTTTTGTGCAGAAAAATTAAAGAATGGCAAAAAATTCTAAATACTCAATATCATCATGGCATCCAATGAAATCACACCATATTGCTTACTTCAATACCATCAAGGCGTTCAAATTTTGACATGGCGGCACTGAGTTCTCTATTTATAAGTGCTATGGCGGCAACATAAATAACACCGTAGCATTATTAGCATTGCTGCATTATATCTCACACCTTGGCACCATTTTTGCACTTGAGCGCCACAACACTCAAATTTTTGTAGCGCCATGTCATTGCAGTTATAACTTCGAAGGGACACATTCAATCAGTGAAGAGACATGACTATTCACTGAGTAATCGATCCACATAAGCAAATGCCATGGTGGTGCAAAAACTTCAGCGTCGAGGCACTAGCTCACTTCAGGGGCACCGTGGTGCTATGATTTCAATCTCAACAATGCCAGTTATCTTTTTACATTTTTTTATAAATAGTTATGATGTTATGTTTATAAAGGAGTTCAGTCACTTGTGTAAATTCATTACTTTTTAGAGTACTTCTCTAGCTCCCTCTTAAAGTAAAATTTAAGGGAGGCTAGGAAAGTACAAGATACAATTATTTAGAGTATTTAGTCCATGTTTCTTTAAGCAACTCTATAAGTTAAATATAAAAGGAGTGTAGAGGAGATACTTTGATCCTTTTTGGTAATACCACACTCTTGTATTTTTCATTCTTCCATGAGTTTATCGAAAATGAGTTTGCTAGTTATTTATTCTATGTCTGGCAAATTCTGTTATTTTGGATTAATAATATAAAGTATAAGTTAAAGTACTAATAAATAATCTTATTCTATAACTGTTAAATGATGTTTTCAATATTATCCTACTTTTTGTTTACTGTGCATAGTGGCCATATGTGTAGTTAAAATATAGTGTGGTATATAACATCGATGGAGAAATGTAAGAATAACCATGAATATTGAGATAGAATGTTTTCTAGATATAGGATGTAAAATATTCTAGGTTCTTAAGAAGATATTATAATTATAAGAGGTCAGTAGATATCCTTTTCACTCCTAAAAGCTTGATAAAGATCTAGGGTTACATATACTCTAAATCACATTACCTTAAGGAGTCTTATTAGGAAAGATATACAATTTATACTCACCAATCCAAAATACTTTTATTAAAATTATATCAAATATTTTTTCTATTTTATTCAATGATAGAATCTTTAAAAATATCATTTTTATTTTAGTAGGATAATTAATGCAATTAGAGTAAATAGTATTAGTTTATTATAAGTAACACATAATTTCTCGGGGGTTTGATACTCTACTCTATCCCTTTATTACTTGGTTTGACATTTATACTTATAAATATTAAGTGGGGTTTGTTATTATTTATATAAAAGAAAATCTAAGCATTATTTAGGGGCGATAGAGCTCTAGATTTTTATATAATTCAAAAGTTCACTCCATAGCCTCCATCAAATTTTTGGCACTCTTGCTAGTTACTTTTTGTAGATTTTAACTATAGTATTAAATTAATTGCATAATTAAACCTACTTATATATTTTTATTTTATTTATTTTATTTTATTTATTGATTGCATATTCATGGTATGCTTTATAGACAAAGAAAGGAACTGTTATTTTTTGATGTTCAAATAAAAAAAACTCTTTCAAAAATTCAAAAAATGAAAATATTAGTGAATATGGCTGAACCTATATTAGATCAAGATCAATCTAGACCTCTTAGACATTATACTAACCCTTTTGTAGATGAAATTCATCAAAGTATTCATAGATCTATAATCAAAGTTAATAATTTTGAATTAAAATCAACCATAATTCAAATGGTTTAAAATTCCCACTTTAGGGGAACTCCTGTTGAAGATCCCAATTTATACTTGGCCAATTTCTTAGAAATTTGTGCAACATTTAAGTATAATAATGTCAGTGATGATGCTATTAGACTTAGATTATTCTCATTTTCTCTAAGAGATAAAGATAAGATGTGGTTAAATTCTTTTCACGTAGGCTCTATAACAACTTTGAATGAGTTGGCTCATAAGTTTCTTACTAAGTACTTTCCACCTTCAGAGAATGCTAAACTTAGAAATGATATTATTTCTTTTACCCAATTTGAAGGAGAATCAATTTATAAGATTTTGGAGAGATTTAAGGAAATGTTTAGGAAATCCTCACCATGTTTTACCTGATTGATTGGTTATTCAAACATTTTCTAATGAATTAGTAGGATCTCTTAGAGCAATAATAAATATTGCAGCTTGAGGATCATTAATATTTAAGCCATTTAAGGAAGCTTATGAATTAATAGAGGAAATGGATACTATTAAATTTTAGTGGTCTGTTGATTAGGTAAATCCTAACAGAGTAGTAGGAGTCTATGAATTTGATGCTTTATCAATTTTGACTGCATAAGTTACAGTCATTTCTAAGAAGTTGAGCACAATCAGAGAAAATACAAAATTTGAAACTGAATTATCTATGAAATTGGAGGATCAAAAGTTAATTAAAAATAATAATGTGCACGGGATTGAAAATAGTAATTTAATTGGAAGATAAAATAATCCCTACTTTAATATATATAATCCAGGTTAGAGGAACATCCAAATTTTAATTGTTCAAATAATATTGCTAGGAAGAATCAATGGAATCTAGTCAAAATAATTAAGGAGTAAATTGAAACAATCCTCAACAACTTGCTATTAATTCTTGATCTGAATATATTCTAGGATCAAATCAAAGCAATCAGTTTGGAAGTTGAAAATCACCATTGGAAGATGTAGTGATGTTGTTAGAAACTTAATTGCAAAGTTAAGCTGCATCAATTATAGATTTTAAAACCTAATTAAGCTAGCTTGCAATTTCAGTCAGTAGTAGACCTCTTAGATCATTACCAACCAATACTGAAGTTAACCCAAAGGAAAAAGAAAAAGATGCAAGTGCTAATAATTTAAGGAATGGTAGCAATATACCCCCGCCAAATTGAAAAATCATTAGTATAGTTTAGCTAAAGACCATATACTTAGTGCTTATGAGTGGCAACCCACTTATGTATTTAGTGAGCTTATTGTGATGGATAGAGTGGTGCTTTATGCACTAGTTATCTTGTACTTTGTGTTATAGTTTCATATATATCACATGTTTTGTACATTTCTATCATTCATATGAAAACATATATAATTTATTAATGTTTATGTTGTTGTTATTTACATTTGATTAAATTCCCTTATGCTTAAATTTTTATATTATCTTTCATTAATATTTATGTATTCTGATTACTTAATTAACCCTAATAAAAATATTAATTAAAAATTATATAAAATTAGGATAATAATAAAACCCTAGATCATAGTTCAAATGAACACTACTTTATAATTCATAGATTGAAAAAATTAATATTTATTAACTTAGATCATTTAAATTATTGACTTAACTAGAATTTAGAAGTTATACATTTATACATTGACCTTTGAATTGAAGATGAATAATTAAGGTTAAAGAATAGATATGAGTAGATTAAAATTGAAAATCATAAGCAACCTGAATTTAGAATTAGTAATCTTATTAAACTCTTATATTAAACTCATTAAGATTATAAGAAGAATTTAAGCAAAATTGATTTTTAAAATCATTAATAATGTACTCCATAAAAAAAATGAAAGAGTTTAAAAAGAAAAGAAAAGAAGGGAATTAAAAAAAGTTGAGTACAATAAAAAATTGGTATCAAATAAAGGCTCAGAGTCTGACTACAATCTTATACTTAAATTCATAGAGAATAAGATAGGAAAACTAGTACCAATGTTGGTAAACTTTTGAAATTTGAATTTTAACTATAAATACATCTAATCTTTAAGCTACATTATTAAATTCAAAATTTGAAAGTCAATGATTATATTTATAACATATGAATTCAAATTAAGCAATAATAAGGATGATCAGTTAGGATAATTATTAGTATTTTCTAAACTAAAATTTTAACTTTGTTCATAATTTCCACTACTTCTAGACCATGATATATTATCCTATATTTTAGTAATTTTAAATTATAAAATTTTAATTTGGTTATTTGATTAATCAAAATTATAGATTTCTTTATTTTCTTGAGGACAAACAAGAGTTTAAGCAAGTGAGAATTTGATAAGTGTAAATTATATATTATTTTATGTATTTTATTTTCAGTGAGAATGTGTTATTTAATTATTTTTATGTAGGAAAAATTAAAGAATGGCATGAAATTCTAAATAGTCAATAGTGTCATGTCATCCTACGAAATAATGCTATAGTGCTCACTTAAATATCACCAAGGCACTTAAATTCTGACAAGTTATCTACTTCATAATGTAGCATGATAGAGTTATTGCATATCCATCTTAGTAATTGAAATTTCATAAGAATAACTATCCAACACATGATTTGGAGTTAGTTGTTGTTGTATTTGGTTTGAAGATTTAAAGGCATTATTTATATGAAGTCAGATACATAATTTTTACTAATTATTAGAGTTTGAAGTATATTTTTGCTCAGAAGGATCTAAATTTGAGGTAGAGAAGTTACCTTTAGCTGATAAAGGATTATGATCTATTTATTCAATATCAGCATGGTAAGGTAAATGTAGTGGCAGACACTATTAGTAGGAAGTTTTTGGGCATTTCTCTTTCATTAAAAAGTTTTGTCAAATTTCTTATTTTAGATTTGGAGAAGCTAGAGATTAAGTAGTGCTTATTGATATAGATCCAGACTGGTTGGCTTAGAGATAAAGTAGTGCTTATTAATATAGGCAAATTTAAAATTTTAAATTTAATCTATTTGTACAATAAAAAACCTATTGTACTATATAATCTTTTGAATTATTATCTAATTTAAGTAAGATAATTAAGAAAACAATTTGGATCTAAATTAATTACTAATTGTACAGGATGATTATTATATCATATGGTATGAATCACCCAAACACTCTATGGATAAACTTTGGTTTATCCTATACAATCTGATTTTTAATTTGAACTAATTATACATTTTGATTTATAATTATACTGGATAATCTTTGATGGTGTTGAACTAATGATACCGTAGGATCCCTATACCATACTATACAAATAGAGTCGATTGAATGGAATTATTAAGATTTTGAAAGCCCACTATTTAATCTCTCTTAATAACCTTTATAAAAGTCTTTGACAGTCTAAGGGTTGAGTCTTTTGTAAGTGAGAGCTTGAAGAGAGGGTTTTGAGTAAGGGAGTAAAAAGGTTATGTTGCAAGAGAGGAATAAGATCCTTTTGGGTTCAAGGGAGTTTGAGAGAGAGTTTCATATGGTTGCTCTAGCCAACTTGCACCTGAGTTCCTCCATGTATCAAAGTTCATCTTAAGGGAAGCTCCATGAAGAAGACTTTGGTGTCAAAGGGCCACCGACTACTCTGTCGCATCAGGGAAGGTGAAAGTGATTCGAGCTACTCAATCTCACCAGGAGGGTGAAAATAATTTGGGTTAATCCACTTAACTATAAGGCTGAAAGTGATTTGGGATACTACTCCTCTCAAGGAGGGTGAAAGTGATTTGGGCTTCTCCGCCTCACCAAGAGGTTGACGTGATTTGAGTTACTTCGCCTCACTATGAGGGTGAAAGTGATTCTAATTCTCATCCACATCGAGGAGGTGGAAGTGATTTTATAAGGGTTTCTCTACCTTACTAAAGTGGCTGAAGAAGAGTCTCTAAGAGTTTAGTGTAATACCTAAAGAGGAGGACTTCGGGAAGTGACCTAGGTCAAGTTGACCGAACGACTATAAAAATTTGGTTTGCTTATTTTTTTTCTTTTTGCATTTTATTTTCAACACTTTTTTTCTTGCATGTTTACTTTTACTATTTGGGTTATCTTTGGTTGTTGTCATGACACAAAAATCATCTTGGTTGGTTTGAATTAAAAAATTCAAAAAAGTGAAAAAAAGGTTTATTTATTTTTCTATAAAATAAAAAATAAAAAAACATTATTATTTTTTTAATTATTTGCTAATGCATTTGAGATTGTGAATTTGGTTTGTTTAATTTAAAAATTAAAAAATAGTTTTAAAAATATTTTTGAAACACCAATTCATCCCCTCTTGGTGTGCACTTCCACATTTAAAGAAGAGAAGGAAACACATCTATGCTTAATGGTAAATGATTCTATTAGAAACTGTACTCAGGATGTAGTATGCGAGCTATCTTATGATGAGTTTTTTTTTTATTTTTGAGCAAAAATATGATTCATATTGAAAGTTGAAAAAGCAACATACTCTTTTGAAAAAGGAATTCTTAACTTTGAACGAAAAGCATGATTCTTTTTCTGACGAGCATTCAATTTTTAAAACTAAACATATTTCATTAGATATGGAGCATACATTACTATTAGATGAATTTGTGTATTTAATAAGAAAACATATTTATTTATTAAAGTCACTTGAATCCTTGAAGAGTGAGTATCTTAAATTAGAGAAAGTATTCAAGGAATTAGAAAAACTTGCACTTGAAATGGATAACAAAGAGCATGAAGCATTGATTGAACTAGGGATTGAAAATATAGTAAATGAATATTTAATATGAAAATAAATTCACTTCAAAATAATACACATGGGCATATGCATACACTAAATCCATAACCTAGGATATAACACGCATCATATATCCCTAGGAAGAGGCATTATCCCCAATATATTGTAAATTTGGACCCAAGACCAATGATTTTGATGATAACAAATATTATTGGATTCCTTACTATGTTATCTCTTGTTAGCTGATATTATTACATATTTGTTTTTTTCCTGTGCACTAACATTTCAGGTCCATGGTATACTTGCAAGTTTGATCAGCTCAAGATTGGGTAAACTAGGGTTAAGTATGTCGTGAAATATCTATATTTTCAATTTTATATATTTTTACTTTTCTTGAGTCAAATCATATATTTGGTGGAAACTAAGCTTGGTAACCATGTACACACACACACTTAAGGGAGTGAGTTAGTGACAATATCATAAGTTAAATTTTCTAAACTAATCGTATTGTACAATCCATATCGTACTATACAATTAGCTAATAAAAAAATGATTAAATCGACTAATTATGATAATTAATGTAAGTTGAACTAATTGTATTATACGATCTTAATTGTATAGGATGATCAATTAAAATCAGGATCCTAACCGTCAATCATAATTTAAGAAATATTTTGAAATTCAAATTTTATACTAATTATACTATATGATAGGTAATAAATGAAACGATGTTATTAAATCTTGCTTAAATTAATCCTATGATTATGAGATAATTATGGATTAATTGATCCAGACAGATTATATAGGACAATTGGACCAATCATACTGTACGACCTGATTCCTTCATAAGATGATAATTTATCATCGCCAATCATACGGGATGATAATCCAAGTTGTTTAAACTAATCATATTAGACGATGATCTAAATTATCCAAAATGATCAGCTCAATTCTTTGACTGATTGTACAACATCTATGTCTTCGTAAAGTACTAACAACAATACTTTACACTAATCATACTAGATGATTAAGGATCGTACTGTATGATTAGAGTTATATAATTAAATTTTAGAGCTTACGAGGTCTTGTATTTAATCTCTCTTATTGACTTATTTCAAGTCTTTGGCTATTCAGTGTTCTCAAGAGGGAGCTTTGAGAAGAAGATCTAGGAGAGCTTTGGGAAGAAGAGGGAGTGCTTGTGTGTGAGGGAGAATTAGTGTGGGGGGTTCAAACGGTTGCTCCAAGAACATGTCTTGCCTTGTTCCTCCAAGATGTCTAGGTTTCTTGGGTGGCTCTAGGAAGAAATTCTTTAGCTCAAGGACGTGGATCTCTGCCATCACCAGGAGGGTGAGAAAGGAGTTCATGGTTCTCTACCATCACCAGGAGGGTGAGAAAGGAGTTCGAGGTTCTCTACCTTCTCCAGGAGGGAGAAAAATAATTAAAGGTATGATACTGTCACCAGGATGGTGATAAAGCTTTCGGCTCTCCACCGAATCAGGTTTGGTGGAGGTGATTTGTATAAGGGCTTCTCCACCTTACTGTGGGGGCAAAAGGAGAGACACTATAGTGATAGTTTAATACTCAAACTAGAGGAATCTAGGGATTGGATGTAGGTCATTATTTGACCGAACCATTATAAATCTCTGGTGTGTCTGTTCTAATTTTCTATTTTTGATTTGTAATTTTTCTACATTTGAATTCTGTATTTATTAGCTTGGTGAAAATCATGATTAATGCTTCATTCTACTGATTAAGAATATCATCATCGTTGTTTTTATGTTTTGATAAAATTGTTTGGTTTTGCATTAAGTAATAATTATTATTTATTTTTCAAATACTAAAAAATCCAAAAAATATCATCTTTATTCATTGAAGTTACCAATTAGTTTTTATATTCACCAATTCACCCCCTCTTGGTGTGCCTAGGGACAAGTTCACTTAGGCTTAATATCCTTATCAAACTTTCAATATAAATTAGTGAACCCATTTTAAAGGGTTAGGTGTTACTCTTGTGGCATGTTAGGGCACATTGCATGCACTTACACTTTACACTTTAGAGCTCACCTAGTTTTGAGGCCCAAATTATTATCATCACAGCATATCATACATAATATTCGTACATCGAAGCATAAGGCAAGACCCAAACCCACTTGGGCTCTAAAAACTGACCTTTGATTGACTTTGTAGGAAATATATCATAAGTGGTCTAGTGAGGGCATGTGGCACCTGGATAGTGGTTACTCTAGGTATATGATAAAAGATTTAAAATAGTTTATCATGATAGAGGCCAAGCGTAGAGGAAAGGTAACATTGGGTGCCAATACCATTAGGAAAGTGGTAGGTCCATGTATGGTTGTTAAATCAAATGGTTTATTTTTGAAAATATACTTTTAGTATAGGGCTTAAAATATAATTTACTTAGCAATAATCAATTATGAGATAAAGGATTTGATGTAAAATTTCTTTCAAATAAATAATTCAATTATTTTAAGTAGAAAAACTATTTTGGAAAGTAAAAGAATTAATAAATCTCTATGCTTAATTTGACTTGCATCAATACTTCTGATAACATTTATTTCTTGAAAATTATTGTCGATGAAGCTTAGCTATGGCATAGGAGGTTCTGTTATGCTAGCATGAATACACTTAGAAGATAACTGAACATGATCTAATTAGAGGCATTCCCAAATTAGAGTTCACTAAGGATAATCTGTGTGATGCTTATCAGTTATGAAAGCATATTAGATCTTCATATCCTTATATTTAGGAGATTATTACAACTAGAACCCTTAAAATCCTCTATATGGACTTATTTAGACCTAGAAGTATAACCAGTCTAGGTGGTAAGAGTTTTGGTTTTGTAATTATAGATGACTACTCTATATTCACATTAGTTAGATTCTTAACACATAAGAGTGAGTAATTTGTTGAGTTTAAGATCTTCTCCACTTAGATTTAGAGGAAGTTAGGTTGTTTGTTTTATATAATTTATAGTGATCATGGTGGAGAATTTGAAAATAAAAAAATTAAATTATTTTATATGGAATCTAGAATTAGTTATACTTTTTCTA